>JAWWEV010000115.1:93698266-93718721 GCA_035583235.1 Hafferia zeledoni
GGAAAGGAGTCTAAACAAGATTAATTAACTAAAGGAATTTGAGCTCCCTGTTCTGGGACAGGGGTAGTGATAGAAAGACATTAAACTTAAACTGTTAGAAATATTAACCCTTTAAAAATCTACAACTACTGTGTTCCTAAAATCTACAAAATGCGAAAATCAGAAACTAAAAACCCCTTCGACATCATACACAGAAAGAAAACAAAGCAGTTTGAAACATAAAGGCCAAAAGACATGAATAGGTGTTTTCATATTTGGTACACAGCCATCAGTAGTCTCAAATCCATAAAAATATTAATATAGCATAATGCAGCATGGCATTTGTAGCAAGCTAATTTGAACAACAAAATAACACACCAGTTCTGAAGAACAGAGCAGTTAAGTAGAGTACCTAGAGCTCTCTGATTCACCTAAGAACAGCAAACATGAATTTGTCCCTGATCCTTCCCTTAGTCAATGTCTAAACCTGGGTACAACCTTCAAATAAGATTGTGCTGCTGCAAACAGAATTCTACTGAAAGGATTCAGCATAACATTTTCCCCATGAGTTTGAACAGTTCATGGTCTTGAACATTTCTCAAATTTCAGATATTTCTCAGTATGTAAAGGATACATTGGTTAGGAGTCACTTCATATTGAGTGAATTCCTCTACACACTCACACAAAAGTATGGCTTATAGAAACAGAACACCATGTAATCTGTAATTGCTCTTTTCCCCCCTACTTTCTACTTATTTTTCACTCTGAAGATTCCATACTAAATTAACTTTCCTGAGTAAGTGTGGTTGAGCTACATTTTGAAAGTGATCATTTATCCAAAGGCCAGATGTGTTTGTTGAGGAATATACTTACCCATTCACTCAGACCGAACAAAGGGAAAAACAAACAAACAAACAAACAAACAAATAAAATAATAACCGTTATAGAGGATCCTAGAGTAAAAGTTTTAAAACACCCTAAGTGGTTCTTTTCATTTCAATTGCTTTTATTTTTAAATAATGAGAATAATAATTACATACTAACACTACAAAAATATCCCTTTACCTTAAGAAAATCTTAAGTTTATTGTGTTCTTTCTGTCCCTTCAATTTACAGTTATAGCCACAATCAATATGATGGCTAAAATAGTTTGAAGGATGTACTCCCATGGTTATCAGTAGCAGAAAAACTGTCTGCAGAGGAAATTAAAATCTATTTGGAAAATACAAAATATCTAAATTAAATATCCTGAGTTTAGTTACACAGATTATCTCTCCACGGACCTCCAAATACTTTTTGCATCCTGTTGTATATTCTATTCCTTTAATTTTCTTAGGTATGGATGCCCCATCCCTGGAAGCATTCAAGGCAAGGCTGGATGGGGCTTTGAGCAAACTTATCTAGTGGTGGTTATCCCTGTCCACGACAGTGGGTTTGGAATTAAATGATCTTTAAGGTCTCTTCCCAAACTATTCTCACATGGTTCTATGATTATATGTAACTGCTATGTGATCTGATCTGAATGTTCTTCTTCCCATAATCTATGTCGTCTCAGTAGGAGAAATAGAACTACTGAAAATGCAGCAATGCCACATTCTTGCTCATTCCCAACCTCATTACAAATACTCATATGGTCAGGATTCATAAATGGGTTAGTAACATTTCACTTGGTTAATTATGACTGTTTCTGACCATTATCTGTAACATTACTGGTGTAAAGACTGAGAAATGGACTACAGCATGTCCTTAGACAATGATAACATACAATTCAGAACTACATTCTATGCAAAACAGACAAGTTCTCCTTTAATTTATATCAGTATATATGTGCAACTCTACTCAAATCAGTCCAATATACCTTAGTTTGACTGAGAGCATATACTTGTCCTAAGATGTACTTCATTTCCATATATGATCAAAGTACAGACATCAAACACCTATCTTTAACATGCATTGTTTACAATGCAGTTAGCAAAACACTGACATAGGGATGGAAGAAAGAAAATATAAAATATACTCATTACTTAAAGCACCTAGGGGACTTCACTTAAACTCTCAAAACTATGACTCATTTTACTCAAAAAAGAAAGGAGGACAAATCCACAGTTTTGCAGAGGTAGTTTTAAGAGAAGATTAAGAATTGCTTACTGGAGCATAAATAAACGATAAAATCCCTTTAAATTCCTGATAGGACAACCATCTATAACCTCACACTTGAGGTAGCCACCAGGTAGTGATAGGTGAGCAATACATTCCATTTATAACTTATCCTCTTCTGGCCTGTTTTACCTCAAGCTCTCAACAAGAACTATGGTTACCCAGCACTGCTAGAAATTAGGTTTATTTCTTTATGCATCTAAATTTACAGACAAAAATGTTGACTGAAATCATGTAATGGAAAGATACAGCTGATTGCAACATTGTAGACGGAAGAGCAATGTTTGCTCTGTCATTTGACCCTGAGACAGATGAAGGATGGGGAAAAAAAAAAAAAAAAAAAGAATAAAAAATACGTTATTCCACTTAAGTACCTGATGTTTCCTCTACTTCTCAGTCTGTTCTGCATGGTGAAAGATCAGCATTTCTACAGACAGTCTTTCTTTACCTGGCAAGTGACTTCAGATAGAGAGAGTCTGATCTTCACTGTCAGCATCAATGGCTGTCCCATTTCCACTGGGTTTTTCCTCAAAAGGTCCACCATTCCGCCATAGGGAGCAGGTTCAAGACCTCATGGGTCCTGAGCAAAATGTTTACAAGAACTGCTCCAAAGACAAGGGATTTATTATTACATTTTGAACAGTGCTCTTGGATACTTTTAGAATTTGCTTTTTACCAACTAGATTTTTTGCCTAGATTACTCAATGAAAAGAATGATTCCAAGTTTAGGTAAACTTTGGTTAGAATTAAAAGGAAAACAGAAATCAGTAATAAAAGGCAAAAAGTATTATAACACAGTGCTTCTTCCTTTGTACATATTTTATAAAAGGAGATACAATCAAATGAATTTTAAAACTCTTTTTTTATATTTCCTAATGATACAAATCTAATTCTCATATGCATTATGTCCATGTCAATAATCATGCAAACAGCAGTCTTTGAAACATGTTTTGAAGGTCAAGAAACAACTTGTTTAGGACACCAATGAATGAAGCATCCTAAAGAAAAGGGGGAAAAAAAAAAAGAGACTTCTGTATTACATCCCATATATTTTGCAAAGAGAGGGATCAAGCTTTCATTATAATGACAGGAATGTGGCTCAAGCTGACAGAATGAGAAGAGAGAAAAATCTCTCATTGAGTGATTTATAAGTCAAAATCAACATTGCAGTTTTCACATGAAAACCACCAGGCAGCTGGAAAATTCTCAGAACATCAGCAAAGAAACTGATCTGAATAACTGATTTTTTAAACAAATGGCTAAATGAAAAAAATTAAAATTCTGAGATTAATCTGTTCCTTTAATTCCACAAATTTTATTGCAGAAATAAAGCTTTTTTTTTTTTTAATTTCTTTGTTCTTTTGTGGTGAACAAAAATTTTAACCAGCTTCCAAATTAACCAATTGATTTTTCTGTCCTTTATCCTCTTATTAGAATTAAATATTGATATATTGATTTCAACACACTTGTTAAAGTGTCAAAAATTAAATATTTCAACAGTCACATTTTTTTTCCCCTTCTTTTTCCCTACCAAAAGTGTTTCCTGAATTTAGTTTACAACCAATTTTGGCTAAGCCCAAGGTTCAAGTTACCATTTATAATTCATTTGTTAAAAATGTTTTTGGTGTGCTTTCTCTAATAACTTTTTGCTGTCCAAGACCTTTGTTGGATATTCAGCAAGCTTCCACATCTGTAAGTGTACTTTGCTTAGGTATAAACATTGTTGAGAAGGAAATGTAGAAATGTAGCCTCTTTTTCAAATCCTCTGCAGTTCTTTAATCCTGTGCATTTAGTATCAGAGCCTATTCCTGAGGGTTACTGTTCCAATCTCCTTTTTGGTCACAGATAGCTACCATTACAGAGATAACAAGCATTATTGCTTAGTATAGTATCCAGGATGGACACAAATACAAATCACAAGAGAATTAAAGAAGATATGATTCACCTTAACTTCTTGTTTAATATCATTCTTCATTCTCTCAGTCATGCCTGGATTTGAAAGTTACACCTCCTGAGTCTATACACATTCTGAACATATGTGCTAGATGTTGTGCAACAGATCAGACATGAAAGCAGTATATAAGGGTATAATAAAGTCAAATGCAGTGTCAGAACCGAAGTTACCCAGGACAGATATTGCCCCTGAAATGTTCCAAGCTTTGAAGTTATTTTTGGAAATCATAAACGGGTCAAGAAAAATTTTCAAAACATAGCATAAATTGGAAAAATGCACTAGACCAAAAGGGGAAGAGTTGACAGACATCAAAGATCACAGATCAATTTCTCTACCAAACAAGGAGGGCAAACATACTTTTAAATTCTTTCCCAAAGGTTCTCAGCATTTATCTTTGTAAATAGTTGCTTAAGTAGCTCAGTACAAAACACAAGAGTGCCTGGAGTCTAAGGGTTTCTTATAACACATGAATGTAAGAGAAAAATTTATTCATTAAGCAAAAGCAGGGAGAAGTAATTTAGCTGTAACTTGGCTTGATCTACCCAATGTGTGTTTTCATCTCTCTTGCTTTAATAAAGATTAAACTAAGCAAATATCATATTCCTAAAAAGATTCCATCAAAAAACTGGCAGGAATTTCAGCTTTCTCTGTGTGTTCATTTTTGGAAAAGAGAGATCCTGAAGGAACTCAGAATACAATATTTAAAGGGAAAATCTCAGTCTAAGGACTTTCATAAATCTCAAACAAAAAAATAGACAAGGACAGAATGGATGTAACAGTTCCACAAAGGAAACAGAAAGCTGAACAGACAATAAAGCAAAAATCCTTCAATAAAAACAATGACTATACAAGAACTTGGAAGCAAACATAACAGAAACATGCTTTATCTAGTACATAATTATATAAAAATCTTTGTAAGAGATGGCTGTTGGACCTGACCTATTTCTTGCAATGAGAAGACTTTCACTGAGTTCTGTGACATAGAATTAGGCCATAGGTTTGGAAATGATTTAGTGTTTATTCTAGTAATAGTAAAAAAGAAAATGGCATTTTCAATTTAAATTAGCTCAGGTTCTCTTAGATATTAACTAGCGGAATGTCTCATGTGGTCAAGCAGGTGCTAATGGCAATGCTAGCAGTGCCAAGCACAGCTCAACCCAGAAACTAGAGTAGAACAAATATCTGCTTGTATTAGAAGCATAAGGGGAAAGTAGTTGGAAGCATCATTGTTCTCCTAGTTGGCATATGTTTTCCCACGGAGTCAATTCCAAAAATGATTGAAGTAATTGGCACCAGAGGGAAAAGAGAAGGGAGGTCAGATTAAGGCTGCCCAAATTAGTAGAAAAACATCGTCAAATTGCTAGAGGTAGCAGCAGTAAGGCTGCTTACAAGCAAAGAGAATGGTTATCATTGCCAGGAAAACAAGAGAGATGAAGTGCTTACTCCTTTGAAAAGGTCATTCAAGACTGGTAGTCTTGGGGTTTGCCTTTTCCGAATTCAACAGGACTGTTTCAGGGGCGCTGGGACAGCATCAGAGGAAAAATATGTAGCAATGAATGGCAAGTGAGGAACATTAATGAGACTGTTGACTAAAATTGAAGAACTTCCTGAGATAATATTAATCTCGGTAAAAGTAGAAAACAGTTCTTTACTGAAAAGCTTTTCAAGTCTACAAAATTCAGTATGAGAAGCTACATAACTATATAAAATATACAAGTATATAAAAACCTACAAAAACCTAGAAATACATAAAATGCTATGGCAACAAGACCACATTTAACCACCTTAAACACAACTCTTTCTTATTTGCAAAAGGGAAGAAAAGTAAATGTAATGTTAGGTAGGAATGTGACATTGGATATCTGACACATGACAATAGAGTAGGAGAGGGAAGTGAGTAGATGAAGTACTTTTAAGAACATACACTCTGAGGAACAGGAATACGTGGATAAGAAGGTGGAATACTTCACATTTGTCCAGGTGTCATTGGCACTAGTGATTTTCAGTGTATGTCACCCAAAGTGAATTATGAAAGTTCAGTGAATTTATTTAGCTCTTATTAAGAATAAATGAGCTACCCAGGATTTTGAGAAAGGTTTAGTTTGTGGAAAGTACACTCTTTCTGGAAGAAAGCAAGGGATTACTTTTAAGCTGATGCATATTTAGATGAGAATCACACATGAGTGAACTGATTTTTTTTGCCTATAAAACTAAGTAGTCTCTCCATGAGAAAGTAGAAAAGCAAAATACTAAACATTGAAGTAATCAGCTGTGTGAACAAGTACACAGTTGCTGACTGAATGGTTTCAAGTTCCATGAGAAAGGTGTTTCACACCAGAAAATCCTCAAAAGATTGAAGACAAAGCTCTAGGAACCAAAGGTAAAGCTGAGATAGAGAAGCCAGACAAAAATGAAAAGGTAAAAAAATGAAAGAATTTCAGGGGTTTAAAAACAATCAATAAGAAGATTAATGAAATGTATTTTTCACATTTGTTATCTGCACACCCATTGAAGTCTGTGTTTCTGATTTTCTGTATATGGGTCTGATCTTAAGCTCACTGAAGACACCCTGAAAAATCCCTGTCACTCCATAGAGACTTGGAAAATGATCTTTTGGTAGCTAACAAGCACTGTCCATAATCACACAAGTATTTATGACTATCTTTCATAACTGGAAGAAAGCGTAGTTTGCCAAGCTGTAACACTTCAGAGGTCTAACCAGATTTCCACAACACCTGTCTTTCTCCTGACTACTGTTCTCTAAAAAGCTTCTTGTTTTGGATGATTTAGTCCTCTGTTTCTGCAGAGCTTGCTATAAACTTGTCATGAGGCTGTAAAAAGTATTCATTTCAAAGCACAAAAAGGAAGAATAAACCTCCTCTGTATCCTGAGTAAGTCCCATGTGCATATCTAGGTATTTATTGCAATAAATCGGGCATTACCTTAGGTAGAGGAAATGATAGAGAGGCAAGAGATAAAAATACTATGGACTGCACTTGGGTTTGTGACAAGGGACACAGTCAAACTGTACGAATGAGAAAGACTGGCAGGTACCTCCACAGGCAAATGTATTACTGGTATTTCTAAAACCAAATAAGAGTGATCTTAAATGCTTTGATTAAGCCTGCTTCTTGCATTATCTTTTGAGACAGCTCCCAGAGAAATGTAATTCATGTCAACTTTTTTGCAGATTTCTAGTCCACCATGATCTGAGTAAAATCTTAATTGTGGGACAACAATAAAATAGAAAAAGTAGAAAAAGTAAGAAACACCAAAAAAATTTTACATTAAGATCTCAGGTTTTTTTCAGTTATCTGCTTTTGACATAGCTGCTCATGGAACATACATCTGAAATAAGCAGCACCAAAAATGTCAAAAAAAAAAAAAAAAGGGAAAAAGAAAAAAATGAAGAAGTATTCCATTTATACTGATGCAGCTGAGAAATGTGCAGTCTAATCTTGAAAATTTTCTCCACTGTTCTCCTCCTTTATCTGATAAAGCGATAGGAAGACAGGGAAAAATTTTTATGAAGTCTTGGGCTGCATGGAATTATTTTAAATTCATGTACAAATGGAGACTTTCCCAATCAACATTATTTCTCTTTTTAAATTTTTTACTGTTCATTTAAAAATGCATATCCTTAACCTTACTTTCATAATAATTTTATTTGTCATAATGGTTCATGTCTAATTTTCTAAAAAGGTTTGAGTAGTTCTTTTTGATTTTAAAATATGCATTTTCACCCACAGAGATTTATGCTTGAAAAACCTAAGTAAGAGTTGACCTTGGTAAGTAGAACGCTGAATTGGGAACTTCAGTGTTTTCCTTTGAGCTCGGCTAAGAGTGCTCAGAATAAACTAGAATTACTGACAAACCTTATCTGTCTTTGCATTCAGTCCAGAGCAAAATCCAATTAATGATAGCTAGTGATGCTTTCATGATATGGGGAAATGGGTGTAATGTGAAAAATCAAAGGAAATGGACATGTAGAAATCATTTATATTTCTTGGCACAAGACATTTCACCAGCTGGGGCAATCCAAATGCAAATGCTCAAGACAAATTCTACATTCCATTCCTCAAGGCAGATTTTAGTGAGTAATTGAAGTGAACAGAGTTCTCTGAGACAATTAGGGTTTTTCAGTATTTCCAAAATGGAGGATGGAGCAAAAGAGCAGAAATTTAGCATTTCTGTTTACACCCTTAAAACTCTTTCAGGTTCTCCTGCTCTCTCCACTCAAGAGTAAGAAATCTTTTATGGCTCTTTTGTTGTCAATCACACCTCTATTCAGGTATAGGAAGTGCGATTCATAGTTTTAAAGACAAAATGTTGTGACATAACTCTGGGTCCCTTTGATCTTGTCTGGAACAAACTACTGGGAAATATGTCTGAGGCAGTGGTGAGTTGGAGAAAAGTTTCTATACAACCTGTTAGACTAGGATCATTTTCCTCTAAAAATCTATGAAGCTACAAAGGTATATTGAAGGAGGTAAACAGTTTCTTGTAAATCCACAGAGATTCAGTAAGGAATTGCATACACATATTTAGTAATCTCAAAAAGTGCGCTCTTAAGAAGAAGGAAATACTTTTGTATCCCTGGGCTTATAACTCAATCTATTGCAGATATCCTTAGAAATCCAACCACAGGGCCTAGCAGATCAGGTCACTGTGGAGAAAATTCACCTTAGATAGAAAAAATTATTTTGGGAAAATCTACAAATTTTTTTTTTCTTTATTACATATAGATGATAAACATCTAGTTTTATAAAAGCAAGATACAAGTAATTGAGAGTGAAATAATTTATCATTGTTACATGAAAATCTTACTGTGTCTCCTTTATAATAGGACAATGTTCTGGTCTGTGAGGCTTTCTTATTACTGTGGAACTGTCAAAACAATTTAGTATCTATTTAGGTATCTAACTGAAACAGTTCATTTCTCAAGAGCATGTGTTCAACAGATCCATTCTTCTCAGTGGGACACTCTGAGAGTTAAATATGTTACAATATCTCTCTGGTTCATTTATGTGTTTAAATGGAAATTAAATTTTTGGACAATCTGTCTTCCCATATTGGTATCAAACTAGAAGTTGTTGAGCTGGTGATTGCTTTTGACAATCTGTCTTTTAAATTTTAATAGCAAAGACCATTCAATGTTATTTCACAAAAATAACAAGTGCAAAGTTTCTAACATGATTTAGGCAAAAATTAGGTATTCAAACCATATTTACATATTTAAAATTCAGAATGCTTATTATGACCTTATCAGACCTGAGACACCTGATTCATTCTGATCAAACCTATTCTATCAATTATGGCAACTAAAAAATATTATTTTTTTTCTCCCTAAAATAAATATTGACCAGTCTTTGCTTTTACTGGATATTGGGTGCTAATATAATTAAATAAATAGAGAAGGATTGAATTCTCTAAGACAGTTTATATATTTCAGAAGAATGCAGTAATATCTTTCAACCTCATAAATATGGATTACAAAGTTGGAAGTGGTTTTTTTCATTGACTGCATGAATTTCAAGGAAATTGTGAATTTCCAGACTGGTACATTATGAATACTGGGAGTCTTTCTCAAAATTCAGGAATCCATTCCAAAACAGTCAATTGCTAATAGTAATAACATCGCAAAAAGACCTAGCTCAGTTATGCTCCACTTAGTTCAGGACAAGCACTTGAACCCTTGTTTCCCAGTTTCTAGGAGAGGTTTCTAATGAATTGTCTGCAGGAAGTATCACTAAATTATTTACCATTTTTACTCTTTTTTTTTTTTTCATCTCCTTGCCTCAACCATAAAGAACTTACAAATAAAATTTTACCAATTCTCAGATCCCAACAATTAGTCAAATCAAGTCTGTGGTTGTGCTTCCAAGCTTATACTCAACAAGACAGAGTGATGTTTGTAAAGCATAGCAGCTTCTCGTTAACTCTGACTTCAGTGGTAGAAGGGGAGATGTTATTTTCAGTACTTTCTGCCTTTTGGCATATCTGAATGGAAAGAGTTCTTATTGCTCAAAGATCACAACACTATGCAACATTTTGGGATGCTACAGAGAGCCACTTGGAAAACTGAAAAAGTACAGAATATAGATGTTTGTCTCTTTAATGGTTATCTCAGAGAGAGTACAATTTGTTCTTTCTATGCTCAATATCTACCCATATTAAAAGAATGTATTTTTTTTTCTTTTATACCATTTGCTTATCAGCAACTAAAGAACATGAGGCTATTAAACTGGTTTATTCTTGTAAGGCTCCTCAAATATAACATCTTGATCTATAATACTATCAGTATTTAAAAATGCCATCAAAAGCACTTAAAAGTTTACTTTGTCAATAGCATGTGGATAGATGTTTTTTTGCTGGCTTAATGATTAAAAACTTTCTGTATTTGTATCACATTTTTAATACCATTAATTTTTCATGAATGATTGATTTTAATGGACACTGTTTCAAATGGCTTTTTCTAGTACTGAATGAGGTTACCCTTTTCTATCAGACATTCACAGCTCAATAAGGTCATAATAACCTGTCGACAGCAAAAAGCATGAGCATCTGCAAGGAGCAGTAAACAAGAGAGTGAATGGCTTCTACTTTTGAGTTCTGGGAATACTCTGATACATTTGGATACAACACTCCTGTGAATTAGTGTTGCTAGCCTCACTGATGATGTATAAATCAGATTTAAAAATATTTAATATAATTTTCTCCTTTTTGTTTTTGTTACAACATGCATCTCAAATCTCATCTAAGGAAATGAAAAGATTGTGCATTGTGTAAATATATGTCAGAGTTTCAAAGTTGTTTGGGGAAAAAAGGACCCAATACGCTCCAAGTGAGATTTTAATGAGCAATAAGGTAAGTTAGAAACATAATTCCCACTGAAATTGTGTGTTTAATGAGCTGGACAATTACTAAAGTCCAAGCATACAGTCCAAGTTATATCTTTAAGTCCTGTAAGATTTGGTGATAATGGTGACTAATCAAGAAGTGTTGAGTCACCATCCTTGAAGGTATTTTGAAGATGTGAGGATGCAGTTCTTAGGGACATGTTCAGTGGTGGACTTGACAGTGCTGGGATTATGATTGGACATAGGTGATCTTAAACGTTTTTTCCAGCCTAAATGACTTTATGATACTATGATCTCACAGTCAATCACTTTTAAAATTAACTGCACTATGGCAGAGCTTTAGTATGAAGATATCCTCTCAGTAAAAACAGACTTGCGTTTGACTTCACTTTGTATTTTATGTAATAGAGCCAGATTTCCTGTCTGTACAAAGTACTGTAATCAACAGGTCATTAGCAGAAAACACTATGTCTTTACCTCTTCATTGAAATGGAAGCCTCCTTGGGCAGTTTCCTTTGTACTGAGTGCACTGCTACCCACATACATTAACTGTGGTCAGACTGACAGCTATGTTCTGAATGTCACTGGAAGTTAGGAAGAAACCAGGCACCAAGAAGCCCATGCTCTTCTGGAGACTCCCATAATTATGCCTCTGTGTAAGTCTTAGATCAAAGGGAGGGAATTATATGAATCCAGTATCTCCAGTGTGTTAAAGCCCATCAAGCACAATCTTTCTGAATTTATTTCTTAGTCTAAGCCATCTAACTTTCTCTTAAATCCTACTTTAAAAGCCTAACTGCCATTTATACAATCAAGTACATACTCACCCATACTGCTCAATTTCTAAAACAGTTCATGTATGTAATAAAGGAAGTTATAGAGCCATTAAACACTGAAGGTTAATTAGGAAAACTGTGTGATGGAAATCAGTCTGCCAAAGTATGAAGAAAGAGATAATGATGAAATCAGGTTCACTTCAGTCTTCAAACTTTGGCGCTTATAGAATCCTTTGTCACCTTTTTTTCCCCTCTCAGCTTAAGTATAGATATTCTTCTTTCAAAATGTCAAGAAACATCCTAAACTTTATGATAGATATACTTATCCCTTTTATCTGATGAAAATTAATAGTTATGAAATATTGAAGCTTGAGATTTTTCTTATATGATGACATTGTATGCAATTGCTCTACCCGTGTAAGCCATTACAAAGGATTGAGTTTGAGACAAGAAAATACATTCACATGCTGAGCAGTTTAAGGAGTCCCTTGGTAATCATTTGGTATGAATATGATTTTCATTTCATATTTAAAATTCTATGAACAGCAATAAAAATATAAAAACTGTAATACACTAAGGATAACATAAATATGTAGATGAAAATTTCTAGTTATTTATGATAATAATGTCATTCCTTCCCACAGAGAAAAAGTCTCTTTATATATATTTTAGCCAATAAGAGATTCAAACTTTCAAAAAGAACTATATACAATTACTGAAGTTTAAAAATCAAATACCAGTAGAGCTGTGGGTGTTTATTATGAAGCCTTCAAAGCCTTCAAATTCCTCAAAATATGATCATCTGAAAAACTGTTCAAAGATGCCTCTTTCAAAACAATGCAGCTTAGAAGAAGTTCACATCATGCTTCCTTCTACAGAACTATAAAGTCAAAAGGACCTTTACACTCATTTAACCCACACACACACATACTTTTCAGAATATTTTTCTCTCAACTTTTCAGAACTTGCTAGAAATTAAATAGATGCAAGAAAACCTAAAGCTACTGGATGAAAAGGAAGAATAAAAAATATTATTCATGTAAATGTATCTAACTGTAGGACTAGCTAATACTGCCAGATGAATTTATTCCTTGTGTTATGGAAGGAATATTATCTTTCTGATTCCCTAAATATTTCATTGGTCTCCTTTGATCAATAAAGTTGCGAACAATTTTGACACAAATAGTTGAGGATACATGATAAAATTTGTATAGGTGTAGCTTAATAATGCATATTTAAAAAAAAAAAAACAACAACAAATTTTTTTTTGAGGTGGAGAATATACATAAGTTTAAAAGATTGTTCCCAGCTGCAAAAGAAAAATGAAATTTGGATAAAATCTATAGTTTTAAATTATGTTGTATAGGGCTTTTAGTCTGATGAAGAATTCATTCAGGTTTTTCTATTTCAGAAAATTTTTCTATATTTCACCAAGTCCAAATACACCCTACTGGGAAAGGCATAATCCATGCTATACTTGGTATAGATTTCTGTGCATGCTGATGTTAGGTGCAGGTGGATACCTTCAAATAGAATGGACTATGGCAGACTCCTCCCTGCTCTTCCCTAGCTTTTCAGATAATTCACAAGAAATAATTATCTTGCAAACTTCTTCTTTTATTTGATTTTTTTTCAAAATTATCTGAATGCTTAAAAACTTATTCTAAGGGCAATAACACCTAAAGGTTATCCTACAAGAGCATAAATACTTCCATAACTACTTATATAAGTATGTAAGTCTCCTCTCCTTGTGAAAATAAGCTAAACAAATAAGCAAATATATACTTCCTAGTATAGATGAAAAAAGGTGTTGGTCAGTTTACAAACCACAGTGTGAATTATGTATGAGATAAGAAACTGGAAAGACAATGCAGTCTGAGCTCTGTATCGGTATTAAAGGGCTCCATTTAGTTCTGCCAACATCAATGGACTTCTGGCCATTTCCTTCAGGAAATCTAATCTACTGACAGCTAATGGAAAGTCTTCTTTCTCCAAAGTGGTAGGGACTAGTGTATTTAGGGAAGCTCTATTTCCCATGCCACATGTAGTATGAGATTAGCAGACAGCTCTGATGGCTTTGTAGCAGCACATATTCTTTTCAGTAAGAGGTTTGCTTTTCTCTAACTGTATCATATTATTTCCTTTGTATCCCCCAGTATTGATGGTTAAAAGTTGAAATTCTACGAATTACTGTAGCTGGCAATAGTAGGGAATAATATTCAAAGGTTATTTTTATAATTTCCAAAATAGCCAAAGTTAAGGAATCAATTTTTTTTTCTGCTTTGCAGTTATCAAATAATTACTTTATGGAAGTTAATTTAAAGTGATACCATCTTTTTATGTAGCTGTTAGGTAGAAAGACTGGGGTCATCCATAAAACAGCCAGGGAGGTTCTGCTCTACAGAAATGTAGCAGTGGAGGACAAATTCAAAGAGCAAATGTGAAATTAATGAAACAGAGATGAGATTTACATAAGTGTATGCATTACCTTTCAGAACAATTAATTATTAAACCCAGAAAACTTAATATATGTGCTTTGAGTGAGTTCCAGAATTCTCTTTTCTATAAACAATTACTTGAAAAGCACAACACTGATGAACTTAGAGCATTACAGCTCACAGTATTATGACATTCACAGACTGTACCTGTATTGCTGGTTTTATAAGAATTTTACTCCATTAACATTTCCCCTTTGCTGAAGTGCTCAGGATTTAGGTACTAAAGGTTTTGATCCTGCTGTAATATGTATGCATACAGCTGCTAAACTTGGCCTTCAAAATCTGCTTAAGGCTTCCGGGTTTTCTTTAGTGAAAAGAAATTCATAGAATAGTCTAGGTTACAAAAGACCACACAGACCATTGAATCCAACCATTAACCCACCATTGCCAAGTCTACTGCTAACCCATGTCTCTAAGTGCCACATCTATGCATCTTTTAAATACCTCCAGAGATGGTGAAGTACTCCCTAGACAACCTGCTTCAGTGCTTGACAACTCTTATTGTGAAGAATGTTTTCCTAATACACAACCTAAAACTCCCCTGGCACAACTTGAGGCTACTTCCACTTGTTCTATTCCTTGCTGCCTGGGAGAACAGACTGACTCCCACCTGGCTACATTCTCTTTTCAGGTAGTTGTAGAGAGCAATAAGGTCCCCTCCCTGAGCCTCCTTTTCTCAAGGCTAAACAACCCCAGCTCCCTCAGCTGCATATTGTAAGACTTGTGCTCCAGGTCTTTCACTATTGCCCTTCTCTGGACACACTCCAGCACATCAATGTCTTCTTTGTAGTGAGGAGCCCAAAAATGAGCACTGTATTGTGGATACAGTCCAGGATACCATTGGCCTTCTTGGCCACCTGGACACACTGCTGGCTCATGTTCAGCTGTGGCTGACCAGCACCTACAGGTCATTTTGAGAGTGGCAGCTTTCCAGTCACTCTACCCCTAGCCTGTAGCACTGCCTGTGGTTCTTGTGACTTAAATGCAGGGCCCAGCATTTGGCCTTGTTTAACCTCAAAAAATGGGCTTTGGTTCATTGATCCAGCTTGTCCAGATTCCTTCCTACCCTCCAGCAGGTCAACACTACCACCCAACATGGTGTCACCTGCAAACTGACTGAAGTGCACTTTATCCCCTTTCCCAGATTGACAATAAAGATACTAAATATAACTGACTGCAATACTGAGCCCTGGGGAACTCCACTACTGACAGGCCACCAGCTGGATGTTGCAGCATTCACCACCACTCTCTGCACCGGACCATCCAGACAGTTTTTTTGTCTGGTGAACAATGGACCTGTGCAAGTCTTGGGAAGCCAGTTTCTCCAGCAGAATGCTGTGGGATGATGTCAAAAGCTTTAATAAGCATCCATAATCTTTCTGTCATTCACTAAGTGAGTCATCTTGTCATAGAAGCAGACCAGGCTAGTCAGGCAGGACCAGTCCTTTATAAACACATATTGGCTGGGCCTGATCCCTGTTTATCCTGTACGTTCCATGTGATGGCATTCAAGATTATCTGCTCCATAACATGCCCCAACACCCAGGACAGGACAACACCCTTGTAGTTCCCTGGATCCTCCTTTCAGCTCTTCTTGTAGATGGGTGTCACATTTGCTAACTTTTAGTAAACCTGTCTGCTTAGCCAGGACTGCCAAAAAATGATGGGCAGTGGCTTGATGAGCACCTAGACCAGCTCTCTCAATACCTTTGGGTGGATTCTATTGAGCCCCATGGACTTACAGAACATAGGTCACAGAATATCTACAAATTTCTTGTGAGAGGAAGAGGAGGGGCACGCACTGATCTGTTCTCCGTGATGACCCGTGGCTTGAGGGAATGGCCTGAAGTTGTGGAATGAGAGATTTAGGTTGGATATTAGAAAATGGTTCTTCACCCAGAGTGTGGTTGGGCTCTGGAACAGGCTCCCCAGGGAAGTGGTCACAGCATCAAGCCTGCCAGAGTTCCAGAAGTGTTTGAACAATACTCTCGAGCATGTGGTGTGACTCCTGAGGATGATCCTGTGCCGGGCTAATGTAAACAAATCTTCTGCGGAGAGAAAGGACTTCACCCAACAAGCCTATGAGGTTTACAGTGAAGACCCTTTATTACACACAGCACACAGTTTATATAGGGTTGAAGCTACATACTATTGGCTAAATTGAGTCTCACACCAGCAAGCCAGAACCTTTAATTGGTTAAAAACCATATCTCACAAGTCCAAAGTTTATATTATCTCATCCTTGTTTTCAGATACATTTCCGGAGTTCAGTGAGAAAGTCAAGGCGTTCTCATGAGAAAACTTCTAGGGAGTTGTTGAAAGCTCCTAGGGAGTGATTTTTGCCTAACAAACAACAGCAGGTGTGCCCTTGTTGCCTCTTAGCTGATATCTGTTCCAATCTCATGGAGCTGGTGCAGGTTGGATTCCTCAGAAACTCATTTTCTGTAAGAAATCTCTCAACACAGGGCTAAGGGCTAGACTTAATGATCCCTGTGGGTCCCTTCCAGCACAGCATATTCTGTGATTCTGTGAATATTCTAGCTGGAAGGACCCACCAGGATCATCAAGTCCAACTCTTAAGTGAATGGCCTACACAAGGATCAAACCCCCAACCTTGGCACTATTAGCACCATACTCTAACCAACTGAGCTATGTTGTACCGGTCTAAGTGGTGTAGCAAGTCACTGACCATTCCCTCCTGGATTATGGGAGATTCATTCTACTCCCCATCCTTGTCTTCCAGCTCAGGGGGCTGGTGCTTTGTACCTTGCCCTACTGAGGTAAGTAAGGCATTAAATACCTCACCCTTTTCCTCATTCTTTGTTGTAATGTTTTTCCTCACATCCAGTAAAGGGTGGAGATTTTCCTTAGCCCTCCTTTTGTTGCTGATATATTTATAGGAACATTTTTGTTGTATTTTACAGCAGTTGTCAGATTAAGTTCTAGCTGAGATTTGGTCCTTTTAATTTTCTCCCTGTGTAACCTCAAGACATCCTTGTAGTCCTCTTGAGTTTCCTGCCCCTTCTTCCGAAGTGCTTAAAGTCTCCTTTTTCTCTTGAGTTCCAGTCAAAACTCTCTGTTTAGCAAAGCCAGTCTTCCTCCCCGATGGCTCATTTTTGATATGTGGGGATCATCAGCTCCTACATCTTTAAGATTTCCTTCTTGAAGCATGTCCGGTCTTCCTGGACTCCTTTGCCCCTCTGGACTGGCCCCCAAGGGACACTGCCAACCAATCTCCTAAACAGGCCTGTCCCAGGGAAGGCAGGGTGCAATTCCAGTAATCTGTCTCTCTGTCCCACTCTCCTTGATAATCCTCAACCTCCTGCAGCTGTCTCTAAGCAGAGGAGTTCTTCTACCTGGATGTACCTCTGACAGGATTTCCCACTGCTGCTCTCCAATACTGGTGTCAGAACAGGGCACACCCTGCAGCTGAATCTGGGGTGGCAGCGTGTTTCCCCCAGAACTCTGTCGGGGCAGATGTGTCAGTCCTAGTGGATGCAGAGCTTACAGAGGCTGTGGCTTGCTGCTGGGTGGATACCATTGCTCCCTGTTTCAACTGGCAGGGTTTCAGTACCTTTCCAGTCCTCCCTTCTGGGCCATCTTATGTCCTGTTTGTGCTGTACAAACTGCCATCCCCACACCCTTTTTGGCAGCCCTGTCAGTGGCACTCCTGGTTGCTAATGGTCTCTAAGGGCTTCTTCTATGCATATGGGGTCTCCGCCACCATCATTGATGGTCCAGGTCCTGTCAGCCACAGTCGTGTGAGCTGCAGGCTCCTGGCAGCTCCCTCAGCTCTCCTGAGGTTCTCCCAGTGTGGGAAAATCCCCAGTGCACCCTGCTAGAGCACTCTGCTGTTGACCATGCCAGAACCAGAGCCGCTCTTCTCTGAAACTCATTATTATATCTTTTGGTGTTATATTTCAACAGTCTTGTTCTAGTTATCATTCACCCACCTGGGAGATAGATATTTTTGTAACATTATCCTTTCTTTCTTCTCTTGTAGAGTTTCATGTAATACCTTCCTAAAAATAGATTGTGATATAATAAAAATTTAAATAAAGGAAAAAAATCAACTCAATATCTATCTGTATAATTGATAACTTTAAACACATGTAAATAATAGGCAGTATTCCAGACCTTATTACTTACACAGAGCTAATTAAAACAAAACTCAGGCTGATTAATATGATCCTAATTTGTCACAGCAGAACTAGGTTGGTAGAGAAACCAACGACACTAGCTGGTAGTTTTACTTATGAGACTGTATCTGATTCCTAATGTACAAGTTATAAGCAACTTGAGATCAAAATTTATTTTATAAAATTACGTTACTTCAGAGCTACCTAGAAATATTCCCTGTGGTAAAGATCAAGAGGATCCCATGAAGTGTCTACTTTCTCCAGTGTTTTTTTGAGTCTGTGATAAGGAGTCACTCACAGGTGTCAAAATCCCCACTCTATTCAGCATTTTAAGAGATACTTTTCCCAAAACCTACTTTTAGGCATCTGGTTAATCATGTTCCTGAACTCTTTACAGAATAAGAATACATAATCAGTACTTGCTCTTAAGCTGCAAGAAATTAATTTGTTTACACTCTTACTTGCTGCCTCTCAGGTTTGTGGGAGGTCAGCTTCTCTTTCCTGAGCCCTACTTGCTTAAATCTAGATTAAGAAAAACAATTGGCAGTGTTCAGGTTCCAAATCTACAAACCTCATGATCTGCTAAGTTGTAAGTAACTTAGGCACAACTGGAGAAAGGTCTTACATGTGACAGATTGTCCTCCTCATGTGCTCATTTCCACAGGCCACAGGGAATTCGGCCTGCCACCTCTAAAGAGGAAGAATTTGTAATAAGAAATCTGTAAGGGATCTTGCACGTGAATATGATCTCATGGGTTTTGCTTTTCAGACAACCCTTTTCAAAAAATGAAGTCACATAAAATAGAGCATGCCTCTGCAGCTCCATCAGCAAACCATACTTCTGATGCTACACTGAGAACTACTGTGTGTATTCTTGCTCCCAGTAATGTTTTAAAATGTGATGGAGGAGCTACAACAGCCTATGTTTTGCAGATAAGAACAGATAAAAGGGAGCTTGCTCCTCTATTATTCTTATCTGATGCAAGAATTGTGCTGGCACATTTGAAAAGACATGAAATATTTTTCTGAACAGGAATTAATTAATTTTTCCCATTGGCAAACATTTTTTCTTGTTATTCCCTATGCATTCTTTTAAGTGTTTTTTTCATGTGTTTGCAAAGTTCCTTTTTGCTTGTTTACTTTGCAAGTTCTCATCTTTAAGAGTGAGGTTTCCCAGCATTCCCACTAAAGGAAAGATATTCATTATAATTGTTTTATTACTGCGAGTTTGCACAAAACAATTCTGCTCTAGGAATAATCAGGGTCTAAGTTCAGCTCAGCTGACAGTGTAAGGGCTACACCAGCTTTATAGATGAGTAAGGCAGAGAGGTGCTAGTCTAATTAATCATAAAAGCAAATGTGTAAGCCGCACAATTAGCCCCTGGGTGATTATGCAGCAAAAGGTAAATGCCATGAGAACTTTACTAGCACAGAGTTAGCTGCCAAAGGACTGTATGCTCTGTTAGATTTAACAGCAGCTGAGCAGGATCTTGTGAATGAATGTGACTGAGTATCAGAAGTAAGCATCCAAAGAAGTGCCTGAGTACCACTTATAACCGTGGGCCAAAGCCTCTTTACTTGCTGTTTGATTTCCCAGTAAAAGTTTCTATTATTGGGTCCTTTTCATTTCAGATCCGAAAGAGCCATAAACGAAATGCAGACAGAGCTGATACCTTGGAGGAGGAGAAAAGGAAGGAAGGAACTCGGAAGGAACTTGGAACTCGGAAGGAGCTCGGAAGGAACTCGGAAGGAACTCGGAAGGAAGGAACTCAGAAGGAAGGAAGGAACTCGGAAGGAACTCGGAAGGAAGGAACGAAGGAACTCGGAAGGAAGGAAGGAACTCGGAAGGAAGGAAGGAAGGAACTTGGAAGGAAGGAAGGAACTCGGAAGGAACTTGGAAGGAAGGAACTCGGAAGGAAGGAACTCGGAAGGAAGGAAGGAAGGAACTCGGAAGGAACTTGGAAGGAAGGACCTCGGAAGGAAGGAACTCGGAAGGAAGGAAGGAAGGAACTCGGAAGGAAGGAAGGAAGGAAGGAACTCGGAAGGAAGGAACTCGGAAGGAAGGAAGGAACTCGGAAGGAAGGAACTCGGA
>JAWWEV010000115.1:93734019-93744027 GCA_035583235.1 Hafferia zeledoni
CTTTGTTAACTACTGGCATGGACAGTTAATGGCAGGGGAGAGAATTTACATAATAATTCCAAACTACAACAATATGCTACGCTGATGAGGTGGATCATCACCATTTTACAGACAAGAAATTTGAATCTAATTTAATGCTGCACTTGACCAAAGAGTAAGTATGAATAACAGCATTTTATGGGATATTGATACTATATCCACGGTAGGGACAAGGCCAGTTAACTATGATTTTATCTAGACCGCCTAACAAAAGTTTCTTTCAAAGCACACCAGCAGCATGTGGAAGAGAGGTGTGAGATACAGGAGGCTTCATGAGTGAGATGTAAATATCTAAATCTTTTCTCAGTTTTTACCCAGATCATAATTAGTGGACATACACAAGTACCAATCCTGGGAAATGCTGCTGCTCCCACTGCCTTAAACAGAGAGACTTGTGCAAGGTCATGAAGCAAGAAAATGTCAGAGCTTGCCTCATGACTGCAAGTTCTAGATCATGGTTCTTGTCTTTAATATGAAGGGTTTTCAAATTCTTTACATATTAACCATTTATGAAATTATGAAAAGTTAAATAGACCACAGTCATTAAGATGGACAAGCTTTCTCTGTAATTCTCACTTTATGGAGACAAGCACATGCATAAAATCATATTCTTGCAAGCAATATATCTTCAATAAAGACAATTATTTCAAAAAGGTAGAACCAACAAATTAATTTCAAACACTGAATAATAATTCAATTTAAGACTTTTCTTCAACCATGGAAGTCAGAGCTATTATAATAGTGTTAAAATTAAGAATCTGTGTCAAAGATTCATAATGGATAAATAAATCACCAGAAGAGACATGTAAAAACCTAATATGAAAACTGAGGAATCTGTCCATTGTGTTAACCTCTGACCCATCATTGTGGTTTAACCTCAGTTGGCAAGCCATTCACTCAATCCCCTACCAGTGAAATCAGGGAGAGAATCGGAAGAATAAAAATGAGAAAACAAGGGTTGAGAAGACAGTTTAATAGGTAAAGCAAAAGTCACACAATCAAGCAAAGCAAGACCAGGAATATATTCACCACTTCTCACAGACACAGTCAGAATTATTGGTCTCATAGGAAAGTTGAAGAGTAATTTTTTCTTATGACATTACTGTTCTGAGAACGTGTACAATGAATACATTATTATTCTGGGATAAGAGTAATATTATCATCATCTTAAGATCTACTGTAACACTAACAAAATGTTCTTTACTTTATATGAGCTTCATATACACTGAGACCTCAGAACTTTTTTGCACAGTCATTGAAGCTGAGAGCTGGAAGATAAAAGATGAGAGAAAATTATTAGTACTTTTATGTAGTTGCCAGTATGCATGACATAGATAGAAATTAACCATTTCTCTTTTTATTAAAAAAAAAAAAAAAATTATGGCTGAAACATGTTTTAAAAGAATCTATAAGGTATTGGCACAATAATTTTCATTAATTTTTGATATTACGGGCTCATTTGCTCGCACCAGCTCATTTGCTCGCATATTGTTATATAAAACCCTTTACTTAGAATATGTGGGCTACGAGATATCCAGTTGGAGATGGCAGATATAGTTCAAGACTTTGGGAAGACCTTTCTATCTGGATTTATATTTGAGTAAACAAACATGCCACCTTAACATATCTTGAATGACACTAAATACCCTACATGTGGATGAGTGCATTAAGTCTCCACTGCCTGACAATAGAATCGCACATTGTTCTTCACTGGCTCTATTAACTGGAGACCTGGTCTCATTTCAGACAATGCAGATTGTCCCACTTAACCTCAGTAGAACATCAGTAGGTCTGAATAACACTTATAACATCTGTGTCACATCTGGAAGTCCCATTTGCTTGTTTATATAACCTACAATATCTTAATTGAGAGTAGGCATCTGTACTTCAAAAACTGCATC
Source organism: Hafferia zeledoni (assembly GCA_035583235.1). Classification (NCBI taxonomy): domain Eukaryota; kingdom Metazoa; phylum Chordata; class Aves; order Passeriformes; family Thamnophilidae; genus Hafferia; species Hafferia zeledoni. Next base: position 93,735,960 of record JAWWEV010000115.1, read on the forward strand.
TCCCCTCTGGGGCTTGGTTGGCTGAACAGCTAAGAATCATTGGGCATATTGACTACATTCCCAGAACCTAACACAGCTTTTGACACTCATCACTCACATATATGTGCCTAAATCTACCTATTTTATATTTAACATGAATTCCAGCATAACAGCTACATCAGGTTGCTTCCAAAACCCCAGACTGAGGCACGAATTCCACATCAATATTGTAAATGGTAGAAACATTTTAGAGGAACATGAGATGGATGTGATATCCCATAAACTCCCATAACATTCCCAATAATCTTCATTCTTCTAGTATATGATTTTTTTCTCTGTCTGATTTCCAACAGATAGCCCCTGTGTAGTCTCCAAATAAATGCATATTAAACTATTTTCATCATTGTTTTCAAGCACTTATTAGCACAAGCTGTGAAGAAGCCAGCATGAAGCTCAATACTTTACATAAATGTGTTTCAGTGCCTGCCTGCATCAGTCTTTCAGTCCAAAAATGTGAGCCTGGTCAGCTCTCATTCACCTGGTCCACCTGAATGCCACAAAACCAGGGTATTCATTGCTCCCTAAAGAATCCACTCTTAAGGCTTACTAGAATGTTCTGTGGATACCTCTTCCTGCTATTTGTAAGAGGACCCAGATACCTTCTGCTCTGAAGTGAGCCAGCAGAAATGGCAGAAGAGGACACTACTGAAAAATATTAAGACTGGTACATTCCAGGGAGGAGCTGATAAGGCCAGAGTGAATTTGAGAGGAAGAAATTTTCTTGTACACCAAATCAAGTAAAAAAAATGTTGCGCTTGTCACTATGTGACATACACTTTATACTGGGAAGATTAAAAAAAAATTATATTTTCCAGTAAAACTTTTTTTTTATTCCTATAATGTATTCAACCTATGAGCAAAAATAGATCTTAGAGCAAGCATGCCCCAAGGAGTACCCCTGACATTGATTTCATCCAGCATTCCAGAAGTCACACAAGGTACTATAAAAAGTGTCTGTTGCCTGGCTCATTCTTAAATATCCCACCAAAAAAGAAAAGGTGAAGTCTAAGAAGATTTTTCTGCATTTCATAGAGGCCTCCATGGTAGTTCTCCCTCTGAGAAAATGCAGAAACCAAAAAGAAACACCCCTCTAATTTGATCTCCAAATCAAATTAGTGGACTGTCTTGAACAGGAATTTAGGCAGTTCTCCTAGACAGAATTGTCCATAGTGGTCATTAAAAGATTTTCTTTTCTGAACCCTGGACCTATTGCAGAGCCTAATTTGGACATGACCCAACTCACTTTTTTTCTCAGACAAATACATGTACTGAACATAGCAAATGAATCACCTACAGATCCTTTGAACTCCAGCTATTCAGGGCAGAAAAGAAGATGCTCCCAGACTCTTTGCAGATCAAGAGCACTTCTGAAGTTTATATCATTCCTTTTGCCTTGGAAGCATTTGTTTGGAAGAATGGCTATTAACAGACTAGAGCTTCTCTCTTCAGGCTTACTGCAACTTATGATTATGGTGAATAGAAGGTTTCTTTGGACCTGGGATTTGGGACATTGAAATGGACTCTAGAAAATATCTTTACTGCTGCTTTTAGAGACAATAGTCTCTCAGGAAAGAGAGAGAGGTCAAATCATGACCAGCTACCTTCAGAATTAATTCCCAGCCATGGAGCCTTTTTCTCTGTCTTTTTTAGCTCTCTTTCAGTTCACAGATTGGTGTCCTCCCTGTGCTTGTCTAAAAAGTTTATGAAAGCAGCTTGAGGTTAGCAACATGAGCAGGGCAAAAGAAGAACGAAAATATATTTAGTATGAACTTTCTACATGTTTCTGAGAGCTGTGCTCTGATGAGGTTCACATGTCAGTGGCTGATCAGTAAGACAATACCTGCTCAAACTGCACTACAGGGATGAGAGAAAAAGAGCAAGGAGTTGAAGGAAAACAACAGCAAGGACAGCAGATTTATGCAGTTTGGGAATATTTTGAATCCCAAGTGTGGTAGTTTTGGCTTTAGTTTCAGATTAGGCCTTATTTAGGCCTCTGTTTTAGTAGGCCTCAAAGGATGTGATATAGATTAGAAGAGACAAACATCACCTGATTTAAGCAACCAAAGAGGTATTTCATATTATCTGACATCATTAAGACATGTCAAGGGGTATAAAAAGAGAGGGAGGAGGAGTTTCTGTCTCTTTCGGTCTCTGCCTCAGCCCCCTGAGGACATGCCGCTCTGACTCCTGAGATTAGGCCCTACTGCCGTCCACGCTGTTGTTTATCTCAGGAGGTGAACATTTTCTTGTCAATTTCTGTTCTCTCTTGCTGGAAGGTTCCTCAGGAAGAGTTTTGGGAGGTTTTCTGTGGTATGGGTGGTTGGAATCTGTGTTATTAACTTGGGCGACTCGGTGGAGGTGTTATTATTTTTTATATTTGTGTATATATGTATTCTGTTTTAAATTTTCTTCTCTTCTGTGTAAATATAAAAACCTTACCATTTCAAAGCTTTATTTCTAAGGGGTTTTTTTCCTCACTCCCTTTCCTCGGAAGGGGATCATTTGACTCTGTATTGGGCTATTGGCATTTTGCCAGCTCAAACCATAACACGAGACACACCCTTTCTTTTAGAGGTTTCTGTAACTACAAATTCCTGCACAGTAGCTCTGAGCAATCTTTACCACTGTTCAGAAAAGTGGTGGTGGCCAGAACAAACTTTATGATTGCTGAGATAAAAATATGAGAACAAAGTGTGATGAAACAGGTAAAAAAGCTGTGGGAAGTTGTGGATAGCAGCTATAAAGAACAATGGGACATACAGGTGTGTTGAGGATGCCAGGTTGTCTGAAGGGTTGCCTTGAGGCTCACATGCAGCTTGTTATTTTGGTTAATAGCCCTAGACTTGATTTTCAGCAGCACTGTTAGAGAACAGTCTCCATGATGAAGGAAGGGGGATAAAATATCTGAAAGGAAATGAGACAGAGTGGAGGATGATGAAGGAAAGGAGTACAGCCATTTTAATCATGACAGTCCATGATTCTCTATTTGCCATCATGGGGAGGACTCAGATTGTGACACACTGAGAGCCTGTCCTGTGATTTTCTGTGGTGCAGGAAGAATTCCTCTCAGCAATCACTTTTTTGGGGTAGTCCCCAGAAAATTGCCAGAACTCGGCACCATGCATGTGCCAAAACAGTGAGACTACATGGTGTTAAGGACCAGTACAAAGACAGAACACACAGACTTTCTTTTGTGCTACATGGAACAGAATAAATTTAGAGCAATGAGGCCAGATAAAGTTTTATCAGGAGAGTTTGTGCACTGGACAGTTGTTCTTTAACACTTGGAACAGATATTTTTTTAGTGTTTCAATATACCATTCTCATTACACCTTTCTGTAGTCATTTTGAATACAATGTCTGGTAATTTGGCCCCATAAGTATTGCTGACACTCAGCCATATGACAACATAGGCTTAGTCTTAACTAATAGTACTTCACCACCATTCAGAGAAAGTAGCTCTCTAAAGCTTGTAAAAGAATCATTTTCAGGTCAATAAGAGATATATAATAAGGGTGATTGATTGGTTTTGTTGTTTGTTGATTTTTTTTTTAAATTGCAAATGTTGAAGTTTTTTTTCCCAGACCTTTTGAGGCAAATTAAACACAGGTCCATGCCTGGACATAAAGAGATTTATTGTGCAATGCGTTGGGCAGAGCCCCACCACCATATATTGTTCAACAGACAGGCTGCAAAGATGTACCATAACCTTATTCCTTGTGTAAGCTTGCACCCTCTCCAATGATACTGTTACAAGTCGTTACTGTGGTACTGCTTGTCCCATCTGCAAGGAAATTTATGTTTCCTTGTGTGGAATTGTTTACCCTGTGGCATTTCCACATCCAGCCAGTTTAACCAACTTCTGCAGTTGGGCTTCCTTGCCTGCTAAACTGCATAGTTAGTTCTTCAGTCCCAAATTATTATCACTGAGCAGTTACCATCTGAATTTCCCTTTCATTTCTCCCTTTTGCGATACGTATTATTCATACACATCATTGCAAGACTTTTAAATTCCTCCTTATGCTTCTTATCTATTTCCATTTACAAAAATATTTGTTTTGCCTCTCTCTGAGTTCTTAATATTTTTCCCATCTTTATTTGTTTACAGCCCTTTTTCAGGCAACATAGAGCGATTGGACCAGTACATAAGCTATTATAATGATTAGTAATAGAATAATTGTTCACTTCAAGACCAATCTGAAAATATTCCCAAACCATCCTTTGGTGTCTGGCAACCATCCACACCAGTTCTCTTTCCATTTCTAGTCATTTAATTTGTGGAGGACTTGCATATTTTTCATCATAGTAGAAATGTCAGAGGTTATATGATCAGATTGATCAATCTAAGTACAGCAGGTGGTAATTATCAGTATACACACATCACCTTGTGAGGGTAAAACCACATCTATTGCCAATTGATTCCGCATTGCTACTTTCAATATTCCTGATACTACTACTTGTAAGGCCAGAATTTTTCTGTTGTCATATTGCTCATAGACTCTATAGTCTGGGATACATTTATGATGGTAATCTCAATCTTGATTATATAAAGAATTGAAAATAAAACTCAGAATACCTTCCTCTTGCATCTTGATCTTTTTACTAAAGTGTTAGAGATCTAATGCACTTTGATATTTTGTGGGTCAACTCTGCAGAGAGAGTATGGTGTACTTCAGCACACGTAAGCACCCATCCCAGGGCACACGTGCCTGTGGTGTTCAACAGCAGGCCTTTGCAGAAACAATGGCTGCATATGCAGAATAGTCTTGTGTGATTTACAAGCTCAGATGTGCACAGTGTCTGTCAGCAGATAATAGAAGGCATGCTGGTACTTGGGCATGCAGTTGGAAACGCCAATTCCACAATTAGTAGTCTTATATTCTGGGGACTAATTGTGTATATGCTTCTGTCCTGGTTCTGGTCAGGACATGGAGGTGCATTTATTCCATACCACCTGACATCATTAATGGGGAAGGGAACATTTTTTCTGGACAAGGGATGCGGGAAGGACTCTCTTCCAGGTCACATAGCAGGGCGGAGGGAGCATTCAGGTATTATTCAGGGAGTTCTGCAGGGAGTAAATTGTCTGCCTTTTTTTTTGCACTCTTTGTCATTAGTATTGTTGGTGTTACAGTTCATTGTCTTATTTCATTGCTGTTTCCAGTAAATTCTTCTTGTCTCAACCCGTGGTCTTTACCTTTTCTGTGTCCAATTCTCCTCTTGTGCTGGTTTGAAAGTAAACCATCAGAGAAACAAACTAAACACAAAAGAGACTATAAGTCAGAATTACAAATTAATAAAAAAAATTACAATAAATGCAGTAATACAAAAAAAAATTGGCTTTAACCCACAAAACCCAGAAGTATAACCCAGCCCACTAGGGCAAAAACACAGTGGTGTTTGTTAGCCCCTATGCTGAGCCCTATGTGGTTCCCCTGAGTCCAAGGTAAAAAGAAGTGAGAAATCTGTTGGTGCAGATGATGGTCGCAGTCTGCTTGAGAGCAGTGGTTGCAGTCCTGTCGAGGTTCTGGTCCTCCTCTGGATCTGATGAATGGTCCCGCAAGTCCCCAAATCCCCAAGATTATATCTCCTCAGGTTCAGATAGGACTGCCCAGTACCTCCCCTAGGGCGGGGAATTACACAATGGGTGATCTGACTCTGTGAGTCATAGGGTATTTTTGAATCATTGTTGGCCCATAAGCAGACATGACACCTCAGGCGTGGAGATGCTAACGACTTCCTGGAAGGGAGTTATCACAGCTCTTATCTCACAGGTGTCTTTCACACCCAGTTCACACCCTGAGGGGTTGGGTGTGCCCTGGGCAGCTGCTGCAAATGGTCCATTGTTAACGGTTCATGGGAAATGTATAGAGGGTGTAGAATGCATAGCTTTGGTCACACCACACAGTGATAAACTGGTCCCACCTGCTGAATTAGGACACCTCTCCAGCCTGACATAAGGGAAGGGGAGGAAGGAGTAAGCAAGCGGCATGTGGTTTGGAGTGGTTTCAGTGGGAACACTAATTTGGAGAATACCATTCCTAACCCATGATATCTTCCACCTGAATCTTCCTTCTTTGATCTGGATTCTATGTGTAACTGAATTTTGTCTCATACCTGTAAACCTTTTCTAGATCTCCTTTTCCTTCAATATTCATGTAAAATGATGCATTTAGTTCACTAGGAATGTGGACATACAGGGAGTTTCTGGCAATCAGTCGTTCAGGGCTTCATGGGAACCTGTACTATCAATTTCTTGAGTTATACTTCCAAAAAGTGTTATCCAACAGAGGCAATGCCAGGGCTTTCTAGGAGGGTACAGAAGTCCATAGCCAAAAGTTTGTAAGGTTAGTGGAATTTTCCCAGACTTGGCATAACTTAACAAAGCCATTTTTTTCCCCCCAGACAGTCTTTGCTACAGTAACCAACAAGAAAATACATAAAATTTTTAAGGCTGTAAAATCTCTAATTCATCTGACAGGAGTTATACATTTTAAAACCTAAACCACAATGCTACCTATTAGCAATATAACAAGGAATACAACACAGCACAACTTGTCTTGATCATGCAAGTCCATACATATATATCACAGAATCAATCAGGTTGGAAAAGACCTCTGAGATCATCAAGTCCAGTCCATAACCAAACACCACCATGTCAACTAGACCATGGCTAAGTGCCACATTCAGTCTTTCACACCTCCAGGGACAGTGACTCCACCGCCTCTCTGGGCAACCCATTCCAATGTCTAATCATGCTTTCTGTGAAGAAATTCTTCCTAATGTCTAACCTAAACCTTCCCTGTCTTTTTTGCCTTGCCTCCTCAAGCAGCTGTTCCAAGCTGTGCTGTTTCAGACTTGGCTTTCAGTTTTCTCAGTCTCAGATTATGCCTTGTTGCTCATGTTTGCAGTAATTCTGGGGAGAGGATTCCAACATGATCACACAGGGCTTTCCCCTCTAACCTTGTTTCTTTTCATAGCGTTGTTCATCTCTGTTGCTCTTCTTTGGTTTAGGTGTCCTTTGGTAGGATGAGATACTCTTTCTGAAGTGGTCTAACTTCCTTGTTGTTCCAGAGATTCACAGACTTTCTTGGGTGACACCATCCAACAACAATGGTGTGTGGATCCAGGCACTCTTTTTGGCAAAATTCACCACTGTATGGGTGATCCAAAGCCCTTGGAGTGGACCAGCTAAGTGTAGTGATAAAGCATGTTTCATCTGAAGCCCTTTAGCAGACCCAGTCTACAGGTTTCAGGTCATGGCACAGCACAGAGTTTGGAACTTGAATTCATATGTGAATCTTGAACCTCTGAAGACACCTTTTCATGAGTGGTCAACCACATATCGTACCAAGACTACAGCCCTTTGGAGTGTAACAGAATCCAGGTCTCATTTTAAGCACTGAAAGGAAAGAGTGGGGGATTTGCAGAACTATTGAGGAAGTCTGGACCAGGTGTACTGTTGTCCTGGAAATAAAGGTAAACAAAAAATGTGGATTGAGGCATATGGAGATAGAGAAGAAGGCAGAACAGAAGTCAATAACAGCAAAATTAAGGATGCAGGGATGGAGGTTGAACTAGTCAAGAGTTAGGAACAAAACAGCAAAAGCCTACATTTTCCAAAGATCTTGGTCAAATCTCCAAATCTCGTTCCTCAAATTTCCCCTCTTTTCTAGTGAAAAGCATGTTTGTGTTACAGAGTGGCTGGACTGGTATTAGGACACCTTGCTCCTTTAAGAAGAGGATGACAGGGCAGATGCCGCACTCAGCTTCTCAAGAAGTGGGTATTGGGGAACTGTTGGGAATGGCTGATTAATTTTGCACTTAATTTTTACTAGTTAGCTGCTCAGTCTCTTTTCAAGTTATTAGAATGGGAAGACCACTGTTTGTAAGGAACCTGGGAGAGTAATGCCAGCGGAGACGAGGTTTATGGCCTGACGAGACGACTCCACAGGAGTTAGCAAGAACAGGCACTTTATTCATCTATGCATACAATTATATACCTCTTTAAGTCTGTAACCTTCCGCAG
>JAWWEV010000115.1:93754195-93764693 GCA_035583235.1 Hafferia zeledoni
ACCGCCAGCATAGCTCTCAACCTCATGAGGGCACGCAAGCTTCTCCCCCACGACAAGGGGGTGTCCCCGGAGAAGGAGGGATTGTATCCTCCCAAGAAATCTCTTTTGCCTCATTATGGAGCTGCAGCAGACACGTGTAGCTTCTCTATCAGAGATTTCCTGCTGATCTCTGGTCCAGCTGTCCCCACAATAAGGTCTAGTGAGGGTAGAGACATGGCTATTTAGCACAAGCCTAGAGACTACTGAGCCTGGAATACAGGAGATGTACAAATACTCTATTTTCTGCATTTTCTTAGTTGTCAAAGAATCAAAACGTACGCATCCAGTTTGTTAATAAACTTCACAGCACAATGCAATGCACATTGGTTCAGTGCTCTACTTGAACTATTTTACTCAAAGAGCAAATTAATCCACAGATATCAGATTAATCCCACTGGAAATGCAATATCTGCTTTGGGTGTTTATTCTTTAAAGAATTCAAAGGGATTTTGGCACAAGGAAGTGAAAAAGAATAGATAGGAAATGTGACTAAATTACTGGGTGTAATCTAAAATTTATATTTTAAAAATTAAAAATAAAAAGTGTCCAAAGAACACATAATAAAGATAAGCTTTGCTAGTTGCAAGTTTGGAACAATTTCAGTGTTACCTTAAGCTATCTTCTTCTATTATTAATTAATATTTCACAAACTGTAGTTATAATACAATGTTTTCCAGTCCTCTGAAACAAATTTTGCATAATGACAGTTATTCAATCTTGTATTTTCTCTTAATTTTTTTGTTTTACAACCCAAACTCTATTGCTACTCATGATTCAAGCTCTTTTTTTAAGACAGGCCTATTTTCCTTTTGGCCTTTTCAAGTGCACTTAACCATTATAGTTTGTGAAAGTGAATTATTCTGGGAATTATGTTCTAATGTCTGCCATGTCTGTGAGCTTTGAGGCTATTGACATTTTAGCAACTGAGTAGAAAAACACAGAGGTATGAAAAGTAAAACCTTTAACTGAGTATTCAATCTCAGAAAATCATGATTAGTGAGGTTTAGGACTAATTTTGGTTTAAATTAATTTTTCTGACTTAGTGAGATATTCTGTCCCTCAGAATCAGGGATAGATTCCAGTTGTCTTAGAAAAAATAATTTGCCTTAATTGAGGCCTAGATTTTTGCTTCTCCTTTTACCAGTTGTCTAATTCACAAACTACCACATTTTAATTTTTCATCTTCTGAAGTAATCTTATAGAAAATAAACATCTTTCCTTCAATGACCTTTACCCATATCAGAGCAAATCTACTCAACATGCTATATTATTCAGGGGCCTTGCAGAAGAAGTCACTAGTAATCAAGGCAAAACATCTCTTGTCAATTAAAAATAATGAGAGCTTCTCAGGCATTCTCAATCCTGACATTTCCTAAAATCTGAGTAGTTGACTTTGCAACCAAAATAAATTTCTTTTAAGATTTCTCTGTATGTCATGTCCTACATGTGGTCATATATCAACTGATATCTGCACTGAAAGTATTACTAAAACTACTGCAGAGACATTTTTTCAAACTTGGGGAATTACAACATATTTCTTACACCATCACTAGAAAATAAAGAGATATTTACAGTTCTTACACCAATGGAATGGTGAGACTTGACTACTGAAACTTTCATACAGCAGAGTATTGCCTTGTCAGCTAGAGTTTCCTTTCAATTTTCTTAGGGCACAACCTATTTAGTTTCACTGTGCCTCTGATACTCCTCCTGTCACTTGACCATTTCTGCCTCTTGTTCCCATTCTCCTAAAAATTTTAAATCTCCTTTCCTTCATAAAGGATTCCTTGTTTTCTCTTATTTCCATCTGCTGATTTTATTATTTTTTATTATTTTATTTTTTAAATTTATTTTATTTTATTTTATTTACACACTCATCACTCCTTGTCTCTGATTTTTATTCTAATCTTTCCACTCCAGCTTTTCAGCCAATCTCTACGCCAGCTTCACATCCACAAATGAGGATCCACTTCTTTATTCTTTTGCATGTTCCTCCACCTCAGTTGCCAGTCCTAGCTTCCTTTCTTACTGCTTCAATCTAAAATACCTATGCCTATCTACCCTCTTGGAAGTCCTATCCATGTCCCTCTGAATTTTAATCAGGCAGTATCCTCCTAAAGCCAACAGCCCTAAAAGGTTGACTACTGTATAAGGGAAAGGGTGTCTTTGTTCTTACTTACATGGGTTGTTTCTGCTCCTACCTCCAGCAGCCTACAGCTACCACTTCATTGAAAAACCTGCTAAAATGCAACATGTGGAATTAAATAAATCTGTGAGATACAAAACTGCACAATTGGTAAAATTGCACAGAGCAATGATGAGCTGGTTTTTTTGGGAGGTACATATATGACGAAATTTCTAGAAGACAAATGGCTACTCCCTGACATAACCATTTCTTCACTCTTACAACTTCTAGTCAAGTCCTTTCTCTAACTCATGGTGGAGATGGAGTTTTCAAAAAAAAGCATTAGTTAACCCTTAGTTAAGAATCAATAGATGTGAGGGAATGAGGCCTGACGCTCTTCTGAGATAGAGCTGTGGACTTACTTCCAAAGAAGAAAGTCCAATATGTACTCAGTTTTAACAAGACAAATTAACCTGAAATATATTGATCTAAAGTTGACCATCAAACCTTTCTTCAAACATGAAAGATATAGATGAATATTCTACAATCTTGAAATCTTGGGAAATACTTCAACTTACTTCCAATTTAGCAAGATTTCAGTTAGGTAATTCACTGTGGTTTTTAGTGTATTGGTGGCAGGGGGAGGGTTTGTGTGTTTTTTGGTTGAGTTGCTTTTTGTTTGTTTGTTTGGGTTTTTTTTGTCCAGTCTGCACATCCATTGCATCTTCATATTTTTCAAAGCTAATTGAAGAGTTGCCCTTTATAGTCACTAGAGAGGAATGAGCCCTTTGTGGGTGCAATTAATCTGATATGCATTGGATTTATACTTTCAAATTAGAGGTATTTGATTTTCTCTGTGCTGTAGAGAAGCATTTTATTCTGTTTCTTTCCAAGATGCACAAGATCCCTATCTTTTGTAGGTTTAAACAAATTCTCTTATTCACATCTGTGTGTATTTTCCACAGTCCACTCTGCATGACTGAGCCAAAGTCATATGTGTATGTAACTGTGGAAATGGAATCCTGGTCTCAAACGCACTAGGTTTATTCTTGGAATCTCTTATATGTTGTTAAAGCTGATAAATTGCAAAAACAGCTTGTGATTTTGGCCAGGCAGTTTGTGACCTCTTTGCTTGGATAAAGCCAGAGGAACAGAGAGCACTTCCATAGCTGTTGGGCTGAAGTGCAATGTCCTTGCTGAGGTGAAATGCTTTACTCCAATTTTAGATAAAGGTGTTCTGAAAGAATGGACCTTTTTCCTCAGATATACCAACACTTTAATAGAGTCAAAATAATCTCTGAGCATGTGGCAAATCTCTTGCAGTTTTTTCATAACCACCTGAATATGCAAGACACAGTCTGGCTTTAAGTATATCTCTCTAGGAATATAGTGTGGCAAAAAAGTACAATACTTGAATTTAAAAAAGAATTTGCAACATCAAGACACAGAATTTCCACTTTTAACCACCTCTCTTTAAATCATGGTTTTAGCAGTACTTTTGCCTGCTTAAAAAGTTTTGAAACAAACACGTAGACAAAAAGGGTGACGTATTATTTGTCCCTCAGAGTTCCCTCAAAGGAAATCAAACAAAGCAATAAAGTTCTGTAGCAGACGAAAAATTCCCCTACCTTTTATTTTTTCTCTGCTTGTGTCTGGTTCTGTTGATACTTGAGATCTCTTATGCATTCACAACAACACTTCTCAATTTAGTGAGCATGCCATGGCAATTGATTTAGACAATGCAATAGCTGTGACAGCAATTGGGAGACACTCCAAATTTAAAAAGTAACAGGACACGCAGAATTGAAGCCTACTGACTGTTTTTGTGATAATTGAATTTCATTGAGTTTTAGCAGTGAGGAATGAGCAATAAAAGGGCTGTTTCCAGCCACAATTCCAGGAGATAGCTATGGTAGCATGTATCAGAAAAATATACATTGAACATTTACACCCAGAAATCATCTGAGTTACTGATTCAGCCCAACAAGTTTCTTTCCTTCTTAGCTGCAAAAATAGTATCAAAATAGAATAGGCAAGCCTTTGAGGTAAAGAATTAAAGATAAAAAGGGCTGAATAATTTTGTAAGCTCCATGATGGCAAATTTGCTGTTTGGGCAATTTAAATATGTTCCATCATGAACAGTTGCAAATGAGGATGTATTTGGTTGCAGTTTTTTCAGAATAGTTACAGAAGAAAACTCTTTTTCTGGTCCTTAAAAACTTAATTTTTCACAACAGAAAATATGCATTGGTTTTTTATGATGTCTGAACTCATTGGTCTTGGAGTGATTGTGTTTCTGGGGGTCAACTTTTAGGTCTGGCTTTCAATAAGAACGGTAGTTCTCTTTATCCTTAATGCAACTCCAATTCACTCTGCTGACACTCAGCAGTGCTTTGAGAAGAACAGCCTTCACACCTTCAGAAATAGCAGGTTAAGGAGTTGCACAGAATCTTTTGTTCTTCATAGGAAAAAATAAAGCTTCATACCATACTGTCCAACTGATCTTCATTTCTGCAAGTGGAGTTCAGGCAGGTTTAATCTAGACTGGATACAAACACATCTCTGTGACTGCTCCTTTGATTACGAGAAATGCTTTCTCTCTCTTTACAGAAGTTCCAGCCTTAAACAACACCTCCATCTATGTAAAGCAGTTCTTCAGAAGTAAAGGTTTCTTGCATCTTTGTTATTGATTTTCTGAGTTCAGTAGCAGGTGATTAATGAATAAGTGATCCAGACCCTGAATAAAAACCTAGATAAAATAATGTCTGCCTTATCAGATGTCTGACCTATTTTAAGTAAGAATTTTTATGACTGGTGAAACTTCAGGTAAGTGTTGTCTCAGAGCCTAGCCTTACAGTAGGGATGCATGTACAGCACTTTGAGAACAGCTATAGGACATCTGTGTTTGTACTGGCAGAGTCCAAAAGTTTCAGCAAGTTTTACAAGGGTCAGGACTACATTTGACTATCAACTCAAATATCTGACAGAATGATACTAAAGAGAATCAGCAAATAACTTTTAATTTACACACCTGCTACTTGAGACATGTATAAGAAAAGAAGATTTATAAGGTTCTCAGAATGCAATAACATTTAGCTTAGCTACTTTTTATCATTTTTAACAAACAATAGTTGCATTGAAAGGCTTAAAAAAATAAGGTTAACTAACAGGTTTTTGTCCTGAATAATTGCTGACTAACCTGTTTTAAGATCTTTCTTTTATATATTCATAAATTCTGTTATGTTACCTTGAAGATGTGGGAAGAACCGATAAGAATTGATTGGTAACAGATTTGGGGCAAAACTTAATCAAGGCATTGTATTATCTCTGCATAAATAAATAACGTTTTGTCTGTAAGATAAGTGAGTTATGTATTGCACAGATAGAATTTTAAGAAAAAAATGCCTTCATTACTATTTATGCAAAGGGAATGTGGCAAAATGTAGGTGAATGTACAACTGGACATGAAAATCCAATAAAAGCACATAAGAACAACAATGGCAGCAAGGGGAACCATAAACCAGCACTGATTGGCATTTATCACTAATTTATATTCACTGTGTGATGCAGCTGATAAGGCACTGGGAAATAATGTATATTTGAGAGGCAGTGCTCAGAAATGCTCTGCCACCATGCCAAAGACCTGGTGAACTGAGGAAGTGTGACAATTGCCAGCTTTTTGTTCAAATGCAGAATCTGACTTTGAGGGATCAGCTTTCCTCTGTCACAGTGAAAAATAGAGATCCATAATGTTACATGTCAAAAAAAAGAACAGAGAATGTAAATGTAAGCCAGCTGGGAGAATGAAGAAAACATATCAGGTAGTTTCTATGGTGTAAAAGCTGAAATAGGGTATAAATGCAAATACCTTTCTGTCATGGTAACTTTGCAGGACACATTTAAAGGGTAACAGAAATGCAAGAATCTTGAAGGCATTGAATTACTTCTAAATTCTGCACAGAAAGCAGACTTTAGTCAGCCTCCACACTTTTTGCCCTCTCTTTTCAGAATAGGTTAATGTGGAAAAAATCAATAGGCTATTAAAATATTTCAAATATATATTTCAAATCAGTTTTATAGAGATATTCTTATCTACTGGTGATGCACGTGTCTGTCAAGCAATGACAAGACTTTTATGTAGAACTTTTTTAATATTAGAATAAATACTAGACCACACTACTCTGTAAATATCAAAAGTACAAGCAAAACCTGCAAGGAAGGTTCTTTTTTTTTTTTTATTATTCTTTTTTCCTTTTTTGCTGAGTCTGCCCTTCTTTCGGCTTGCTCAGAGCACAGGTGTACAAGGCAGGAAGGCTTCCTTGCATGCTGAAAAGAAGTAGGCTACTGCACTATGGACTTGCCATGGTGCCTCAGGGTACTCACTGAGGTACCAAAAGCTTTAACAGACAGAGCCTGCAGCCCAAAGCAGCTGCATGTGCTGATGCTTTTCACTGTAATAAAACATAGAGCAATGCACTTTTGCCGGCTGCACTTGTGGTTTTGTTTACTAAAACTACTCAGCAGCTTGTTAACTCTGAAGGAAAAGTCCATTTCCTTGTAAGGTGAAACTTGTCACCAGTTATTTAATTTTCAGGGTCCAGGACTTATTACAGAATGTGGGCTAAAAGAGAAGCACTGATGGTGTATTTAGACATTTTTCTAGCTAGGCAGTGAGATTTGTGGAATGAAACTGGTTTGTTGCTGAATATCAGCATGTACAAGATGTATGCCAGAAGGGGGGTCAAGACTAGGAATTAACTTTACCTTTGGCTCAATATGCAGTGCTTGTCACATCACTCTGGGGTTAGATCCTGATCCCAGTCACAACTTTTAATACTGTAAACCAAGGAGACATGCCCCTCAATGTTAAAAAATTGTTCACTTGAAAATCGCTATCCAGGTCCATTTTCAGCCTGTAAACCCTTGAACTGCAGAGATACTTCTCTTCTTAAATTAGTCTTCACGCATAAAAGTTCAGCATTTTGAAATCACCTCATCTTTATTGTGAAAGAACAGCAAGGAAATATTTCAGGTAAAAGTTCACCTGAGATGCAGAAACTGCATTATTTCATTTAAAGCCTTTGAGTAACTCCATCTAGGTACAGCTCTGGGAAGAGGCTTCATCCTAGAAGCTAATCCTCTTTTTAAGAGATGGCTAGAAGAGATTTTTTTTTTTTTTTTTAAATTAAATAGTGACTGGGTAAAAAGCTTGAATTGTTCTTGGATCAGGAAGCAGGGGAGCCAGATCACGCCCCTTTTTTGATCCAGCAATTCTTTGACTGGTCAGTAAGAGCTGACAGTATTCCAGTTGAGAAGCTTTTCTTCCTTGTGGTATACCTTTCTTTGGAGTAGTGACAACTGTGTGCTTGAGATCCTCTGATAAGAGGGGCTTTTTTACCTAAGCTCAACATGTTGTAACGAAAAAATCTGTGGCACTGATATCTTTGTGTATCTAATACTAAGATATTTTTCCACATCAGGGCAGTAGAACTGGAAATTTATGCTTGTTATAGGCCCAGAGCAAGCATGTCAATTGTTCTAGTAAATAAGCAGAACTATATTATCTAACTTTGGTTGAGTGACTGTGTCATCACCATTCGAAGATTCCTTTGCACTAAAATTAGATTATGCAGTACATGATCAGCCCTGGGAGTAATGATTAGAATCCACTCATACAAACTTTTTAATCACTCTTGTTTTATGCATGATCAGAGTCTGTTGGAAAGCTGTTGTTTGCAGATGGTTGCACTTGCAGAGTAGAAGGAGCAAGACCTGAAGATAATGACATCTAATTACCCAGCCACTTCTGTAAACCTCAAGTTAGCATTTCAGCAGAACAGATTTGTACCAACTAAAATTAAATAAACAATATTCCCAGGTTAGCAGCATAAAAATAAGTGCTGTGGCTCTGTTTACTCTTTTGGGAGTAAAAACTTTCTATGATGGTGCCTAATTCTTGTGTCTAAAGCACCAGCTTTGCTGTTGTTCCTCCTGATTTCAGTCTCTGAAAACACACCATAACACTGAACCAAACATCAGACTTTACTCAGTACATGCACTTACACTCTATTAAGTGATGTGTGGATAGACACTTGCTATTAAGAATACATAAGATACTAAAATGATGCATTTTCAATCACTCTTGAATAAACAATAAAAAAGATAGAATGTTCAAAGATGTTTTTATGAAGTGCACTGGAAGAAGATCCATGTAGGGATGAACACAGGTAGACTTCTTGTAACTCTGGATTTAGTTGCTCAAACTTAAGCTCTTTGTATGGCTTTATTTCTATTTCATGAGTTCTTCAAATGCATAGTCATCTTCTGTTGAAATTCTGAAAGCATGAAGTTATAGATATGTGTTATAATGAACTAATGCATGAAAAGTATGTCATATTAAGCAAATATTTTGTTTAAAAAACAGTTCAGCTGTAAGCTGTGTAATATTGATAAGCAACACTGGTAGTTTCTAGCTGCCAATAGAACTAGAAAGGCATTCATCAGCAATGGCTAAACATAGTAAAGTAAAGGTCTCTGAAAACAATTATTAGTGCAGCAAACCAAAGAACTATCTGAGTTTTAGACAACAGTTGCAGGAATTTGCAGTTTATAAACTGTTTCACTGACCTCAGGTGGACTACTTAATATTTACCAGGCTGAGTAAATCACAAGTACAAACATTTTCTCAAGTGCCCTAGGATTGTGGTTGTGCTCATGACCACCATACTTCCTTATGATTTTAAGAGATGCTGCTGGGACGATGTATCTGGCAGTGAAGAAAGCATCCCTGGAAACCAGCTTCATGTAGGCCATGTTCATATGGTCATGAACAAACTTGTAAATTATGAATTATCAATCCTGCAGTCTTTGATCATATCCATATTGTTCACTAGTTTTTATGGTTTTACCCAGGTGCTCATTAAGCACCCAAACCCTTTTCAAATTTACTGGGAGTTTAGGTAACATTACTTCATTATTTATTTACTATACCTAACTCACTAATACAAATTATGGCAATACAGCCAAAGAAAATAGTCTGCCTTTTTGAAGAAGCTTTGGTTAATATGTTGTCTTCAGTTGGTTTATGTGTTGTCTCCATGTATTAATCACCCTGTTTTGTAAAAGAGAGGTAAATCTGACAGGAACTGCACATTCATTTATATAAGAAATAGTTTAAACTGTCTTTTTTTTTTTAATTTTCTCTTGATCTGTCACGCACTAAAGAGGTCCATTACTCACTGTTCTATAAGTCATTTTCTGCCAGAGTATAATTTATATTTGTGCATTCCAGCATTTGCTCTGTAAATATACATATTACACTAGTCTATTAGGAATTCGGCAGAGGCAAATTGGCTGAGAATTAGGATGAACATTCTGGTTTTGGTCTGGCAGACAAATATTTGATAAACAGAAAGTTGCATTGTAATTTCATTTGTTATTTTCTTCCCTGTACATTCTTTATTCAAGGCCATAACTTGAGATGTTTTTCAGCTACTCAGTTTTACTGGGATTGATATCCTAATTTGGTGAATGAAAATAAGCAGCAAGGTAATAGAAACCTGATCCTTTTTATGCAGGGTTAGCCGAAACAGACTATTCCAATATTATTCCAATAAATAAACGCTTATTAAACCAGGATTTGTTTTTTAAAAAATTAATAAACTACATCCTTTTTCTTGGAAAAGAGTTCAAAGTATACCAGTATCACACTGTGCTAATTTCACAGAATATTGATTGTATAACACATTTCTAGTCAAGGTATCTTACAAAAAAAGTAATTTTGAAGAGTGACTTTCCTGATAAAACAGACTTTGGCCATTGGAATTCTGCTTGAGATTTACTAGAAAATTGTTGGCAGATCTTCAGCTCAGGCACATCGTTGGATTTTCTCATTCTGATGGTTTATTGTGTTGCTCTGCAAGTGAACATGATAATTAAACAAGAATGCAAACAGATAAACATTGTTTTTCCAAGATATTATGGGATTGCTTTTTAAGAGATCAGAATAGTACAAACTGTGATTGGGCACTGACTGTAATATTAGCTAATTGGTAAACATTCTCAGATTAGTTAATATTTTATGTATTTCAGAAAGCTTTTGAGTATTGCTGAACAGCTGTTCTTTGTGTGAACAGTACAGGTGGACCATCTACAAATGAACACTGACATCTCCAGAAGAATATTTCATCTACATAGAACACTGAAGTTTTATATTGATAATCACAGTGTACAATATATAACTTTTATTTCAGATTTTTTGTGGGATTCTAGAAATTTAGAGATGAAGAAAATTCCATCACCAAAGACAGAAGTCTGTGTTTGCTCTGCTTGTGA
>JAWWEV010000115.1:93764793-93809621 GCA_035583235.1 Hafferia zeledoni
CCCTTCCTACCTATTAGCATATGTCTCCCTGAAACCTTAAAAAGTGGTCAAGTGTTCAATAAAGTATTCCAGTTCTCATTCTCATAACTGGGATCGTGTAGTTTTATTGACCTTCGCATTTTTTTCTTAAACCTCTTACTATTCTGGTTTCAAAACCTATATATTTATGAAGACTTGAAAATGCTATGCACATACTTTGTGATATTCAGATCTATTCTAACTCATTTTTCTTTTCTCTTTTCAGTTTCAAACCAAGAGTAATTCCATAACTGTTAAGAAGTCAGTAAGCCTGTAGTCATGGCTTTCACTGAGAATTGTTGCTAAGGTTGGATCTTCTGATGCTTAATTTAATTCTGTCTCAATAAGTCAGCTGCCCAAAGCAAGTATAACAATAACTGCAAATGAATGTAGAATCCAAAGAACTTGTATTTTCTAAATATTCTTTTTAGTTAAAGCCATTTTATATTGGTTTTTTGCAGGAACCATCTATTGTTATTTCTCTTCTCAGAATACTGGTTAGAAATACTAGAAGAGCTGCTTTGTATTTTTCAAATACGCTAAGATTAATTGGTTTGCTGTATTTTATTTTGAGTGCGAGCATTCAAAATTCTGACATGCCTAATTCCAATTGTGCTACATGCATTGGGGTAGACAATTCCACCTACAGACAGCAGACACTGAATTCTGAATGAAGACAAGCACTGTTCTTGTCCAGTTATGTCACAGACTTCTCAACTTTTTCGTTACGAGAGCACTAAGTTACATCTACACAATACAGTATTGTGTGGACCCAGCCTATCCTGTACAGCACTTGATAGTGGATAGTGGTTCTAGTACTTATATTTTAATGTTGTTGCCATATGCAACACTGGCAAGACAAAGAATATAAATTTCTTTGACAATTTAGTGTCTAACTATATTTTGGTTTTACTTCTGTGGACATCAGTGGGATTCAACACCAGGGAGTCATTAGACTCATCCTAAAATAAGGTCCAACACAGGCAAAATGGATCCTTTTATGGAGAATCTAAGTACTCCCTTTTCACTATGAAAGAAGACTGGATAACTAGTTTGGATAAGACATCTACAATGGGATTTGTCCACTATAACACATATATTAGATAGATAGCCATTTTAACTACATATCTTAGGGTCACTTCTAAAGCTAGAGTTCAGTTTCAGTTTTTAACAATTAAAATTTCACAATTCTTCACTAGCAAAACACAGATCTTCAAAAAGCCCAAGAGTGAATTATTCTGACAGTACAAATGGAACAAAACTGTACAAAAAGAAGGTAAAGATCACACTGAAGTTACTGAAAAAAATTGTTTTCCAACAAAAGAAAAATCAGTTTGGAGGGTTTTTATCTCTTGGTATGAGACCAAATCACAGTGGGAATGAGAATGAAGAAAGGAAAAAAAAATTCTAGAGAGATGGAAACTACCTAAAAGTAGTGCTTTTGCAAGATTGTTGTGAGAGAAAATAGTTACATAGCTAAGCTTATTTAATCAAGGATCTGATGCTGTGAGTGCAAAAGTACCCAATATGGGAGAATTAAAGATATTTGCTGCAGAGTATTATAGGGCACAACTCAAATGACAGTCTGCAAAAATGGAACATGACAATGACTTTCATAAAAAAACCCTCCAAAGCATTCTGCTTCCCAGCAGGAGTTTGCAAGCATCAGTAGAAGATGGACAGCATGTGCAAGGAGTGACAATATCAAGTACAGTTAAGTAGAATTCTTTGCAGGAGTAATGGGCAACACTGTCTTGCATGAGTATATCCTCATGAAAAAACAAATAGAACAGACAGTAATTTTGAGATGGATATAGGTGCACAAGCCAATGTGCTTTCAGAAGCAATGGTAATAGCATGGTTTAAAGAAAAACACGTTTGGAAGCAAATAAATTATTGAAGCTCTAGATCTACTGTGGTTAGAAAAAAGTTATCCCCACTAACACAGAATATGATCAGCATTGGATATTACACATTTCACCTCATTTCACCTAAAAAATTGTATTAAATATCCTCACACAGGAAAGAAGGCTGTAGTGTCTACAGCATGACCATGAAAAATGTACCTATATATGGAATTTGCACTGAAGCTAGAAGTAAATATACTCTGTTTGGGTTTTAAATAAACAAATGGTCTTGAAAAGAGGGTGCATGCACAAGAACAGAGGACAATGACAAAAAAGGCATATCATAGAGATAGAGAAGCTCTCAACAGTTTATGACAAAGAGTAAAGATACCAAGATTATCTCCCAGGCCATGACCTGAGGAAAGTATCTTGCACCATAAATCAAAGGCTGTAGGATCTTTTTAGATTAATTAATTCAGTGTACAGATGATACATGGATAAAACTATAATAAATTTTGTATTATTGGTCAGCACCCAGGTCAGTAAATTTAAAAAAAAAAATAAAAAAGATTGTGCACATGCTTAAAAAACCAGAATAACTGTGTAAAAATACCCCACCAGATATATATACAAGGGAAAAATTAACAAGGCAAAATATTATTCTATCCCCAAGGGACTGACACTTTTAAAAATACACAGCACATATTTGTGCATGTGAAATGTTTGCTGTGGCATATCCTGGCAACGGTCATCTGGTTAGTATTTGTGACATAATTGCTAAGATTCAGTTCAGCTGACTTTAGCCATCAAATTTTGTCCAGAATGCCTTGATTGTGTGCTTTGTGATCTCTTGAATAGTTCTTTCATCTTCATTTATTTCAATGTCTATAGACTTGATTCAGCCACCTTAACATGGACACCTAATACCATTTGAGATATGCTAGGGTACAAAATGTAGTTTTACAGGGCCATGTCAGGACTTAAAAGACTGTTTTACCTTTCTAGAGAGGCAGCCAGAGGTAAGGCAGCACCCAAAGGCTCTTAAATGATACTGGATAGTCATGCAGTGTACAGGCAACTGGATCGAGGCCTAAATCTGTATTATTTGTAAAAGGATACATATAGATAAATTATTTGTATATATATAGATATAAATTATCTGTAAACTTGGCTTGTATTTAGGCTTCTACTTGTAGATATCTACACTGACATATTTTAGGCTGAAAGTGAATTCCACTTGATTTGTCTGCAACACAGTTGCTTAGATCTCTGCTTGGTGTCCAGGCTGCCATTGTAACTAATGGAGATGCAGCCAACACAGTAAGAGTTTGATTCCTTTAGCTGAACAACTATCTAGTACCCTCTCAGATGTACCACTGTATCCAAGATCATTGATAGACCTGGAAGATAGGACTCACAATAAACATGAGACACACATGTTTCTGGAATAGGAGCTGAAAGCCAGATAGTGTATGCCATAGTGTGAAAAATAGCACAATGTGGCTGCCCTCAGGTGGATGAAAATTGAAATTTGTAAATTTAATAGAAATTGGTGTTTCAGATTTCTCAGGAGTCGGGTATCAAATTTCACTCTTAGACTACAAATTGATTGATCTGATTTGAAAGTGCTGTCTTATTTAACAGAATTCAGTGTTGCTATATCCAGAGCTGCTTCTGAGGATAAAATCCTGAAAGAAACATGTAGAAGTACTTTCCGATAATGGAAAAACATTTCCATCATCAATTATCAATTTGCAGAGGACTCTTATAGTAGATTGGATGTAATTTAAAGTCACTACAGCAAAGCTGTTACTAGGGATGTGTGTGATTAGGTAGAAACTGAGAATTCTAAAGGAAAGGTCAGAAGCAT
Organism: Hafferia zeledoni; assembly: GCA_035583235.1. Classification (NCBI taxonomy): domain Eukaryota; kingdom Metazoa; phylum Chordata; class Aves; order Passeriformes; family Thamnophilidae; genus Hafferia; species Hafferia zeledoni. The sequence continues at coordinate 93,768,529 of JAWWEV010000115.1, forward strand.
TCTGAACTAGCATAACTGGGGCAGAGACATTGGCAAAATGTAATTCTAAACTGAGGCCAAATCAAAGAAACACATCAATATTGCTGGCACACACACAAAGGTAAAACAAGCCCCTTCACTCCCTGAAAATCAAAGTTAAACGTACCTTGGTGTAATAGACAAATATTTTTACTAAACATTTTTGTACCATAGCAAAATGACCTTTTGTTATAAAAATATACTTTAGATCTCAGTCAAAATTTTTTATTGTTAATTGCTACTACTAAATTTTATTGTAAAATTTTCCTTTCAAGGAGCTCTTGAATTATGCAGATATCAGAATTCAGGTATTAAATTAAACTATGAGATCCGATAGGTCTGAAGTTGCGGTTCAGAGGGACCTCAGCAAGCTGGAGGAACAGCTTGACAGAAGTCTCATGAAATTCAACAAAGGCAACGAAGTCCCGCACTTGAAACTACATTAAACATGCAACAATACTGGCTGTGGGCTGACTGGCTGGAGCAACAGCTCTGCAGAAAAGAACCTGGTAACCCTGGGGGACAGGTGGAACTGGAGTCAGCACACATCCTTGTGGGGAAGAAGCTTAATCATATACTGGACTGTATTATTAAGGATATAGCTAGAAAACTATGGGACACAGGTATTCCCATCTTCCCAGAACCTGTGCACTTGCTTTTCTAATATTGTGCCTGGTTTGGGGCACTACTGTGAATGTTAGATATCCACAAGCTAGAGAGAGTCTAGAGGAAAAGCATTAAAATGCTTAGGAGGCTGAACATAGGACATACAAGGAAAACCTGAAGTAACTGGATGCCTAGGGATGCCATGGAGTTATCCTCTCTGGATACATTCAAAATCCACCTAGACACATTCCTGTGTCACCTGCTCTAGGTGACCCTGCCCTCGCAGAAGGGCTGAATTTGTTTAGCTTGGACTCAAGACCGTGAGGGAAGGATCTAACTGCAGCCTTCCACTGCCTAAAGAGAGTGATAGGGAAGATGGAGCCAAACTCCAGGATAAGGAGGATGGAGCCAAAAGTGCGATTACAGAATAAGAAGAAAGGGTTGCAAGTTACAATGAAGAAACTTCAGTCTAGGTAGTGTTTAAGCCCTGGAAGGGGCTGCTCAGAGAGGCTATGTAGTCATTGTCCTTGGAAATATGCAGAACTCAACTGGACAAAGCCTGGAAAATGTGCTGTAATTTTGAAGTTACCCTTGCTTTGAGCAGTAGAAGGTCATACTAGATATCCTCCAGAGGTCACTTTCAGCCTAAATTATTATATGAATCTGTGACTATTTAACATAACCTTTTTTCCTATAGTGAGTTCCTAGCCAACAGATCATAATAGCCCAAATTCCACCAACATCTGAGATGTTCTTCTGTCTTAAAACAATATTGTTTTTTTCCCAGCTTTGTATTTGTTGGTTTCTTCTTGCTACAAGTTTTTTCTGTCATATTTAGTATCAAAAAAATGTCTAAGATTGGAAGGAACCACAGAGGGTTATCTGATCCAACCTCCCTGCTCAAGCAAGGTCATCCTGGAGCACATTGTACAGGGTTGCATCCAGATGGCTCTTGGATACCTACAGTGAAGAAGACTTCACAACTTCCCTGGGCAATCTGTTCCAGTGCATGGTCACCCACAGAGTAAAGATGTTCTTCCTAATGTTCAGGTGGAACTCCATGTGCATCAGTTTCTGCCCATTGACTCTTGTCTTGTTGCTTGGCACCACTGAGAAAAGCCTGGCTCCATTGTCTTGAGACACTCCCTTCAGATACTTATACACATTGATGAGGTTCCCTCTCAGTTGTCTCTTCTCAAGGCTCAACATGTTCAGATGGCTCAGTCTGTCCTTGTAAGAGGGTCGCTTCAGTCTCTCAATCATACAATAAATTTACACAATACATTCATTATCATGAAATTAAACTGGGGGGTAGCAGGGAAGAACAGGAGAAAAGATGACTCAAACATATGGCATGAAGGATAAGGTATTCTTCTGCCTGTTAGAAACATTTATCCAGTATTTTGAAAAAGACACTTTGGAGGAGGGAGTGGAGCTGTTGGATAGTCATATCTCCTTTCTGCACTCTCTGCCACATGAGTCACAATTTCATTGCTGCAAAATACCTCAGATCCACTACAAAAAGTCTTCCTTCACCTTTAATGCCACCTGCACTTTCCAACATCTGTCATAGATGAATGCTCAGTGCCCCAGGCAGCCTTATGGAACAAGTGGTTTGAATTTCTTCAGGTTGAAGAATCAATTAAACACAGGTTCTTCCACTTTTAAGTGACTAATACAGGAGTTGACTAATATAGGAAGCAGAGTTACTGTGATCTTTTTAAATCTGCTTGCTAAAGGAGCTTGGCATGTTAAGAAAATCTATTGATCAGACCCTAAAAGGACATGTAGTTTCTGACTCCAGTTAATATTATGCATTCAAGACACTTGGCTTGCAGGAATGTTGTAATCCAGGCAAGGGAAGACTTTGAAGCCAAGTGGAGACGTGGAGTTTTGGGTTAAACAAAGATCAGGCAGCAGCTGGATGGTTATTTCTGGATATAAGCACTTCACTTCCATTTCAGTCCTGTACTTTTTAAAAGTATCTAGTTATAAAGTGACATTTTCCACACCAGAAGTGATGAATAAAAAGCACATTTTTTTGGTCAGAAATATATAGTGACTCCCAAGAAAATATAAGGTGCTTATAATAGTGTGTGTATCCCTGCCTTCTGATGGATTATGAAAAGAATAACTTGTCTGGTTGCCTTGTACTCTGAACTAATTACAGAAGACCTATGGGAACAAAGAGACTTGATTATGCTTATCTGCATGTTCCCAGTTGGAGCCACTGCTAATGTAACATTACTGGTGTTTGTGTCCACTGTTTCTTGAACAATTTGCTGAGATCACTTTTCTTCTTCGTAGTAAAGTGCACTTATCTTTCATAAAACTTGTATTTTATTCAGGTATCCTCAGTCACAAAGCCCTCTTGTTTTGCTGTGCTGAGTTAAGCTGTAAAATTGATCTAAACTAATACCAGGGACATAGCTGAGTTAGGATTTTGGTTGTTTTGGGCTTCCTCAGTACCTGGCAGAGAGAAAGGTTGTTCCAGGTGGATGGGATCTCAGACAAATGTTCTGAAACTGTATCAGGACCAACATTATATAATCCAGTATGTTGTACAACTTTACAGTCCCACTTCCATTTGGTTCTGATCAGGATTCAGATGCAAATAGTTGGAGAAAAATTTGATTCATGTGGCACAGAGTAACATGTGTCTCCTCTCAAAGCCAAGACTGATTCCAAATACTCTGCAATGTACTCTTCCCCTTACACTGTTTATCATGATGAAATCTACTGATATACAACTCACAGACATCCTGAAATTATTTCTTAATACCAAATCTTAATTAATATGATTCTACTAAATATAGGAAGAGCTAGTAAAGCCGACTGATAATAAATATTGTACAGGAATAACAGGATATTTTTTATAAAAAAATGAGAAATATTATCTCTATACAGGAGTACTATCCAAATTGCTACCTATTTTTTCCTATTTGTACTTGAAATGAGCCACTGAAACTCTACCTTTATTTTTTTTTTTAGTCTGCTAGTGTGCCAAAGCATGATGTCAGAGAGAAAAAATAAGAGGTAGGGGCCAGTGCTAGAGTGTATTAATCTTTTGTGCTTTCATACATGGCCTACTTTCAAGGTTTGATAAATACACAGAATTTTCCTCAGATCTCTTCAAATTTGTTATAGTTATTTTGGAGCCTATCAGTAATTCTCTCATGTGAGTGTGCCTCTGTTAACCTTGCAATCTATTCTCATTCTGTGAGCATTGTCTTGCCCTTCCACAGTGCTTTGTTGAGGTAACTTTTCCTCTCAGTTATAAGCCTCAAAAATCCTTTCCTTGATTACAGTATGAAGTCTTACTGTGATTTGTGTGATGTGTACCCGTTCAGTACACGGACTATCAATGACCTGTTGTACTGGATACGCAGGGGGTTTTCCATATTTTTTCATTACTTTTTAAAATTATACAGCTTTTCTGATAGGCATTCTTTGAAGAATGTAATTTAGACAGAAACAGCAGTTTTCCCACAGGGCTAATTGTCCCTTCAATTAGACCCACTGGATGAAAAACAGAAGGACAAACAAGCTTGAAATTATTTGGACTCAGTAGTTGAAGTCAGTGGAGTGCATAGCTCACAGACAGGCACCCTAGCTGTTACAAGCTTTTTTAGTGACAGGGCTTAGTGGGGAAATGCAAGACTAAAAGAATTTATTGGCATCTCTTCTTTCAGGGATACTTAAGAAAATTCTAGACCATCTCTGCTTTACAGATTAGCAGATTATTTTCTTTTTCCAAAGGTCTTTTCTCCACACTTTGGGATTGAGGACAGAGTTCAGAGGTGTTTCCTGAGCTCATAGCAAATTTTCATCTTATTATCCCCACCCATTTCAGGCATTACCCCACTGTTCTTTAGAACAGACCACTTGATGTGCAGACCACTTGAATGATGTGCAGGGAAAGACAGTTTTAATTTTCACTGTAGGATCTAATAAGAAACTCTGCTAAATTATTAACTTTCATCATCATCAGACAAAATCAACATATATCCAGGTGAGACTGCACTAAGTCTATGACTTAATATATTTCATAGGATTCCTCATCTCTGGATTAATCTGACTTTGTACCTTCACTCACAAAGGGACCTAAATCTCTTTTTCTGAGGAAAGAGGAAGATTTTTTGGATAGACTACAGAAGTGTAGCATTGCCTGTTCCTTGTTGTTCTGGGGTTTTTTTGTGTTTTTGTTTTTTTTTTTTTTGTTTTTTTTTTTTTTTTTTCCCAAATCAACAGTTCCTCAGTGATTGTTCTAGATGCAGAAATTAGGAGACTAGCACTTATAGGAAGCAATTTCTTTATTTCACATATTTACAAAATTCTATCCCATCTAATTTATTCTTGACTTGTAGGTCTGCAAGGACTGAAAATTGACTATCTATAAATAAATACAATATTTTAAGATGTCTTCTGCTTTTCATTTGGTTGATTTACTATATTATTATCAATGTTACATCTGAGATTGTTCCATATTTATTCGAAATGCAAATAGAGGAAGAAACCAAAACTTTTAACAAGTCTTAATAGTTTTCTCCTCAAACAGAAATTGATAATATACAGAATTGTAAAAATAAACAAACAGGTGGCAGAACAGCTTTTTGTATGTGATTGTTATACTTTCTCTTTGTTGCAATCCACCTCCCAGAGGAAACTGTGACAAAGGGCAATTAACTAAATTCACATAGTACTTCCATCATATGATTTGCTAATGAGGTTCAAACCATATTTAAGAGAGAGGAAGCATGAGGAAATTATCCTGATTGGATTTTTTTTATTTACAACTTGTTACTCACAGGCCATGATAACACCCCTGTATTTCTGCTGTTGGGTCTTGCAGCCACATTTGCTGTACTAGGCATTGCATGCAGCATCACACAGCAACGAGCAAACTGCACAAAGCCGCATCAAATCATTCCACTGTGAATAATTCAAAATGTTTGTGAATGGTAACAGTACTTCATATCTGGGCCCCTTGCTGGTGAACTTCTCCAGTCTTCTGTTTTATTCTGGAAGCCATACATGTAACACTACCAGGAGATATTTTTGAAACACCACAGTGAACAGTGTGTTGCTGACTTTCAGTTCAAACCATCTTGCACATCATGCCCTAACAGCACTGCTTCCCATCTGCCTCAGTGCTTACAGGAGATCAGCTTCTGAGTTGGAATTCAGCTGGCTGAAACTAAATCTCAATGAGACAGAAATGAGGTTAGAAGGAAAAGGGTAACATTTTGAAGAACTAGCCAAAGCCGTGACAGGATCCTCAAACAAGGGGTCTGTTTTCTGACTGTCAAGAGATTTCACAGCCTCAGGGTTAGCTGACATCCTCCCAAGCATGAAATCTGTCAGAAATAAATTCTTCCATCCATGATGAGCCAGCAGGCTGTTCCTATGAACATCCTCTCAGATGCTGACTTGGCAATAGCATTGTACATATCCATGGCTTCCAGGCTCCACAGCTATGGTATTCTGCACTGGCCGTGCCAATGATAGCCTTCAATGGGCAGCTGACCAAAACTTGTCACTCAGCTTGCTAAGCAAAATAAGTCAATTTTGGTACATCATCCCAGTGCTGTGAATGTTATGCTGGCTGTTGAGTGAATGGTGAATCATATTTATTGTTCTAATCCTAATCTTTAAAGCCCTAGATTCAGATTACTTTGAGGTTAATAATTTATCACTGTGTGAAACAACTTGCTCCTCAAGGGTGGTGAAGTTATCAGCTAGGCAGGCAAATATGCTGACAGGAGGAGCTTTGGATCACTCTTCCACATTGAGAAGATGTGGAATGCTCACCCATCTTCAAGGTAGAATACGAAATTAATCCCTTCAGAATAAAACTGAATTTTGTGAGTGAACACCCTCACCCCCACCGGCACACCCCAGTTTCAGGAAAGAGGAGTGTAACTACAAGTGTTTAATATTACAATTGATTTAAGATAGTATCTCTTTATAAAAAGATTATTAAGTATCTAGTGGTGGGTCAATCTGACCAGCAACTTCTATGGAATTCAAGTTCTGTACCCTGATGATCCTATACCTTGGTGGAAAATATGGTATAAACAGATTAGACAATCTTTGTAAGGATCTTGATCTCAGTGTGAGAAGCACTGTGTCCCATTGCAATTGTTTTAATGATTCAGCTTCTCAAACAGCATGTTTTGCATTTCTTGAAGTAAACAACCACTTAAATAATCCTTGATTTGTTTTTCCCAAAGGTATGTCACATTTCAGCCCACAGCCACTCAATAAAAGAACAGAGATGCATTTTCTGGACTTAATTCAATAAATAAACCTAAAGCAGTTTGTTTTCTTTGCTTTTAATGTTAACTTAACAGGCTAGTAAATTAATGAACCTGCTTGGAAATCATATAGCACTTTCAGGCATGCAACTGCAGATGTATACAGAGCAAGCATCTATATTAAAATAATTAGCATTGAATTGGTACATCCTTACAGTCATTCTAAGACTGTCTGCCTAACATTATTTTTCTATTTTAATGACAACTTTTGTTCATGAAATGAAGCAGACTTATATTTTAAACAAGAGAAATAAGTGAGAACACGGTGAACTGTGTGGTGCAGACCAATAAGATAGCTGGAAATCAAGTCTGAAAGCAGAGGGACAAATCTTCAGTTGGTACAAACTGGCATACTTAAAGTCATTACCTCTGCTGTATCTATCAAGCAAGTAGGAATGTTTTAAGTTTAACAGAAAGCAAATAATTTGGGGCTAAGAAAAATATATGCGTAAGCCTAAACCTTAACCTCCTCAAGCCCCTCTCTCCATCTGAAGTTCAATTTGCCATCCAGCCTACTCATTTTTCACACTTGCTGTTGTATTCAACATTTTGAAGTATTTGAGATGTACAAGAAAGAAAGAAAAAGAAAAAAAACAAACCAGTTTTTTTACAAGCTTCAGAAAATCCTTGGTTTTGTGGTCTTCCTATATATCAACAACCAGACAGACTCCAGTATTGTTTAGAGGTTGATTTCTTTCTTACACGTCATAGTATCAAGTCGTTGTCAAGGTTAAGAATTTTAAAGTGTATGAGAAAACTAAGGACCAGTGAAAACAAAGGATTTCTTTTGTTTTTTGAGAGATGCCATGGATTATTAGCAAAAAATCCCCTAGAGGATGTTGCAGATTAATAAATGACAACCAAATTTTATATTAACAGCAGTTCCAGTTGCCACAGAAAATAATTCTCAGATTCTAGAGAGACATATTTTTCTATCCTTTCTGCGGTTTCCTATGAATCAATTTTTTTTTCACAAACAGCTAGGATGCTTCAATTTTAAAGCACAGGTATGTGATACTCCATGAACCCTATACATTGTTTCAGATTATCATCATGGCTAGGCTTCACAAACGAAGATTTGGGAAGGGCTCTCACCACGTGGGTGTGCCCTTCCAGCCTGTGCAGTGGATTTTTTAGGTGAGGCACAGTGTGTGCAGAACTGGCCCCACCCTCTAACTCCTAAGGTTCATCTGCCACTGCCGAGTGAGCTTGGATGGTGACAGTGAAGTCCTCAAGACTAGAACCTACAGCCCCCAGTATTCCCAGGAGGTCTCTCATCTAAGTACTACCCGGGCCTGACCCTGCTTATCTTCCAAGATCTGATGGGATCGGGTGTCAGGGAGGCATTTAACTGCTGTTTCAGATTATAGGGACAGATGAAAATTTCCCCATAGTCTATCAAAGAATTTTAGGAGGCAGTAATCGTCATCGTCCGCAGAGACTGCCAATCACCCTGGCATGAAGTGACAATTAATGATGTGTTCCTGAGTTACATAAAGGATGCAGCAAAAGATATGTGCAGCTTGCTGGAAGTATCACATATTATACTTTAATTTTCTGACATACCCGAATGTTTCCACCAGTAAGAAAAAAAATACTAAATTGCAAACAGATATCAATTCTTGCTTTTGGGCACTCAGTCCTGAACTGTAGAATAGTTGTGAATGTTCATGGTTTTAGCGATGAAGATGAGTAGTATTTTTCATCTGTCTTTCCCTCCGTCCAACTATGAACCCATTTCTTAGATAGCCAGGTTTTCCCAATAGGGTACTTTAGGCTACTACCATTAGTAAGATGTGAGATGTTTACGAGCACAATTTTAATCTCTGCTAATGAAAGGAATGACATAGTGGGTGGGGAAATGAACATTAGAAAGAGCATTTTAAAAGTACATGCTTTGTCTAAAGAAGGCAAGAAGAATCGTATTAGTATACCTGCTACACTTTAAAAAAAACAAGAAAAATTCAATTTAATGTTTTCTACTGTAAAATCAGAGGGCGGTCCCATGGTGTAAAGGAGAGCACTCTGGACTCTGAATCCCAAGGACCTGAGTTCGAGTCTCAGTAGGGACCGTTCTCTGGCAGTAAATGCCTCCCTGCCATCCGATCCCGTCAGATCTTGGATGCTCAGCAGGGTCAGCCCTGGTTAGGACTGGGTGCTGTAGACAGTCCTGAGGACTTCACGGTCACCGTCCAAGCTCGCTCGGCTGTGGCAAATGGACCTTAGGGCTTAAATGGTGGGGCCAATTCTGCACATGCTGTGCCTCACCTAAAAAATCCACTGCACAGGCTGGAAGGGCACACCCACCTGGGGAGAGCCCTTCCCAAACCTTTGTTCATGAAGTCTGGCCATACATACATACATGCTGTAATATCATACCACGATATGTACATATGTGGTTTATAGTCTACAGATAACTGATTTGCAAATGAAATGTTCTCTTCTCAGATAACTGAAATACCTAAGAGTCACAGTGTTACCTACACCATAAGCACAGATGGGAATAATATCAGTAACAACACTATTACAACACCATGGCCTGTTTGCAGCAGATCACAGAGGGACTCCAAGTGTGCCTCTGTGAAGGTTGATTGGTCTCACAGGAAAGCATTCACATCTGCTTCTGGCTAAAATCTCACGGTACAGTGTATTGAAAGAAGGAAAACATGTCTTGGATTCTCCATCCTCTGAGTCAGAGAGCTAGACAATAGATTTGGACATTTTTTGATTAATTCCTTGAGGCAGGAAAGGATCACCATTTCTTCATTCTTTTTCTATCTGTCACATGAGCAAGGTAGGCAGCAATATACCAAGTTAATTACAGCAGCACAATTTAAAGAAAATCTGAAATTAATTTAATAGTAAGCCAGATTTGATTATCAACAAAAACTAAGTCTGAAGTATATAAATGATATCACAGATCAACTATGGCAAGTCTCTAGTCTGAAAATCTAGCATCATCAGTTCTGTCAGTCCTAATGAAACTCCTTTGAGACACAAGAGTGAAAATGAAATGTAAAGGTGATAATTTTCTCACTAACTTGATTGAATGATTCCCCCTGTCTAAGAGATTTATGTTATGAAGGCACAGCTGTGCTTCATTTCATTCACAATCTGCTAGTCATAGTTGACTTACAGCCAAGCTCAAAAGGAAGTTTAGTGAATCTAGTTAAGTTGAATAAGGGCCTATGCCAATTTGCAATTTTAAGTGTTTTCAGCAAACCAATGTTACTTCAGTGTTCCTACACTCTTAGCTTTACAGCCATTTATAGATGTATCATGTGACTTTATTTGTGAAAACTAATCACCTCATCTCACTTCAGAGTCAGAGGTTAGAAAGAGGAATCTCCAGAGATAGATTCATACCTTGTGGCTCAGGATAACATAATGTGTTCTCTGTGTATACTTTTCTCTCCATTCTCTGCAAAAGAAGATTAGACAAAAAACTTTCAGACATCTAAAATTTAATGCAACAAACCTTCATTTGTGCACCACTCCTGAACTGAATAGAGCAGACTTGAATGCAATTTCAGTATCATCACTTTCTCATTGATTTCCTTGGAGTCACTACAGTTATATAGCAAAACAGGCTTAGGTGCACAGGTGAAGAACCACAGGTGTACTACATCTATCCTGTGCTGAGGTGCTGAAAGAAATATGTGTATCAAAACCCCCACCCCCCAAAAAAAAAAAAAAATAGCTAATGTGAAGACAAAAGCAAGAAAGCAAGAAAACAAGCAAGAAAAGAAGTATGATAATGAAGCAACGCAAACTGCATATTTTTCCAGGCTAAAAAATCCTTCTTTTTCATTTACTGAACTCCTCTTTGGTTAAGATGTTATTTCCATTTCTCCTAGAATGACAAGAATTCTTCCTCTTCTACATGCAGTGCAATCAAGTTACAGTTTACAGGAAGCAAATATTACCTGTTTTCTTTTCCTCACCCTAACAATAATAGCCCTAATACTGACAGATTCTCCTCTCTGAGGATGAAAGGAGAAATCCCAGAGGCAGAAACAATAGACAGCTTTAAACTCTGCAGTGGTTGGAAAGATATTTCTATCAGCAGGGAGATCTTCAGCATAAATTAAGAATATTATTGCAATCTTAAAAAAAAAAAAAAGATACCTCTTCTGAACTGTGCTCTGTATACTGTATTTTCTGGAAAACCACCATTACTTTTTTTCTACAAAGCTTGTAGACAACAAACCTGTTACAACTCACTAATGATATGAGATTTTCCATGATCCAAAAAGAAGACTGGATTTGTAATGGTACCTCTAGATTATTAACTATCAGAAAGCCCTAGGTAAGACTGAGCCAATACGAACATCTGCACACAAAACAAAATACAAGATGCCTCAATAATGTTCATATGCAGGGTATACATTTACACTAGTCTGATGTTTGGTAATAAGAAAAGATATGTCTCCATCAACTCAGGTTGCATTGTGTACTCACATTAGCATACTGTCTGTGGGAACATAGCAAATGAGAGTTGGGTAATTTTTTTTTTTCCCATTTGCAGTAGGGAGGATCAGGATGCATGTATTTGCAAGGACATCAATGGCAGTAAATAGCAAAGTGCTTACAAATGCACAGTCTTTGTGAAAATAAGAAGTCTAATTTAGTTCACTAGAAACTAAGCCCATGCTTCAGTACTTTGCTGAACTTTGGGCACTAGAACAGGACAAAATTATGAAAATTTGCTTTATCCCCATCAATTGTGCAGATCTAGTCTTCTTTCCTGTATTTATAATTATACTCTCTGATATTCTGTCTAATTTAGTCCCTGCACCAAAGATATATTCTTCGCTTATAAAAAAATAATAGTATTTTAGATGAAAACTCTGTTAACCCAAGATCACAGAATTTAGCAACTACATAAAGGACTGCATAGGACTCATATTGCAGGGGCTACAAATTAAAGCCTATTATGATAAAAGAAGAAAATGTCTCTCTCTGAAGTCTATGAAGTATGAGACTTTTTGCATGTTTATGTTCCTTCTTACAGTAAAGTTTTCAGACAGCCTTGTACCTGCTTTCTGCCTGTTCAGGGAGGCATCATTAGATGCATCAATGAACTCAACAACAGTGATAGTAGCAAACTTATCATTATGAATCAATGAAAACCTCAATCTGTTCATGTGGAAACAACCTATTCACATTTAATAATAAGCATAAAGAAGCTCAGTTCAATAATAAAGTGTGACCTGGTTTTAGAAAAAAGAATAAAGCATGCATACTGCTTAAATACATAGCTTGTCTCCGGGAACCTTCTTTAAGGGAGACAGTCTTTTTACCTAATTAAAAATCAAGTTCCAGGTTAGGCACCTGAGAGGAGTACACACTGCCAATAGAAATTTGTCTCACTTAGTTTAGACACTCAACTTGAGTATGTGGTCATTCTTTCCACTGTTTACAAGGCAAATCTAGGGTGGCTGGATGGACCACAACAGGCAATTTTTTAAATGCTCAAGCCAAGAGAGACTAATTTCACCACCTGTGAACAGGAAAGGGACTACAGATAGGAATTTTGTCAACATAAATAATAAGGCAAAATAGGACTGGGAAGAAAAAGAGAAACATAAAATATTGGGCTATTTATTTAGGCTATGTTCCATATCACCAATGGTTTTTCATAGAATATTGATATTCTGTAAAGTAGTGGACAGTAGATTCCATATAATTTAGTTGCAAAATAAGTTCTTCATAACCATTCATTTGAAAATGTGACTCGCTATATTCCCAACTAGATTCTGTGTTTCTAATGTTCAGCGTCACAGAGCAAATTATTCCAAACATCAAATAACAGAAACAAACTTCTCAGCATGGAGGTCTCAGATCTGGTAAAAACAGAAGTTAAATGAATGAAATCTTGCATGTGTTCAAACTTTGCTGAAGCCACTGTGGGTCTGTGTGGGTTTAAGGCACATGCATACCCTTGTCATTATGGAAAGAGAGTTTTAATAGACTCCCTTTAATAATACCACTAATGCTCACAGCTTTCTTATGGGCAACATGACCATTAAACAGAGATCCACTGTTGTCTGTTTTTACACAGTTATTAAAATGACAAAATGTTTTATTAATATAGGATTTACACTGTGGAAGCCAAGCCACAAAACCAACTATAGACAAATGGAGCTTTAAGACTTTTTATCTGAATATCTGTTGTCTGCTGACTATAGCAAAACTAACATTCATTTTCACTTAAGCCCAAAAAGGGTATAATTTTTTTTAAAAAGTCCCTATGTTTTACTTAGATCTGCAGATGATATTATTTACTTTTTTCCCATGTACAGGATCTTGCAAAATCTTTACAAATTGTAGACGAAGAAGAGAACCTATCTGCTATAGTAAAGCTGATAAGCCTCAAACAACATGTCTATGTGTTGAAAGATTTTGCAATAATCCTTTACTTTCTGTATAAAAATATTTTAAATGCAAAGCTAATGTGTTTTCTTGGCTTAGGATTATACTGAAAATTCTTTCATGTTTTTTGGTCACTGAGGAGAAGAAGCATACAAGTTAGGAAATGTGCTACTCTTTATGAGACTCAAAAGAAATTAAATGTCTGTGTTGAGTAAACAAAACACTTTGCTTCCTTTTTCTCCTGTAGACCACGCTTTTTACTCTAAGAGTCTGTAGTTATTAAATCCCTGTGTACTGGTCACCAGCTGAAATGACTGATATAATAGTGTTTTAAAATAAAGTTGTCAAAGAAGGAGAGCCTCATTCCATCCCACTCCTACCAGGTTGATGTCAGTGCCAGCAATAGATGCCCAGAGCCTGGAGAAGGATCACAGATCAGCAGGAGAGCACTTAAAGAGCAGAACAAAGGAAATCCAACCACACCATCCAGTAACTCGGTTTCACTGGGGGTCCAGCATCAAGGTCTGTATGCAAGTACATGTAGCATGGGGAATAAACAAGAGAAGACAAAGATGAGCACACACCATCATGACTATGATCTTATTGTCCAGAGGAGGCCACAAAGAAGATCCCAGGGCTGGCGTGGGCTGGTGTACCTCTGATATGAAGGCAGGCTGAGAATGTTGGCCTTGTTCAGCCTGGAGAAGTCTCCAGAAAGACCTTAGAAGCACCTTCCAGTACCTAAAGGGTGCTACAAGAAAACTGGAGATGGACTTGTAGTGACAGAACAACGGCTTCAAAGTAAAAGAGGTTAAGTTTAGATTAGATATTAGGAAGAAATTCTTAACTGTGAAGGTGGTGAAGCACTGAAACAGGTTGCCCAGGAATGTGGCTGTCCCATACCTTGAAGTGTTCAAGGCCAGGCAGGATGGGACCCTGAGCAACCTGGTCTAGTAAAAAGTGTCCCAGTCCATGGCAGTGAGTGGAACCAGATGACCTTTTAGGTCTCTTCCAACTCAAAACATTCTGTGATCCACTGATCCTATAAAAATATCTAAACTTGGGATCTCATTTATATTTCTTCCAGTGAAACATAGATTACGATTGGTTGTAAACATGACAGATTAATTAAATATTGTATTTTATATTCCTGGCTTCCTGATACCATATATAGTTCCATACACTAGAATATGGCATAGTATAAAATATTTTATTTCCCTTTTTTGGTAGTATAATCACTGTGACCTCCATCAAGGTCACTCCTGGCCAAGCAGTGCAGACCAACTAAATGTGTGTTCTGTCCCTAAAATTCAAAGCCTGAAGCAAACTATTTTCTTTCCTATATTTTTTTTTTTTATCAAGAAAATAGTTTGACTCTAGATTAGGACACAGGAACAAATCAATATACATATGATGTGGATGTGATTTAGCCCTGGAGCTAAACAGAGAGTGAACCAGCTAAAACGTATATCCACACCAAGCCTACCCCTTTCTCCCCTCATTTTTAACCCTTGTCAGTGTGCAGTGGACATCATCATGCAAATCACCGAATAAATACAGTGAAACTTGCTGCCTTACTTTTCTTGAAGCATCCCTTGAAATATGCCAGTTTCTGCTCACTGTTGCTGGAGCTGTTATTGTGAAGAATAAAAGCTGTAAATGACAATATGCTAATTCAGGATGTTTA
Organism: Hafferia zeledoni; assembly: GCA_035583235.1. NCBI lineage: Eukaryota > Metazoa > Chordata > Aves > Passeriformes > Thamnophilidae > Hafferia > Hafferia zeledoni. Next base: position 93,783,532 of record JAWWEV010000115.1, read on the forward strand.
GAAACTAACCTAGACAAACTAAAATATTATAACAGCTTAGAAGGAACAAGACTATTGAATATCTCTGAAAAATAAGGGGATAAGACACAACAGAATACTGAAATACTCAGTCATAAACTCTGCACAGACACAGGGACTAAAGCTGTAGTACATTTAAGAGTTAATAGTTTCTGTTGAAAGAAAATTTAGGTATAGAGAAGACAGTAAGACTCTTTACATAAGTCCCAAGGTACAAGAATATAAATATATAAGGCAAGAACACAACTGCTGTCAGCACAGTGATAGTGAGTATGTAAGATGAGGAATGCTATTTGAAGAAAGGAATTATTTTATTAATTTGAAAGTATACACATTCAAATACTCCTTTTGCTAGAAACAAGAATACCTATCATGACTGGTTTTTTTCTATATTTGTTCCTGTTGAAATATTGCATATATCACTAAAGTTAGTTTGGTTTCATTGTCCAATCAAAGGAGTTTGGGTTTTTTCTGAACTGGTGAAGTAATATTGATATTTTTACATCAAAAAGATTATTTTAAAAGACCCCAACATATTTTAAATAAAATAAAATTCTTATTTTACTTTTGGCATCTATTTAAGAGTTCCTATTTTTTAATTTAGGTCAACTTTTAGATGAACAGTGTTTTAAAAAAAAAAAAAAAAAAAAAAAAAAGGAACATTAATTCCTGTAGTTGTTTGTAAGGAACAATGTAAAGCAGTGATAAGACAAGGTCTGGATGAAAGGGGAAGTTTTAGGCTGAAGGGCAAGTATTAGTTCTTGCCTCACAGCCAGAGGTCTTTGGAGGGGTTAATAGTGAAGCTGATGAGGAGATTTTGTTGATATATTATACTTGGATTTCAAGAAAGCATTAGCAAAAGTTTGTTTCAAAGCTCTTAAAGAAGCCAAGCAACCGAGGGAAGAAAGTATAGGTCTTTAAAGAGGTAAATAATTGATTAAAGATAGGAAACAGAGAACACTGTGCCCTTGTTGTGGAGACAGGACACCACTGGCTACCTAGAGAGATCTGTGTTTCAATCCTTGGGCTACTCAGCCAAAAAAAAGAGTGAAAAACAAGATGACAACACCAACTGCAAACAAAGTTTGCCAATGATAACAGGTTTCTCACAATTGTAAAGATGGTGCATAAATTCTGTGAAGACATGGCAAAGAATCTTATGAAAGTGAGTGACTGGTACAAAAAATAGTAGATGAAATTAAGATTTGAAATGTAGGTGAATGCAAAGTGACACTTGTGGCTTTGCATGTACAATATTGGGCTCTGAGCTGTCATCACTGCTCCTGAGTGAGACCTCAGGGACCTAAGGATCAGTCTTGTAAACAATTTTGTTAAATACCATCATCCATGACTCTAGTGCAACAAAATAGGAGAATGTGGAATCTTGAGATTATACCACAAAAGAGAGAAACAGCAGTGTGATGTATGAAGAGTTGGTGACTTTGGGGACTAAAGCAATCCAATTGTGACTTACTGACTGAAAGCAAAAAATGTGTCATGAACTGATTCTCAAAATGGCAAAAATCGGCCAGGGATAAATTTAGCTTGGAAAATAAAATACTCAACCATCAAGTGATTAAATCCTGAGGTAGCATTTTAAGCAAGCTAGTGAAGGCAAAAAAATGTCCAACCAGTTTTGCTGTGGAGCTCGATCCATTAATAAACAAGATCTATTCCAAACTGATATCCTTGTGAATTAACTACCCAAAGGAACACGGGTAAGATTAATTTCCAGAGTCATCCTACACTTGTCTGGTAAAAGTGCCAGCTGAAACCAAGTATGACGGAAGACAGGAGACTTTCTCAGGCATCTGAGGATGTAAGGGAGATAGATATAAAGTGGAGATACGAGAAAGGCATAAAAAGGCCAGACCAGTAATACTGATGCCTTGCAAAGCCTCACAGAAGAAGTCATAACTTAAGGAGACCTGTGCAAAGTTATGTACTAGCCCCCATGATCTCATTAAGGGGAGACTGCAGATATTTACATTGCCCGCTACAGCAATACCTACCTCCCAGGTTGCTCTTTATGAATTGTGGTGGGGATGGATGCAGAGGGACAATGGGGCTCTTCTGCTTATGCTTCTGTTGGTCAGTGTCATCCCATAATTTTTATTGTCACATGAGAGTATTGCCATTCTCTGGTGCAGTTTGAGTCTCTTCAGAGTTTCTTAGCCCTGGAACAGCACTAAACTGATGGAGCTATGTAGCTTCTGCAGAACTGCTGTTTGACATCTGGCTGGCTTAGTTTTCAGTAAATGAGCCTGTGTCCACCTGTGCACATGTGGACAAAGGCACCCTACCTTTGACTTACCTTTCCTTTGTTCCAAAAAAAGGACTCTGTGTCCAGTTTACACTGGGAGAACTGAGATTATAACAGACAAAAAAGGTTGCATGAGAGTTATGATCAAAATAAAATAAAAAAAAGATTTTCAAAATCACATCATGTTATATTGACCTCCCACACGTTTTCCTTATCAGTGAGAGATGTCCCCTCTACAGTCTGAACTCAGAACTTTTCCATACTTTTTCTATAGTGCAATGCTTTTGGTGCTGTGTACAGCCACCACACAGTTTCTTCAGAGTAACATTTTGAACAAGTAACTAAGATGAGATGTGATAATCTGGTATCAGCTTTCTATCTGTCAGCTGCAATCTTAAAGGAAAGAGAGATAGAGGAAGAGGGAATCAAGGGACTACTTTTTAGGGAAACTAAATTGCTATACTGATACCATTGTGAAGTATAACTGTAAAGGTTGTACATTGAAAGGTTGCACACAAATATTCTTCACATTTCCTTTAATTTCAAAATGAGGAAGATAAATGGTGTTGGCATTAACTTCTCTTGTTGGAACTCACACAACATGTATGTCAGAAAATAAGCATCTTTTTTAGTGAACACAGTAAGAAAATCAAAAGTAGGTTAATGGTGCTTGCACTTTTTCAGTGTAACCACACACAAAGTTCTGATATATTTTGTTATGATAGTTAAACCTATAAATTGCCAAACATTTTCACTTTTCTTGGTTTTGATCTGTTAGAAAAGAGTGAATTTAATCCAGTTACTTTATAGAATAAAGTGAGGAAGAGGATGAGAAAAGAAGGAAAACAATTGATACTAACAAATCAAGTGACTTTCCTTAAGTTTCTAAATAGACACACCAGATCCCAAACTTTCCTATTTCACAGTTGATTCTTCATATATTACATAAGAAACAAATAATATTTTCCACCTGTTTGGCTTATGTTCATTAGATGCTTTTTGTACATGTACTGTTAATTCGCAGTCTGTCTGAGCTGGGACGCATTTTGGTCAAAAGAGAGTTCTCACTTACTCAAACAGGCTTTGGATAAGGAGCACTGCATCAAGTGAGGATCATAATTCAAATTATAAATTTACTTTTAACAGTTTTTTCTAGTACCGCTTATTTTCAAAAATGCATTGGAAGTACTTACCAGGTTTTGGAGCTGTCAAACAAGGACATGTTTTAATTCCTTAAAATATAGTTAAATTTATCTTAACCAAATGCAACTGAACCAAACATGTTGATTATTTTGTATTTATTCCAGGAAAACTTACAGACAAAAAAAAATTAGGTTTTAATAATTCTTTTATTTTCAAATATTTTTCTCTTGAGGTTCAAAATATACAATTTTTATATCAAAATTTCTCCTTTCTCCTTTTTCTAAATTCAGAGCACTGAGTATCTTGTTGTAGATTTTTCAGAGAGAAAATAGGCAAGACTTTTACTTTTCAGACTGGTTGTTACCCCAAGCAGCTCCAGGTTCTGCAGAAAGGCAGTTTGACAGTTCTTAGCAGCTCCTGGGGACATACTTCCCCAATGGCATACTTCCAAACCTTCTGTGGCTGTAAAACTGCATGCTGATGGATCCCTTATGGTATAGAAAAGTTAATATTACCTTTCACAGACTGAAGAAAGAACTAAGAGGGGAAGAAGCGTGACTGACCTGGACAGCTAAAAGAAGAATCCCTTTTAAGAAAAGTATGAAAGAGTGAAAAGGCAGCCAGCAGAGGAGAGGTGAAAGAGGAATGAGGAGAGGAATTTTCCTGTTCTAGTACAGTTGGTGAGTACTGAGTGAGAGAACCATGTCCATGAATGCACCTGTCTGAGATCTACAGCACACTAAATGTTTCTAACAATTGTCCATTTCTGTCCTGCATATGACTGTTTTTTGCCTTCTTTTACTTTGGGAACTTTGGCTTGTACCAAGTACTGTGTGTGTCCTTGAAGTCATCTTCCCTGTAAAATAAATATCCACTGCTTTTCCAAGCCACAAGTGTTCTGTGCTATTATTTATTCATTTTTGGTATATGCTGTGTACTACTTCTCTTCCACCTTCTCCCTATTTCCTTAATTTTATGGGTTATGTGTCTTTTACTTCTTTCCTAGTCCCATTTCTTACTCCCACCTGCCCTGCGCTTTACCATTTTCTGCTTTCCCAAGGTTTTATGTAGCTTCATAATCTTTCCTCTACTTCTGCTGTTCTACCCATCTCATCCTTATTGTTATCTTTATTTTTCTCTGGGGCATATATGTTTCATAGTGCCAAGCTCATTTAGGATAATGGCAGAGATGAGATTGGAGGCTGTGTCATGCTGGAGGCTGTTTACGGATGCCTACAACTCATTCTATTTGTAGGTAATGACAGACAAACAGAGAAATGTCATCACATGTAAATCTCAAAAAAGAAAGCAGAAGGTATTGCAAAGAAGGAACGAGGCTGTTGACAGCGTAGGTGTCTTTAGTTGTGCTTCAAATTCCTCAGCAGACTCTCAGCTCCTTCATCCTCTGAGCCCCACCAACAGGAATCTTCCCAATGCTCTTACATGTATGATACAAAGGTTACTACACCCTAAATGACTCCTTTTATGTTTTCTATTGCTCAGGCTATTTTCCATGTTTTGTTCTTGTCATATGTTTTGTATAGGATATTAGTTACTATAGCAACTTTAACTGCAATTTCACCAACAATATAAGCAAGAAATATGTACATTACACAGTAATAGTTTGATATTCATCATCTTCCAGATATTTCACAGGCAGAATTTCAAAGGACTTTTTAAGTGATCAGACAAAGCCCTCAATCTATTTAGGAAAATAAACTAATTGCAATATGAATTATTTGAGCCCTGCTCTTGTAAGGAATGAATCAGACACAATTTGCAAAGGTAACTTATTACAAATTATTAGAATCATGTATCTGTTAATGACTCTTCCATAACAGTGACTCAGAGCAATGAATATTTTATACCAAACAAGGCTCAGAATCATATTGCAATTAACAGAAGGATTGGATTAAAATTCTGCAAAAGGGATAGAAGGTTATGCACTGTTCAGAGAAGGCCCAAATATTAAATTGAGGGGGAAAAAAATCCACAAGTACTAAAGAATTTGATAAAATACAAAATATTAGTAGCCAGTACATGAATTGGAGAACCTGGATTCTTAGGAAAGTCTAATTTATATCACTATAAATCAGAATGAATCCATGGAGGTCAATGCTAGCATGTTATGGTGAAACTCCTCCCATAAGAAAAGCAGCAGCTCAGGTTATGCATGCTGTAACAGTGTATTGAAGCCAGATTTTGTCTGAGGCAAAAGTCTCTGTTAGTATAAAATCATGTCCTTGGTCCTACTAATGGCAGTTTTCAGGGGGTACATCTTGAGCTGTACAACAACCCCATGTGTTTGCCCACCCTTGCTGATATACAAGGTTAGAGTTGTGCACTCAGAGAATATAGATCCTGCTAAGCCTCTCTGCAAGGTTCAGCTAGTAAGAGGACATCAGGAGTTAATTGTGCTAACAGGAAATTTAAGCACTGACTCAGCTTACAGTTTAATGGCAAATATTTAATTAATTCTGAAAGTTTGGTTGGTTGGGGGTTTTTTGGTTTTTTGTTTGGTTGTTTGGTTTTTTTTTTAAATTTAATCAAGAGTAATTATGAGTGGTAGTTTGATTTATTCATTTCAGTAGTTAAGCAAGAATTAATTCAGGTGTTAAATGGCTGATCAAAAATTATTGGAATAGCTTTTGGGGGCCTTGTCATCAATGAACTGACAAAGCATGCCCTCAGAGCAATGGAGCTTCAACCGTGATCACTCTCTGTACTGGGAGGATTTAAACCTAATGGAATGTTATTATAATGTTGGACACTCACAGTTTTTTGAGGCCTCAGTCTAACAGAGGAACTTGGCTTTTATTGCTACTCCAACATAATCTAGGTGTATTTAATAATTACTTCAAAGGGGAAACTACTCTAGAAGGAAATTGAATTTATAGTGTGGTATTTTCTTTATTTTCATGCTTTTGGAGCAAAAGTAGTAAAATTATTATTATGGAATATCTCGATGTTTGAGTTGTCTGTGCTCTCCCAATCCAATTTCCATATTTTACACTTTATCTCACAGCTTCTCCATAGTTGCATTCTTGAAAACACTTCAGTGCTATTACACAAACATTTTGAACGACACTTCAGTAAAAATAAGCAAGTTCTTAAGTGCTTTTAAGAATGGAAACCTAGTGAGTATTTCATTCAAGAGCAGTCAGAGCTAGACATAAAGGAGCTGATTCCTTTTGAGTATAAGAAAAAAATGCTTTGTATCATGCTATATTTTAGGTGAATAGAAATTAAATGACAGTAGTACAGTGAGACATGCAGTTCTAAAGCTACTGCCAAGGGACATGAAAAATTTTTCTGGTCTGTGTTTTGGGACAGGAATACACAAGTCATGTAAATTAGTATTGTTTCTGAAAAATCAATGCATTTGATTTTCCAATTTCTTTCACTTAAAATTCTTGTCCCTGCATTGATCATAGGAGCAGATCGGGAAACAAAAATACATCAAAATGGTTGCAGACTTTTCTTAAAGTTAGAGCACAAGGGAAATGACATATTTAAAACTTGAGATTTTTTTTTTTTTTCTGTATATGATCTAAGAAGGCTAAGAAGTAAATTCTCCTAAGAGTAAATGGTCACAACTCCATTGATTTGTACTGCATTGCCCTCCGTTTATACCAGAAGAGGCAATATCACAATTTCACAAAGGTGCTTGCTGCTTCTTATCTGCACACAGAGCTCATGCAAATAGCAACGAAATCCACAGAAACTTCAGGTACATAATAATAATAATGTTAACACTGCCATTTTCAAATACAGATTTCTAAAACAGAAGAATGCTCAAGCACAGCCCCAAGTCCAAGTTTTAGTAATTAAGTTTATAAATGTGTAAAAACTAGCAAACTCTGTCTTGGATCTTCAGGGCAGGTAAAACTCTGTCCTTGACTGCACATTGTTTTACAGACATTTAAAGTAAGCAGTACTTTTCTAGTATACAAATCATCTCTTGTTCTCCAGACGAGATCTCTGCCTTTTTCTATGCCACAAAAAGTGTAGATTTCCACATTCATATTTCTTAGTCGAGGATTTGTAGAAAAGGTCATTTATTCTACACTTTTAAGTCAGAATGCCATTCTAAACAGAAGAACTGCAAACCGATGTATTGGGTATAACTGCAATTTTAGAGAGATTAATGTACCTGAATGACGTAGTCTTTGTAGGCAAACATATAAAAGCTGATGAGCTTTGTAAACACAGTATTTGACTACCTTTGTATATTTACATTAAAAAGGAACTTAGACCTTACAGTAATGTGTGGAAATCACAAAAATACTCTCAATAGACCTAGGAAGACAGTCAGGTATCCTCCAGTCCTATTCCACATAACTCAGACCTTTCTCAGAGTCAATGCCATTGAATAATGTGAAATTCTTAATTAAAAAAAAAAATTAAAAATCAAAAAATCTAATTTTCCTTAGGATAGGAAAAACTGATAAAGGTACACAGCTGTAAGTCACTTGTGACAGACAGCAAAATAGCTCACTTTAATTTAATAATCAATAAAATCTCAACTGAATACAGAAGGTACTAATGTAGCTCAGAAACAGTAGCTATTTTTTCTTATATAACAGGGTTCAGGAAAACCTTGTAGAAAAAAAAACAAACACAACTTACATTTTAAGAAATTATCAAATTCAATTGGCAACATAATTATGGTGCTTACTTGTGCATTGTTTCTTGGGGGGAGGCCTTTCTATTTCTATATACTCACTGAGACACAGGATCACAGAATGATTTTGGTTTGGAGAGACCTTAGAGATCATCTAGATCCAACCCTCCTGCCATAGGCAGGGGCACTTTGTGCTAGACCAGTTTGTGCATAGCTCCATCCAGCCTGTCTTGAATATCTCCAGGGACAGGGCACCCACAGCTTCTCTGGGCAACCTGATCCAGAGTCTCACTGCACTCAGAGTAAAGAATTTCTTCCTAATGTCTAATATAAACACAGACTGTTTAAGTTTGAAATCATTTTCTCTTGTCCTATCACTACATGTTCTTGTCAAAAGTCCCGTTCCAGCCTTCTTGTGGGTGCTTCTGCATTTTCATCATCTTTGTGGAAGTAACTGCATTTGCAAGTATATGAGAAATCTCTGGAACAGATGATATAGAAAAAGATTTCTTTGCAGATTGAAGATGCAAACATTTTTGATAATTACTGTTAACATTGTCATATGTGGATAATTTTTTTGATATATTAATAGCAAGACATGAGAAACAAATACACATTCTTTTACAATTATTAGGCATATTGAACTTCTAAGAACTCTAAGAAGTCTGGGAATTTTAAAGCAAGACTATAGGCCTGCATGAAAATATTAAAGTTCCTTAGAATCATGATTGGAAAAACTTGTCACTCAAGTGCAGTATCTTAGAAGAATGTTAGTCCATATCTGAAGAAGAAAGTGCCCAGTTAGTCTAGATATATACATAATATGTGTGTGTGTACATGTGTGTGTGTGTGTGTGTGTGTGTACATGTATGTATATATGTATACTGAAGGAAGCCCCATTGAGCAGTAAAAGGGACCATGTCTTTTAGCAATCAGGTGTGCAGAACTAGTACTATGGTATCCTCCACTGTATGACTAATTACAGAAGCATTGCCTTGTTAGTGTGAAAGGCAGATGTATCTTGAAGTCAGGTCTAAGGTTTCATTATTGGTGGTTGATCTGGTTACGTGACCTCGAGGGTTGGTCTGGCTGTAAAATCTGAATGCAACAGTTCACTTAGTTTATCTTTAGTGACATATATTCTGCTGTAGTTACTATTTGGTAATATGGATGGGGAAATGGAAACTGCCTTTTCAAGGCTAGGATAGGAGCCCTGCAGCTTTTTTTTTTTTTTGTGAGAGATAAGACAGCATCAGAGCATGTGAGCTATGTGGTGCTGCATCCAGACCTATGCTGTTGTGCCTCTGGAAGAGACTGGCCTCCAGCACTGAGCCAGGGGGGTTTCAATCTACCACAAACACCTACAAGAAAAGGACTACACTCCTAATAATGAGAATTTTCCCTAAAAAGCTGGGTCTTGTTATTAAAGGTCTAACATATGGAAACCTCACCTACAGCCCGATTCTCAGAGATCTATTCCAAGCACCTGCAAGAATATATTATTAATTACATACCCCTTCTATGACTGAATAATTCTTAACATTAATGCAGGCTCTGTGAGCGCTTCAAGTGATGAATAGAGACCACAGTGAACGAAGATACACTGATTTTTCTGTTTCAAGAACTTTATTCTTCAAAGGAATATCTTTTTAATAGTCAGAAAAAGACAGATCGCTCTAGTTTTTTGTTGGTTTATCCATTACAATTAGACCACTTACTGCTATGGTAGAATATTTCAAAAGCAGAAATAGGCAGTTAGATGCCGAACACCCACTGAACACCAAAGGGAATTTGGATCCTAACTCCTTCATATCTTTGAAAATCTGCCCCAGAAGCTTTAAGTATAACAAATCATCTCAATGCTGACTCTGTATTACATGTTCTTATTTTCACTGCAAGCTTTAAGCAAATCATCTATATCATAAAAGAATACAATTTTGTTATATTGCAATAGGTTGCATTTTAAAGCCAATGGAGTAAAAAACAATGACTGACAGATGGTTCAGTGAACATGCAAAATGAAAATGGTACGAGGAATTGCTCTCCTTCTGTGCTAGGGATCATACCTTATCCCCACCCCCAAGGGATTCCTGTCTTTTTTCTGCTGCAGAAAGCACAGCAGTCCAGCAGAGATGACAAAGCACGCACCATCACTTTGGATGAATGACTGAGGAGAGTCACTCATCCACTTAACAAAAGGACCAAGGCCATCCACCTAATGCCAGGAATATAATTCCTGCAAGCTACCTGTACAGCAAATACAGAACATACTCCCAGGTACAGATCACGATCAGATACTATCTGAGTTCTTGCTGTCTCTCAGCTAGGTGACTAAAATTAGGCAAAATGGCTCTTAATCACTTCATGTCTGCACCAACTATATAGGCAGCAAAACCTCTGAACTTTGGGACCTAGAACAGTGTGAGGTCTCTTGTACATAACAATGACCTAGGAATGCACTAACACTATTATCACCTGCTTCTGAATAGTCTAAATGAAAATAAATTAATAATAAATTATTGAGGACCAAGGTCCTGTGGAAAGAAATCCCATTGCTTCATTAAGGTCTTTCCAGATTGACAGACCTATTTCCAACAAACTCTAAATTGTCAGTATTCCGTTACCTTTTTATGATGTTTTTAGTGACTGCCTTTAATGAAGTGATCCAGTTCAATCTCATGGACTCAATAAGCCTTATGATACGGCAGCTCCCTCACAGACACTAATGTATTTCACACTGACTTCAGCACATTGCCATGAGAATGGGTGGAGGTTTTTTTAAGATCAAATGAATTTTGATCTATTTCCCAAAATCATCAAAGAAATCTTATGCTTCCTATTTCAGAAGTCTCATCTTCCCATGAGGAAGCAAGGACCACAGAAAATAACACAGAATTTCTAGTTCTTGATTTTTTCTAACAACAATAATATAAAAAGTTCCAAATTGCTCACTTTTGTAGTAATTTCCTTGAAATATTTGAAGACATGAAATTATTGCATGCTTAGAACAGATGTTAGTGAAATTTCATTGTTCTGATTCTCTTTCACTCCGTTTTCTACCCTGTTATGGAGGGCTGAAAATACAGAGATTTAAGGCAATGCCAGGTAAACATAATGGGTATATAGTGCAAAGGACTGATGATAACTAACTTAATGAGAAATATGTCCATTTGAAAAATGACAGTGATGTTATCTTGCTCATCTGAATTCAATCAGACTTCATCTGATTCTTTCAGATCTGCAGTCCATGAGATAAGGTCCCTACAAAGATGGAAGACTTGAGGCAGGAAAGGGAAAGGTGAATCTGAGAAGCAAGTTATTTCTGTAGTATGTTCTGACTGCAGTGTGTAGAAGTCCTGCAGACTAGGTTACTGATGTTCTCAGTAAGAAAAGTTCCTCTTATGCATCTTTTTTAGACAGAGAGGAACTCTAATTTAGAAGTAGGGATAAGAAAGCAAAGACAACTTAGCAAGAAGATGAACTATAAAGTAGGGAGGATAGATAATTACTGCTGAAAACTCACTACTTTAGAACAGCTGGCTAAAATGCTATGCAAGAGAATAAGATCATGAAAACAAACAAAAAAAAACTCACAAAAAATCAGTAAAAAGGCTAGACCTCTTTTAGTTTCATGAATGAAGGGTAGAACATGGTTCTGCCTTCTTTCCAAATGAAAAAAATCATGACTGGTTAAAGCAAGCAGAGAGATATTTAAGCTCATTATTTATGAAGATCATTAATGCCTCTCTTCAGAAGGGCATTTTGCCAGCTTTATTTAAGCAGCAGTTAGGCTCTTGGTCAAAAATCCGTATTTGGACGATGTTAGCAAAGCCAATCACTGTCCAGTGTCAGGCCATCCAATATTTGAGAAGATAATTGAGGTTATGCTGATGGGTCAATGTTTGCAATGTTTGCATTTCAAAGATTTAGATGGGCCCCATCTGGCTTGGTCAATATGTGAGTAGAGAAATGAGACTACATGATTATTTCCTAATGCCTCTATTCTGCTGATGGGCCCTTTGGATTTTTTTTTTCCTTTGGAGGGAGATATTATTGATTTCATAATTGGCTATTGAAGGAGGAACACTCAAATTCTTCCTTTTGTACCTGCAAAGAGGTACAAAATTCTACCAGTAGATGATTCTTGTCCCATGCTTATATATAGCTGCTGAGAGTAATGCTGAAATTTTAACACCACTGATATTTTGATTTTATAAAATAACTCCTTGTTGCTCAGTCAAAATCCTAGTCCTATTACTTGTATAGGACAGGATTCTGTCATCACTGAAGTCAGTGGGAAGGCTGCCACTTAGCTCAGATTCCCAGTATGCAAGTCTTTGATAGATAATTACAGTAAGCCTTCATGTGTGCTCTGTTACTTTGCAGTAATTGTAAGGCTGTTTGCTGCTTAAGAAAAGTGGAATAAACCTGTTTTACTCCCCCACAGTGAAGGATTAGAATATGTACATGGGGACAAAAACACTTTGGTAAGATGCAGACACGCCAAGTTGGTCAGAGCATAGGGCTAATAACACTGAGATTGTGAGTTTGATCCCCATATGGGCCATTCACTTAAGAGCTGGACTTGATGATCCTTGTGGATCATCCAGCTCAGAATATTCTGTGAAATGCAGATGCATAAATTTATACTTTACAATATACACACCCCAGTTCATGATGTTGTAACTCCTCTGTGCAGCCCCATCATGAGATGGAAATGGGAGTAAGAAGCAGATTAACACATAAAAGAAAAAACATGTAAGGAAACATTTTGCAGATGTTTAGGTAATTTTAAACTGCATGACTTTGTCATGCAGTTTGCTTAAACCAGATCATCAAATTCTTTTTCAGTCAATACAGAGAGATAAGTAGCTGTAAAATCTGGCAAGCACCTGAACAGATTGTCTCCCCCTGCAGGGCTGCACAGACTGCTGTAAGGAACCCCAGCATCAGGAGATCCCTGAAGTGTGGATAGGGACAGATTCAGTGATTGAGGTACATAGGTGAAATTCATCAACTCTGAAGAAAGATTTTGAGATGCGGCAGAAATTATTTCTGCAATATCTATTTGGAATACAAATGTGGGCTTTACTAGGTTATTCGTATCCCATATATTCTTCTGGGACTGTCAGTGTTACTACTTTCCAGCTTAGCACACCCAGTGAGCCCACCATCAGAACTCTGGAAACTGCAGAAATGTCTTTATGATAAAAACATCACAGAAATCCTATCTGTCTTTACTGCAGTACTCTTTTCTTATGAGCAGGTGAAGGGTACCCAAAATTTCAGTTACTATAAGCCATAGCAACTTATTTCTTGGAGCACCTGCCAAAGTGAATATATCTCTAGAGATTAAGTCACTTCAGTCAAAGACTCTTTGAGTCTAAGTGTAATTTCTTGATACTGATTATTTTTAAAGCACTGATAATTGCACACTTGGTTATCTATGCATTCTCCCCATTTTCCTATCAGGCCTGTTAAAATGCCATGTGCAGACTCTGCTAATGAAATGTAGGTCAAAAAATAACTTTACTCCATTTCCTCCTTTAACCATTAACTCTCTTTATTCTTTTTTTAATTTTTTTTTTTTTTTTTTTTTTTTTACCATGGCATCAAAAGTCTGTTTGCCTCCTTTTGCTCCTCTAGATACTTCAATGCCTCCATTCTACCCAGCCATCTGATTTCTTTCATGATCAGTAACATAATTTGTCACCATTATTCTCATGACCTGTACTCTCCTTGTTCCTTTTTCTCTCTCCTGACAATTTGCCCCTTTATTTATGGATTAGTTTTTGCCATGTTAGAAATGGCATGATTTTACCTACATTTCCCTTTATTTCACTTTCAACTCCCAGGTATTGGCTCATTCTTTATGAAAGAAGAATGAGACCACTGGAAGAACATTAGAATTACTGTGACACTCCTGGAAATTCCTTTGAAGCATCTTGTTTTCTCTGATTTAACCTGCCCCTTCTTCAGGGCCACATGAAACTATTCATTCCTCAATCTCTAAAAACTATCTTAAGTTCATGAAGGCACCATTTTAACCCACTTGGACCTATCACAGAGGTCTTCTTAGAATACTGTATGTCCATGTCATCAAAAATTCTCTTTTCACCTGATTGCCAAGGTGATATATTTGAGAACATACTTTGCATCCACTCTTCAAATACTGTGTGGGTTTTCTGTCCTTGTTTTCCTTCTCTCTCCTCTCTACACCTTGTTTCTGTGTGATCTCATCAGCAACTACAAATTCAACTACCATCTGTTTGCTAATGACTCAGAGATATACTAGTCTACTCCAGACTAATCTCCTTATGTCCAAAATGAAATCTCAACTTGCCTCTCTGATATCTTCTCATGTATATCTAGCCATCATCTCCAACACATCATGAATCAAAGGCAGCCTGTTCTTTCTCATACCCTAAACCTATCTTGCTAGGTCAGTTAATTCAAAATATAAGTCAGGAATAGAAATTAAGTATATTTCCTAACTCAGAAAAACCTTTAGTTTTTATCAAGTGGGTTTCAAGATGGAATGAAATGTATGACTTAGCATGAGGAAACCACATCAGCTGAGTTAGGTTGAAGCCTGACTTTCAAATGCTTAAAGAAATAGTATGCAAAAGCCATGGTAGCTCAAGCCACAGCAGTTCATTAAAAGCTAAACCAAGCACTTTGTTAATGTGTCAGTGTGTGCCCATAATTAAGACACTGCATAGCTGTACATCATTCAGCACCATGGTCACTCTAATGCAAGACAGCCCACGTGAAGTGACTAGTACATGTGGGTATGGAGCCCTCCTGAAAGGTATGACCAAAATCTCCTCACAACCAGACATCTATCATCCTGTCTCAGTAAAAGCAGTATTTGTCCAGCTCTGATAAATGTAGTCTTGCCCTTCTCATAGCCAATGAGATTTCTGCCAAAAAAGATTGTTTTCTGAGCTATTGTTGGCCTCACTTCTCTGGTTCTTCCCTATCTCTCCCATCTGATAGGAGTTACTGCTTTTCATTCTCAAAGCTTGCTGACACTCTGTCACATTTTACTCTGTCAAGTTACTGATTTGTCTGTTTAGACCATCATGTGAGCTACGGTTATCATGTTACCAGACTGTTTCAAACTTTCTCTTATAGCCATACCTCATGCTTTGCAATATCTTCTTACGCTTAACTTGAAAGCAAATCATCTGTTTTTCTTGAATGGCTTCAACAAAGTTCCCTTTGCCTCTGTTAACCCTCAAAAGCCAAAAGGTTTAAATCTCTGAACAACAGTACCTAAGCAGAATGACCTTGATGTTGTTTCCTGTAGGGACTCTGAAGACTACTACCTACAAATGCCACCTTCCCTCAAAGGCAGAAATGTCTTTCAGAGGTCTCATCTTCCTAACATCTGTTATTAATGTCACCTTAGGGACAGATGGGATCAGTGTAGATGCTTAGAAAAGAAGCAGTGTGATGGAGCCTCCCCCTGAGGAGCTAAGTAATGCTTGAGGGTACTTTAAACAGGCAACATACTTCCCTCCCCATCCACCCCCCCAGTCTTGCCAACTCTTCCCCCTAAACTAAGCACTCCAGAGGGGAATATAATGTAGCAGAGCAATCAATTTAGCCCCAGAGGCCCTCTTGAACAACACTATCACAATATCCTCTCTTGCTGACCCTTGAAGTGCCCCTCCTGCCAGCCTGTAACCATGTTTTTCCTGTTTTCTTCTTCTTTTTACATCATAGAAGACTATTGGTACTTAGATTTATTGGCCTGTGCTGGTACACTATATAAAATAATGTAGTTGTAGCTGATGTTGCAGATGTAGTTGATGTGGCTGTCGTCATCATCATTGTCAATCTTACAAGATTGATTTAGTGTGGAGAGAATGTCACCACAAAAAGCAAGCAGATTCAAATCTGAACCCAAGCAACAAAATTTCTAACTGTAGACACTGTGGGTGGCATGGCCTGCTTTTTATTCTTTATGGTATAACAAACTGGGGTTAGGAACACATGTATAAATAAACATTTTTTATCCTTCGAGACTTAGAAGACTATTATGACTAAAGAAATTATTAAATGTTTCAAGTCTGAAAGCAGGTCTTAAAAAGAGAATGCGTTAAATGAGAGTATTTGGAACTCTGGTCTCTGTTCTTACTTCACAACTAAAGAGATTATGTGACAAAAACCATGTTTTGATGAAGCTGCTTATGGAGAAAACAATTCTACTTTCTGACTTCCTCATATGCAATCTGTATTCTGATGAAGATTTCTCTTCTTACAGACTTTTTTCCCCTCCAACATAGTATCTTGAATTTTTAAGCTTTCACATTTTTAACTTCACAGTAACCTACTGGCAGAAAGCAACAGACTTCTGTGTCCACTAGCAAGCACAAATTCTGGTTATGGGTTACCACCAGCATCCCTTTTTAATGAGTATATAGTACATTTTCATCTACGTTTTGAATCAATAGTTTTGCTTATATATGAGCAAATATTCCTGCACCTTACAGAAAGATAGATGCTTCTTCCTCCCATAAAATGACAACAGGGAAATGTGGATTCAATATTATTAACATAACAAGCTTTAAAAAAAAATTTAAAAAAGAGGAAATCTAACCTTTCAGACCTTTTTTTTTTAAATATATGCAGAAGGAAGTAAAAGGACAAGCTCTCAACTGAAAATAAATCCCTGTCAAGTTACCTTTAAATCACCCTGATTAGTACAAACAGTCTTGACATATACACACTCCCCCATACTGTCTATGGGGAATAGAGAGAAATATTGCCTCTGTTCAAACTCATAAATTCATGGATTTTACGGCAGTACATTAGGTACTTAATATACAACAGAGAGATTACAGTCATTACATTAGATCATATTCTGTAATTACTGTGTTTAGGTACTGAAGTTCCACACAGAGCTTAAGTCAGATTGGTGGAGATTCCTTCTGGAATGCAATGCTTTAAGTTCCATAGTCATATTGTGGCTTTTTTGGCTTTGGCAAAACTTTTATGTCACACAGGGTTTGTAAAAGTCACTGTGAGAGCTACCTAAGTCTATGGAGAGGCTAAAATCTTACCTGGGCAATCTGTGCTGTCCTGTTTATCTCAGTAAGGCACTAACTCATGTGGCAAGTGATAATATACTAAAGGTCAACGATGTTTATGCATACAGTTTGATATCATGAGATGCAAGAAAGAAGAGAAGGCACCTTTAGCAGTGAGAGTGATTGTAGTGCCCAGTTATTTTGCCTTATCTAGTGTTATGAAGGGAAGAAATTACCACTCATATAACTCAATAGAGAAGGAATCAGGTCCCAAAAGCTCAATAAAGCCCAGAAAATTCTCAGAAGAAAAGAAAGCCTCAGGAAACAGTAAATCTAAGTTCGGTGAATCAAGACTAAGAAAGCACATATTATATCATATTGGAGCTTCTGCAGAATCTGCTATGAGCAGAATTAAACAGCAACTTCTCCAATTAAGAGTGCTTACTTGCACAGCACAGCAAGAAATGATACCATCATTACCACTTTCAACTAGACCCAGGCGTATATAAGTGGGGTTTATTTATAACTTTTTAAATATTCTAACCCAAAAGATAGTACAATGAAGCAAAACTAGAAGTTATTGTGATCTCTTTTGCCAGATGCAATACAAAAAAATTCTTTATTTTGAAAATCTAAACCTCAGACTACTGCAGGTCAGAAAGAAAGAGCCTCAGCTTAAGCTTAGTGTCCATTTCTGTCTTTCTCTCAGTCATTAACAAATTCCCCCTTGTCTGCTGACAAGAATAAATGGAGGGGCCTGAAACACGAGGAGCCTCAGCAGCTGTGACAGGGGAATTCTGCACAGCGGCTTGGGTACATGATGTCTGGTACTAACAAGTACATAATTTTAGGTTCACGAATGCAAAAAAATGAGTCCCCGAGGGGTTCTTCAAATATGGATGAATACTAAGACCGGGTCCCTCCTGTGGAAGTGTTTGGAGTGCAGTGGGTTTGGGGGTTGTGGGGAAAGGTACGGCAGGGACTGCAGCCCGGGAGCAGCAGGGAGAGAGCGCTTGCCACGAGATGGCAGCAATGCCACGTCTGGCTCGGCAGCCTGCCTAGCCCTGCTTTGTTAATTTATTTTTTTTTTCGAGTGAGAACCACAACCTTTTTACATAAATACACGCTTATTACAAAGTCAGCCTACCTCGTTCAGTGCCCATTCACCACCTTCTTGCAACTTACAATGAGAAAACAACTTTGCATATTTCACCACGAAAGAAAACTCATCATAAGTGAATAATTACAACCTTGAAAATACCTTTCCAAAAGAGCTCGTGTTTCTGTCTTTCCTTGCTATGAGCCTTTGTATTTTAATTATGGATATAGGTAAGCATTAATTATGGAGTCAGGCCCAGTGTGCAGTGGTGGTGACAATCTTTACAATTCTTATTGGATTTGAAGTCAGACTTGGGCACTTCTTTGCCACCCGTTTGGAGGTAGGCCTGGCACAGAAAACCTTGTTGGCAAAGGACATCACCTGCCGGGGCCATGGAGCATAGGGACCTGTGACAGGCCAACCCTGGGTAACCATATCCTTTCTCTAGGGCTCAGAGAACCAACCCTGCCTGCTCCAGGATGGTGGTGGGGAAGCCTCTGTGTGCATCTGCCGTGCCACATTTTGATTGGTTTTTCTTTAGTTTTGGAAAGGATTGTTAATGGCAGAAATTCCTCTTGGCAACAGGAGCTCTCGGGAATGGCAACATAAAGACAAAGCAGTGTTCCTCAAGGAGAGATTGGCTCCCTTCCTTCCCCACAGGAACGACAGCTTGTTCTGATGAGCAAGTTGGAAGGAACAAGCAAGGGCACATTTTGGACCTGAAAACCTTCCTTTTTCACTAGCGAGGACGAAAGCAAAGGGGAGTTTCACCTAGGACAAGAGACCCAGCATCCGCTCCACCCGCACCCCACACGTGTCTGGGGGTGCCGGATTGCAGGCAGAGCCGGGGGACAGGGCACCAGGGAATCGCAGCAGGGACCTCCCGGGCAGGTGTAGCTCTGCAGCCGCTACCCTTCCCCGCGCCGGGGGGACACCGGACCGGGGGAAAGCCTTCTCCCCCGGGGGCTTCCGGCGGGCAGCAAGACCCTCCCGGGGCCGCGGCTCGGGGCGAGGCCACGGCCCCGCCGGGGTGCCGTGCGGGGTCGTCCGGCTTATCGGGGCACCTGCGGCCTCGGGCTGCGCCGCACAGCGCCGGCCCCTTCCCCTCTCCGTGGGAAGTGATGGTTGAGTCCGGCGATAGCGGCTTCTCGTGTGCCTGGCAGCCGCTCCGCTGCGCTGCCTCCGCTGCTCTCGCCGCGATCCCTCCCTCCCTCCCTCTCCCTCCTCCTCCTCCTTCTTCTCCTCCTCCTCTTCCTCGCACTTCCCGCATCCTTCTCCTACAGACGCCGCCGCTGGCCGGCTCTCCCCGCCGGCGGCTGTGCATGCCGCGCTGCCCGCGGCCCCGGGCGTGCCTCCCCTCCCTCCGTGCGCGCCCTCCCCTCCCCTGGGCGGGCGGCGGGCCGGCGGCGCCGGAGCTCCGCGGGCGCTGAGCGGCGCAGCCCCGGCGCGGCGCGGGACTGATGCTGTCTGTGAGCAGAGCGGAGCGAGCCGCCCGCGCAGTCCTGCAGGAGGCGCCGGGCGCTGCGCGGCGCTCAGGACCCGGACCGCTCCTCTCCGCCTCTCCTCGCCCTGTGGTGGTTATTTGGCGCTGTCCTTAGCCCCACTGCCGCTCGGAGGACACGGTCGCAGCAGAGAAGAGCCGCCGGGGGTTTTGTGTGAGTGTGTGTGTGTGTGGAATAACTGCAGACATGACTGCGTGGAAGAAATTCAAGTCTCTGCTGGTTTTCTGCGCGGGGCTCCTCACTGCAGCTCAGGGTAAGATTCGGGTTTCTTGCACTGGATTCGTATAGGCTGTGGTTACGGCACTGATTCCCCCCTCAGCCAAATCGCTGCCCCTCGGTTGAGCGCTCTCCCTCGCTTCGTTTCTGCGCCGGGAAACAGCAGGCTCTTCGAGCCCGGTGTCCCTTCTCCCTGCCTCCCACCTCCCGCCGGTGTTTCCCGAGGGCTCGGCTCCTGGCTGGTCACTTCCCCTGGGAGAAGCCAACCCCCCGGTGTTGGGCAGCAGCCGCTGCGGCGCCGCGAGCAAAACCGTGCGCATCCAGCCGCCTGGGCAGCGCCGGAGTTTGGGAACACTTCTCTCCCCGCGCACGCACGAACGGCACTCACTGCCGTGTGAGGGACAGTCCCCGGGCTGGCAAGTTTGGATCTCCCCTCCTCCCGCCTCCCCGGCTTTTGCCGTGCTCGAGGGGGAGCACGGAGTGGGTGGCCGCGGAGAGTCGCCCCCGCCTGCCTTCAGCGGGCTCCGCTCCCCTCAAGTTGCGCGGAGGCGGGGATGCGGCGCCGGGGACACCTCCGCCAGCTGCCTGCCCGTGCCTGAGGGAAGTAGGGCTCCTTTCTGCTCAGCGTGCGGTGGGGAGAGGCTCCCACCCCAGTTGTGTTTCTCCTTAAAATCAATGGGGGAGGGAGGAGAAACGAGGGGGTGACGGTGGAGAATTTGGTTACACAACTTCAGTGCTGGCCTCAGCCCCATCACTTGCCTCATCGCTGGAGACAACAACTTCCCTATTATTCACTTCGCCTTTCATTAGCCCTGCGCTTTTTCATGCTGGGAGAGATGCGAGTCAGAGAGAGAGAGAGGGAGAGAGAGAGAGAGAGGGAGGGAGGGAGGGAAGGAGTGAGGCAGCTCACAGCTGAACACCTGTCCCCGTTATAGCCTCTGCCTTCTCCCACCTCCCTCCTGGTTGTTCTGCCTGCCTCCGAGAGGACGGTTTCCCCTGTGATTTGTACTGTCTGAGGCTCCCTTAACCCTTACAAGGCGCTTTACATCATTCCCACCATTTTATTTTTCTCGCTGCTTTTTTCGGTGCGGGGGCGGCTGAAGCGGGGGGTGCAGGACGCCTGGGTTGGAGGGCGAGGCTGGAGCCTTCCCCATCCTGCGGGTGCCTACGACCAGGTCCCCTCGCCCGGCCGGGCGGCGCGGCAGGTGCCTCCTTCCGACAGCCTCCGGCCGTCATCCGCAGGGAGAAGCAGTGGCAGGCCAGCCCGGGCTGCTGGGAGCCGAGCGGGACCTTCGCCCGTCCGGCGGATCGGCTGCGGCTCCTCACCAGCCTGGTGGCATCCCTCCCTCTGCCCGGCTCCTGCTGCTGCCGCGGTCCACCGGGCAACGCCACCCGGCTGGCTCTGTGGGAAGGGAACGGCGGGCAGAAAAGGCGCCCGGCTTTCCTGGGCTGTGAAGCTGCGGCTCCTGGAGACGGGGCTGCGCCCGGCAGCACACGCGTCCCGGGGCGGGTGGGGGCTTCTCGGCGTGGCCGCACTACCCAAACTTCCAGCATCCCCAGCACCCCCCCACACCCCGGGTGCCTCATTTCCCCGATGCCTCCCCCAGGCGGGATTGAGCGGCCGCTCCCATCCTTCACACGTGCCGGGCGCCCCGGCGCTGCCCCGGGCGCGGAGCTGCGGCCGCACACGGGGTCCGGTGACCGCGGCCGCGCCGCTCCCGGGGCGGGCCGACACCCACGACTCATTTGTTAAATACACTGTAGCCGGTTATGTCGTTTGACATTTAAGTGTTTTCTTTTCATGGCTGACAGCACATACGAAAAGCTGGAGGCTGGATCATGGTTATTCAGCGGCAATCCGACGTGTTTTGCTTACATACAAAGGCTTTGCCAGGAACGTTTGGGCACTGCCTCTGATTCTGCTCTGCAGAATATAATTATACCTGCTTAAAGTGGAGCAGCAATACACCTACTTAAAGGCTACAGACTGACTTAATATTGAAGTCAAACAACAGGTTGAAGGGGAACCGGCGGGGACAGTTGACATAATTCCTTCCCATTTACCTTCCCAGGCAGTGGAGTATCTATATTTAGTCAACTGTAATCCTGAGACTGAAATTACGTTTATACTTTATAGAGTGAAAGAACTCCTTCCTTAGTAACATAAAGACCCAGACTTTCAGAAGAACGTAAAATTTTAACTATTAGATTCTAAGAACTGTTTTACCAGCTCCTTGCTGTCAAATCATTTGGTCACTGTGATAGGAATTCACCCGGGTTTTACTTGGTTTGAGGGTTTTATGAGAAAAAAGAAGTGCTGAATTTCTGGAGGTGTTGCCACAGGCGTTCCAATATCTTTCAGTGAAATGACAGGTGGGCTGCTTTCCACATTGTTCCTCATTATGAAATAAAATGGAAACTCTTTGTTGCTGTGCAATAATCTGTAACTTTTTTAAGGAGCAAGGAAGGATGAAAATGAACATTCATCATTTTTCACTGTAGTAGACTTGAGGTGCAGGTCCATACATTTCTTTGGACTCATTTCGTCTGATTGATGGATCTGAATGTTTTCGTAAACACTTGGGGGGGTTCTTCCCTATCCTTTAGGCTTTAAACATCAAGGAAAATTAGTATGGAGTCATTTAAAGGTACCGCTTTCCCAGAAGCTATCCTATCAAAGCAATTATGCTTCAACAAGACAGACAGCACAGTGTTCAGCTCTGCATGTTAAGATGGGCTGGTTCGTAGAGTCATTTGCTAATTCTGTTACATTATATCATAACAAAAAAAAATTTAAAAAGCTATTGATTCGCTGGAAAGACAAAACACATCAGTATTATTTCTGTAAAAAATCATACTGGAATAGAGCAAATGGTAAATTCAGACTAAAATTCAAGGAAAAAAGATTGAAATCTCTTTCTGCTTTGATCTAAGGTCTGTGGACAGTCTATTTTCAATGTAGAAATACATACTGCTTAATACTTATGATTGTTCCAGTACTTGGCTTCAAGGTAATTTCCTGGATGTGTTTAGATAACCAAATACAGCACCTTCATTACCACCTAATTGCCTCGAAGAATGGACATAAGCAGGCTTATGCACAGAGGTATCATTCAGATTAATGGAAATAGCAGAGGAAAAACATTTCTATTTTTAAATTAAACTCACACAGTGAAAGGACTCCCACATCTACAGCTTATGATTTTTTTTTTTAAATAAATAAACCTCAATATATTTCATGTACATTCTGTTTGCTGCTATCACTTTGTCAAAATAATTGATACACCTACATCACACAAAGTTACCACTATGTTTAAGGCCTATTCCTGTTGGTCTGAAAGTGTTTGTCTCTTTTAAAGTCATATATTTTTTCTCCAAAGCAATGCTTTTCAAACTGTGAAGCTGGTCTCTCTGGAGAGGCTCCATTCTCTTCCAGAGAAGACTAAAGCAATTCTAGGGAACATAAGCTGAAAAAAAGGAATTTTTAAGAGAACATCAGAGCAAGGTGTTGAATACCCAGCTGCAAACCCAAGTATTCAATGGATGTATTCCCCATCCCCCAGCACAGTGAGGAATTCCCTATAGAAAGGCAGAACAGTGAATATCCAGTTCTGACCACATAATATTTTAATGTAAAAATGCATTTACTTTCTGGTAAGATATATGTCTATCCCATTTTTTTCATCAAAATATGTATATGATGTCCTTAACTCTGTATAGGAATAGGAAATATGCTCAATTTGAATACGATGTGGTGGAGAGCATATCTGTTCAGCAAAGAGTCCCCAAACACTCATTTTAGACCGTTGAACCCATAGCTGAGGTTTGAATTCCCACTATCATCCAGTAAAAGTTCATCAGTTTTCCTGGTCTGTGTGTGTGTGGAACAGGATACTGGTGTGAGGAGCTGGAGGTTGTACACAGGCACATGCAGACATGAGAACACATTGAACTTCAGGATGTACTGAAATCAGCGAGGGCACTTCAGCACTGCCTGTGATCTGTATACATAAGAACTATTCTGCTGATTGTCTATACTGCAAATATGTCTGTTTTACTGTCACTTCCATGTCCCTTCATAGAGATGTATCATTTTAATCAGATATGTTTTTTTTTGTTTGAGAGGGGCAGTTGTCATTATTTTTCCACCAACAGACTCTTTCTATACAGATATTATTACTCATTATGTGGTATTAGTATTATGTATGCATTTATATATGCAAGTGTTTAGAAGACATCTATGGGATTTAAGCCTCAGTAGTGTTTACACTCATGAAAACTTCGATTCAAACAAATTAGTAAAAATCTGAAACTGTAAATATATTGAGCTGTGCATTCAAGACGTGCCATGCTGTATAGAAAAGCTGAAAAGCCTCAGGGACTGCTGTTTTCAACTTTTTCAAGGCATGTAATCTGTACACCATCACATTAAACTCTCTCTTGTAACCTTTCCCCAGAGAAGTAACTGCCTGATAGTGTGACTGTATAAAACCTCCAGTGGATTTAAAGATAAGATGTAATTTCATTTTGTTCAAATCTGTATTGAACCATTGTGTTTCTCTTTGACTATGATGATATTATTCTGCTAGGAAGCAGCTTTCAGTGTAAGCACAGATACTGCGGAGTGGTGCCGGGCTGCCTGTAGCCGGCAGGGGATGCAGTGTGGAAAGGGGAGTTGCTGGTTTAACTATACGATGCACTGAAGGAGTAGCATAAGTGTGAGATGTGATCTCTCATAGAACTGAGGCATACAACTGGATTCAAATCAGGGTCATCAAATAAGAATCTGGCCTCTAGTTCCATATGGCTGCAAAATTATCCAGATTAGACTGAGCTAAATTGGATGTTCCTCCAATTTTTGCGGTGAACAAAGAATCAGAATGATATGAAAATTCTCGTAATGAGTATGAATCACTTTCTTTTACTTACAAGTTTTTCTTTTCTATGTCAGCTGCAATTTCCTTTAAACCATTTTTATCAACCACCAACTTTTGAAATAGGGAAAAAATGCCATTGATGCCTGAGGACAACAGTGAGATCTTACTTTATCCCGACACATCTTTGTTCTGGCTGAATGAAAGACTTCACTCCACTATATGACATTTCTATTGCATTTAAGAAAATCTACACTGTATTTGTTGTAAGTATTTCTCAATGGAATAACTGCTTATCAAATTACTTGGATTATTGCTAGCCTTGTATTGACACATCAAGGCAACATATATTAGTTGTCTGCATTTAGTAATTGAACAGTAAATGGAGGCAGGCATGCGCTGCAAACTCTTCCAAGAGTAATAATTACAAGAGTAATAGCATCTTATTGCTAATAACAGGTCTTACTTGCTCAGATACAGTATTTTTTTTCTGCATTTCTTTCTCATATGAAAAAAAGAAAGAAAATGACAACGGTTTCTTGCCATTTTTACCCAGAGGGGTCGACATTCAGTTAAAAGGACAGATCAAGATTTAATCACTTTTATATTGCTGATGATTAACCAGAATTCATGTTGATTAATCATAATATCATCAATGATTTGCTTTTAGCAAAAGATAAGCAAAAACATAAAAACCACACTAAACCCCCCCCAATTTCTAGCAAATATAGTAATGCTTTAATTTCCAGCATAAAAATCACAGTTTGTTACAGCTTTTTAATTATTAAAGTATGCATTTTAATGACATATTCATACACACTCTGAACTAGTAATTTGACTTCTTTCAAATTATTTTCTTGTCTCATCCCTGTAAAGTAAATGGGAATTTCAGTTGTGAGGGCCCAGTTCTGCTGCAGTGGAAACTGAAATTTTTATTTATTTCAAAATTAGCTCAATTGGCCAGTTTTGAACAGATTGCTGTTCCAAGTAAGCCAGGCACAGTAGATACTGCAGCTGAATAGTGGAGTCAGGCCCTGTTTAATTTGATCTCTTGTGGCTGAGAACTTCTGATAATGTTTGCATCCCTGTATGACTTTGAAAAGGGAAAACTAGTTGAATGTGAGCAATCAACCTTGATAATACAAAAATATTTATGTATATGTGGAAGCAATTTGTTTTCAAACGATATCTCTGGTATCTGAGTGTCTGACCTCTACATTAATAATAAATAATAAGATAATAATGGCCCAATCTTCGCGAACGAAGATTTGGGAAGGGCTCTCCCCACGTGGGTGTGCCCTTCGAGCCTGCGC
>JAWWEV010000115.1:93809721-93943479 GCA_035583235.1 Hafferia zeledoni
AGCACCCAGTACTAACCAGGGCTGACCCTGCTGAGCATCCGAGATCTGACGGGATCGGATGGCAGGGAGGCATTTAACTGCCGGGCGGTCCCCTACTGAGACTTGAACTCGTGACCTTGGGAGTCAGAGACCGGAGTGCTCTCTCCGTTACGCCACGGGGCCGCCTTCCTCTACATTACTTCCTTTTTTCTCTCTCTGCTTTTTCCTTATGAAGAAATTATGGAGAACAATACACTAGAGAAACGTCGTATCATTTTAGTCTTCAGATGTTTTATGTCTCTCTTACAGTATCCCATAGATACTGAAATACAGGATCATGTTCTATATTCATGTCTTTGTTGTACAGTGGCTTTCCAAAAGAAACATTTGCAGCACTGCAGCTGACACAGACTTGAATAAATAATATTGAATAAAACTTTTTATGCAGTGTTTGTTTTGAAAACTTGCATGAAATGTGGTCAGCATTTTAAAATTGCGTTTGCAGCTCTTGCTTCATGCCTTAGGTTCAGTTTCAAGGCAATGATTCTTCCATGTAAATTTGCCAAACATGAAGTTTTTCTTATTTTTCATATTTTTTCTTGTCTGAAAGTTTTGTCTTTTATTAGTAGAGAGTATTTTCTAAACCTGTATTTCAGTGTTTTTATTGAAATGTTCCTGTAATTATGTTGTTTGCAACAGACCTTTGACATTAGTCACAGCGCAAATCTGGGTCTAGGGATATATCTTTTCCTCATCCATCCTATGATTTGCAGACCAAACATAGCCATGATAAAATATTGCATAAATAATTATTTACTTCCTTTGACCTCTGTCACTTGCCATATTGTGTTCACAGACAAAGCCCAGAAGAATAGAAATATTCCAACCTTTATTTTGCTTACACTGGTGCTGAAACACCAGCAATTTATAGTGCACTGGGAGCAAAAGTGCAGCCAGCCTTGCCGTGTACTTAAAGCTTAGGTTCAAGGGTCAGCCTAAACGCGCTGAGGACCACAGCCAGGTTATTGTCGTTTTAAAACACTGGCCCAGCTGTAGCTTGGATTTGAAGCATCTTCACTGGGCTTCTAGTGCCTGCTACTGAAATGGATGGCTCGCTTTCCATAGTGTATCTAGAATACATGAATGAGAGCTTAGGCTTTGCTGTGCGTGTCATGCTTGAGCTAGAACTTGCTTTGTATGAGTGTACCAGGGTTCAGTCTGAAGTCATGATAACATGCACCATGTAATTTGGGACCCACGTCACACTGCTGGTGTACAGCGTGGATGGAGGCACAAGGAACAGAGAAGTCATTTTGTCAAGAAGTGGCTGATGTTGAAAAGCAAGTGACTAAGTATTGCAAGAATATATCTGAGCTCACAGAACTTGCCTTGCCCTGAACCTCAGTGAAAAACAGCAGGTGACTGTGAGGGTAAGAAAAAAGGAAAGAAAGAGCATAACGTGCAAAAGAGTGATTTTTTTTTTTTTTAAAAAGCCATTTAAATAATAAAAAAGCAAAGTTTAACTTATTTTTAGACTAATTTTGCATGCTTCTGGTTGTGAAACAAATGGTCATGACAAATCACACTGTTCTCATTAATGTCTGTGGGATATCAATGCAGAAGCTGACTGCTTTCAAGTGACTAAGTGTACTATTTTAGCTTTGCCCCAGCAGCCAGATTCTCGATTGGTATCCCGCTGATGTTTCTTATAATACATAGATTGAGTCATACCAAGCATTTTTATGAGGGGGGAGAAAATTTTTTATAATTAACATTCAGGACCTCAGTTCAGTCAAACAACTGTTAATATCAGAATCAGTGACCCTATGCATTTATAGACATCTGTCTTGATAAATTGTTTTTTTTTTTTTTTTAATCTTAGCACAAATATCCTCAGAACACACTCTAACCCATTGTGTGCAGTGGTTCTAACACTGAAGAATGTAGTGTTAATAGATTTTACGAAGTCAACAGTGGCAGCAGTAGTAGCATTTTGATCATCAGCTGTACTCAAACATTTCTGTCATGCATTCCAGTGAAACCTGTGTAGGGGAGGCTTTGTCATGATATTTAATTGCCGTAAATGAAAACATAGACATTTTCCTTTCTTTTTTTCCAGGTGCATATTATAGTTTATTTGAAAAAATCTGCCAGTTGAAAAAAACGTACTCTGCTGTGCAGAACTAGGTACATTGGCCATAGAGTCTAGTTGCCAGCCGAGTACTCCTGGGTTGCTTTATATCAGATTTTGACCATTTAGGACCTGATCCAAAGGTTGGGGAACTCACAGGAAAAAAACACAAGTGTTATTAACCTTAAAGGACTTTGAATCTGGCCTTTATTATAGCCACATATCACACAGAGAACTTGCATTGAAACAAGGATGCTGGAATGAATCTGGGAATAGTGAAGAAAATTAAAACCCTCAGTTATTATTAATATGAATTGGTTTGAAATTGAGCACAAGAATGCTGTTTAGACTCATAGGATGGTTTGGGTTGGAACAGACCTTAAAGGTCTCCCTGGAGACATTTCCAGGCTGAACAGCCCCAACTCTCTTAGTCTGTCTTCACAGGGGAGGTGCTCCAGCCCCCGATCACCTTTGTGGTCTGTCTCCTCTGGACTTGATCCAACAGGTCCATATTCTAATTATGTCAGGGGTCCCAGAGATGGATACAGTATTCCGGGTGGGTTTCACAAGAGGTAAGTAGAGGAGTAGAATCTCTGCCTTCTGTCTACGCTGCTTTTGGTACAACCCAGGGTACAACTGGCTTTCCGAGCTGCAAGCACACATTGCTGAGTGATGTTGAACAACTCATCCACCAATACACCCAAGTCCTTCTCAGGGTTGTCTCCATCCATTCTCTTTCCAGCCTGTGTTTGTGCATGGTGTGGCCCCAACCTATGTGCAGGAACTTACACTTGATCTTGTTAAATGTCATAAAGTTTGCACAGGCCCACCTCTCAAGCCTGGATAGCATCCTTTCCCTCCAGAATGTAGATTGAGCCACACAACTTGGTGTCATTTGCATTGAAGATGAATCATGCCTCAAAATTTTTTGACCTATCTGAATTGTATTTCACTCCACTGGCTATCACCAGTTATGTAATTTATTTTGTTTCTTAGAGAAGAGATGAACCTTTAATTGCTTTCTTTAGCAACATTTAGTAAACAGACTGATAGCATGGAGATGATCTATGCAAACAGCAAAGAAGGATTTCTTCAACTCATGTTGCCATGACAATTTAGATTTTTCTTGTGAACTCCTGAGAAACTTCAAAGTAATTTCTTTAAAGCAATGAATCAGGGGATATTTTGGAAATTGAAGTTGCTCTCTTTTTTCAATTTAGTATCATTTAACACAGTAAGGAGCCTGACCCAAAAGATTTTAAGATCTACAAGCATGAACTACTGCAAAAATATATCATCACGTAACCCTCTTCATGGATCTTTCATGATTCACAACAGCAGTGAAGCAGAGTTCAGATGCATCATCAAGAGAATTAGATTTTGTTTATTAACTATATAATAATAAAGAGCTATTAAAAAAAAAAAAAGTAATGGATAATGAAGAGTGGAGAGGCCAGCTTATAGCAGTTATTTTGATCCTCAGGACAATATTTTGTCTTGCAGTTATTTTGAGGTAATTAGATTATAGAAGGATTATAGAACAAAGAAGGACTAAACATTTTATTCTTGTTACAGAGACAATTATAAAATTAGTTCAATGAATGAAGAATAAAATTAAAAGACTGTTGTCCACATATTTAAATTACTATCCAAATTGAGTCCCATATACAGTGTTATTACTAATCAAACTGAACTTCTCTCTTTTTATTTGTTTTAATTGAAATAACCTGTTTTGAAAAGAAACCCTACAACTAACCCAAAATACTTTAATTCTTAAGAAATAAATTACTGGCTTAATGAGGTATTTCTTAGGTTGCTGTTAGTGGTGATGAAAACATGGTAAATGAAAAGAAGATAATGTGAAGTGCTGTTTCTGCTGGGAAAATAGTTTTCTCTGTATGGAAGATAGGAAAAGTAGATCAGTAATGGTTTTCTTTTTAAAATGTTCCTGGCAGATGATGGCTACTGTGTTGGTGTAGTTTGTTTACCACTTTGCAATAGATTTGAGATGAGTCATATCACATTAGAAGGAAAATTGAGAAGTTGTTTTGTCGAAAAGAATTCAGTTTTCCTTTTTTGTAATATATACTCAAAATATTAGTTCTCTTTAAAGAGAGACTCCTAATTGATTTTTTATAGGTATTTATTCTTCTTGTGTCCACAAATCCAAGTTCCTGTTGCTAGAAATAGTAAGTGCAGATCTACCATTTCTATGCACTGGATAAGGTGACTGAGCTGGAGTCTTCATGCATCTTCTTTAAAGTTCTAGCTATTTTATTTTCAAGCAAGTTTGAACCACAATAATTTCAGTGTCTACAAGCATGGTTGTTTTTCACAAGCCTTTCTATCTCCTTGCCTTCAGAATGGGAGTTGACTGAGTAAGGACTATAGGATGGCTTCTCAAGATTTCATGTTGTATAGAAATTGTTTTTGGTCTTATTTCTTTGCTTACTTTTTAAGTCCACTTTACTGATAATGCATCTCAGTGTATCCACAGTGTTAGGAAAAATGGTACTTATGAGAATATTTGGTAAACAGACTTGTGGATAGAATAATTAGAATACATCAAGTCATAGACATTCAGCAGGAAAAACAACCTTCTTTTTCAAAATATCTGATGGAAGAGGAGATCTGTTTGTTGAATGAAGGAACA
Source organism: Hafferia zeledoni (assembly GCA_035583235.1). NCBI lineage: Eukaryota > Metazoa > Chordata > Aves > Passeriformes > Thamnophilidae > Hafferia > Hafferia zeledoni. The sequence continues at coordinate 93,814,485 of JAWWEV010000115.1, forward strand.
TGTGCATATTGAACAGTAAAACGTCTGAACACATATTTACTTGCAAGACAAGCTTTAGTGTCAGGTTTAAGGACACTGGGAAGAGGGCAGAAGGTACTGTTTATTGTCAAGACCCTAGATTGTATTTTTTCTTTCTTTCCAGTAGTGCCAAATATCTGCAGTTCCCACTGCCATAGGAGAAAATTGCAGATCTCAGCACTTTTGAACATAAATTTGTACTGTACTTAGTTTTACCCTTGAGAATCATCATAATCTGAATGCAATACTGTACTGTAAAGAGAATGGATAGACAACAGTACTACACATTTACTATTGTTATCCCCCATGTAGTATCTGAAATAAGCAAAGTTTCTAAATCTGTCGTTATTTTTTTAGGAAGAAGAGATTCCTCAAAGGAACTTGAAGTTTGTTTTTCTTTAAAACAGTTGCACTCAAGTAATTCTATGTATTAAAAAAACAAAACAAAACAAAACAAACAAACAAACAAACAAACCAAACAAAAAACCTCCAACAACAACAACAACAAAAAAAAACAAAACGAAAAACTCAACCCCAAAACAACCTGGGTCTGTTGTAGCCTGGAACAAAACTGTGATTACAAAGCCAAAAAAGTATATACCCAGTTGTATCACTGTAGAATAGGTACAAACTTCTTTGGATATTGTGTATCACTCTGCAAACCATATTTGCAGGATGGATATATTTGTGCAAATATTTTGAACGTGCTTTGTATGGCCAGGTTTTGTTAGTGGGGATGCTATAGGAGTGGCTTCTGTGAGAAGCCTCTAGAAGCCAGTAGAGCCAATGCCACCTGGTCCCAAAATGGACCTGCTGCTGGGCAAAGCGATGGTGGTAGTACCTTGGAAAAACATAGTTAAAAAGAGGGAAATAACCTGTGCAATGGCAACTACAGCTGGGAAAGAAGAGTGAAAATACAGGAAAGGAACAACTCTGCAGGCTCCCAAGTTAAGTGAAGAAGGAGAGGGAGGAGGTGCCCTAGGTGCCAGAGCAGAGATTACCCTGCACCTGTGGTGAAGACCATGGTGAGGCAGCTGTGCCCCTGCAGCCCATGGAGTTCCATGAGGAAGCAGATATTCACCTGCAGTCTGTGGAGGTCCCCATGCTGGAACAGGTGGATGCCTGAAAGAAACTGTGACTTTGTGCTGGAGCAGGCTCTTGGCAGGACCTGTGGACCCATGGAGAGAGTAGCCCATGCTGGAGCAGGTTTGCTGGCAGGACTTGGGACCCTGTGAGGGACCCATGCTGGAGCAATCCGTTCTGAAGGACTGCACCCCATGGAAGGGTCCCAGGCAGGAGCAGATTGTGAAGAACTGCAGCTCGTGGGAAGGACTCATGCCAGAGAAGTTCATTGAGGACTGTCTCCTGTGGGAGGGATCCCATGTTGGGTCAGGGGAAGAGTGTGAGTCCTCCTGAGGAGGAAGGAGTGGCAGAGACAACTGTGGTGAACTGATTGTAACACCTATTCCCTGTCCCTCTGCACTACTGGGGGGACAAGGTACAGAAAATATTGGGGGTGAAGTTGAGCCCCAGAAGAAGGAGGGGTGGGGAAGGTGTTTGTAGATTTGGGTTTATTTTTCATTGTCCTACTCTGATTTCATTGTTAATAAACTAAAGTCATTTCCCTGAGTGGAGTCTGTTTTGCCGGTGACAGTAACTAGTGAGTGATTTCTCCCTGTCCTTATCTTGATCCATGAGCCTTTTCATTATATTTTCTCTCCCCTGTCCAGCTGAGGTGGGGAGTGATAGAGCAGCTTTGAGGGGAACTCAACATCCAGCCAGGGGCAGCCTAGCACAGTCACACAACACTGGTACTTCCAGGCCAAGTTTTGTAAAGCAGAAGCATTTTGTGCAATTGTCTCAACAGCAGTTAGCTGCTCATATCTGCTCTGTTACGCTGCTGTTGTTTTAGGTACTGTCCCAGAAGACCAATGCGCATGAGAGTCAGGTCCCCCGAGGGTAAAAAATCAATTAAAACAAGAAACTACTCTTTGATGCTAGAAGAATAATATACTGCCCACTGTGAAAAAATGAGCCATTGTGGTGACAGACTGTGTCAGGTGAAATATTGGCATTGAGCATGGACAGCTAATGGAAATCAATCTTAAATTTCATTGACACATGCTTCACTAGTACCATTGAAGAAGATAAGCTATCTCAAAAGTAGAAGCTACATATGAAAAAGTATGACAGCATTTAACGGGGGTTTCAGTCAGGACTACTTTATTTTTTTAAATCCGTCTTTACTCTTGTCATTTGCCCTTTTCCACTCATTCATTTTTTTCCCCCTTAGATATTTTGTCTATTATTATATTTATTATTAAAGTCTATTAGGCAGTGACCTGTGTGCAGGATTTATTAATTTGCTTTATAGTATATACTAGACTATAGGGACCTATCATACAAAGGATTATATGAACATACAGAAAATGAAATTAACAACATGGACAACATTGCGACAGGAAACTTAAGTCTGGGGAATATTATTTCCTGCATGACCAGATTAAACAAAAAACCTCTTCTGAAACCTAGGCCATAGGAGCTTCCTGCTGACCTGCATTTTACAGTGGATATAGCCCATATTAGTTAACTCATAGCCATCTGTTTTCAGGGTTATTCAGGGTTTTTTCCTGATTTCTGATACTTGTCTTGCTGGCAAGCAGTGCATGATCAGCTTCCCTTATTGCCACCAGTAACACAGGCATACTGACTTAGTGTTACTATGCAGAAATGGTAAGAATAGCTCAAAACTTGAAATGTCTGCTGGCAGTTGTCCTCATTGGAAGTCCTGGTGCCACTACTGCGAGGGTCTGATACGGTCTCATAAATAACAACTGGTACCCTCATGGTCATGCCAGTTCAGCTGCTGGGCTGATACAGGCTTTATGCTGACATGCTGAAAATCATGTCTTTTATCTTGTGAAACTGGCAGGGCTGGCACCAACAGATTTGCATAATTAAAGACTGTATATCTTTTTCTTCCATTACTAATTTTTTAAAATTTTCCCTTTGCAAAGCTTATCTTTCTTGTTCCAGTCACTCCATTATTTCCTCTTTTGCTGAAGGAGTATAAAATAACTTATTTATTATTCTCCTACATGGCTGTTTAACATTCCCAAAGAGGAAGGTGTCCTGATGAAATCTGTGATGACGCCTGGACTAGGGGCAACCAGCACAGAGGCTGAAGATGGGCACAGGGCACTTTTAAAACGTGAAGAATTAAGTCAGGGACATAAACTGTGCCTAGATTTAGTGCGTGTCCTATGAATTTGGTTAAGTTTCAGTCTTCACATATTTAAAAATGCAAGAAGTGTCACATCAAATCAGACCAAAATAACCTCTATCTGACAATGGCCATTAGCAAATGCATAGGAAAAAATGCAGGAATGGAAGATATAGACAGGCTTTTATATTTTTGCAGCCTCCAGTCAGTTTAGAGAACTCTTAGCCGGAGGTTGCATCTATGTTCAACATCCATCAACAAATTTAACCTTCATGAATCTGTTCTTGAACCTATTCATAATTCAGACTACCACACTGTTTTCTGACAATCTGTTTTACAATTTAATTCTTACTGTTTGAAGATTCTACCTGCTTGTTTCCTTGAGCACTTTCAGCTCTTCAGAAATACTTCACCCTACACAGAACTTTGCATCTGATGAATAGGAAGGATTTATGTGAACCTATAAATTACATACATTCCCCATGTACACCTAAAAATACATATAGATATTTAGAGTAACTAATTTCAATCAATACTAACGTATGATTTCAAGTGCATTTCTCATAATCTTTTAGTGATCATGATATTGTAGTCAGTGCTATTGATGCACTTAAAAGAATAATAGTCTGTGTTTCATTATGAACATCCACTTGCCTTTATCCCACCATCTCATTACTTAGTTTTTATTCTCATAATAATATTTTATTATTTGCTTTCCAATAAATAGTAAAGACTCTGCATTGTGACCATCTGGAAGACAGTGATGGCAACATTTTGCCCTATGAGAGATTTCCGGAGGGACAACAGAGGAAATGCTTACGAAATTAGGTCCTGGTTGGAAATGAAGACATCAAATCAGATGCTTAGTGATCTAAGCACCTCTCCCACTAATGTTGACCTCCATGGAGTGTGTTAGTAGCTCACTGATAATATAAAGTGCACTAAATAGTGGATTCATCTTGCATATATGGCATTTGCCCCTCTGTGGTCCAGTGTTTCACTGGTTGCAAGTCATGTCTTGATGGGATCTGGTGAAGGATTGGGTTTCTGCAAAGATTAGGGAAACACTGAAAGAATTTCTGTTAAAAAAGTTTTAGGAAGAGGTCTGTTGTACTGAGAATACTGAATTCACTTCATCCTTATAAATCAACCAATTTCCCCCCTCACAAAACCCAGATCTAGGACAAATTGTGAAACCCTTTCCCACAAAAAGACTGAAAATCCTTTCAGAACTGCCAATCAAAAAACATATCACCATCATAAAACAAAAACAAAAACAAAGTGATGCAAATAAGTAACCAGCAAGAGTATAGCTGACCACTGTGAACAAGAGCAGCATGATACAGAAGAAACCAGATTCTTTTTAATGTTAGCAATTGTTCCATGACTGTTCCTGCTCCTTCATTCTGAAAGGCTCTATTTCCATAAACAAGAAATTTCTGAATATTCCTGATAGTCTCTGTTCAGGAAAGGAGGGCATTCATTACTCCTGTCCTGTGCAAACAAAACCATTGCTTAGCTTTTGAGAAGGGATAGGAACCCAGGTTTTTAAGAGGTGACTGGAAAAGGGCTACTTCTCAGCAACATTTAATGTATCTGATGTGCTGCTATCTAATTTTCCAGCAATGCAAGGCAAAGATTGAATTCTTCGAGCAGGACTGTTTTAATCAGATATCAAAATTGTTCTTCAAGCAAGCTTTGTTTTCTGCTTGATTAGAAGAACATTTCACAAACAGTTATTAAAAGGAGAAAATGTCTTAACAGATGAAGATTATGATAAAAAAAACAGACAAGTTTACAAATAAATACTGTGTTTAATGGTTTGGGATGACATAAGAATTTGTGTAGTCCTGTGTTGGTATTAAGCTTGTCTCTTCTAAAAGTTACTCACTTGACCATAACAAAAAATGCCATATAGAATATCTCAGCAATTTTCATAAAAGGATTAAGTGGCATGTACATTTATGTTGTAGTTTGAATTAGTAGAAAAGTATTTCTTCAGAGAAACTTAAAGATATTTTGTTGATAAACTATAACTTTCTGTTACATTGCTGGCATAATCCTCAATATCTTTCTTTTCTTCTCTCTGCCTAGAATTTTTTGTAAGTATAGCGCATGTACCTGAAAATTTCAGAAAATAAAACCTGGTGATTATTCTAAAACAATTTAATGTATAAATTCAAGAGCTAGATCTGAGATATGCTGAACTCTTCAGTTTCTACTTTATTTCATGGATGTTGAGGGCACTGTGTGGTAAAAATATACACAGAAGAATTTAAGCATCAGGTTTTTCCTTTATTGTGAAGATACTTACATTTACCAAACTACAACTGAACAGCTGCTTAAACCCTAAAACACACAAATTTACACAGGCCTATTTTTAATCAGAAAATACCTTTGAGCCTAAAATTACATTCCTTGGCATATTCATAATGGTTGCATACTGTGACAGTTTGTATAGGACTATTATTGAACAGTCATTGTAATTTTCAATATAGATGCTGCTCCACAAGAATAAAACTGCTTGGCTGTCTTTAAGTGCGCCTGCCAACTTTGGCCTTACATAAGATATTCCTGGGGTGGAAGTGATGCCCTCTCATTTTCCCACAGTAGAGAGAGTAATTTGAGAGTTGGAGCACTTAGCTAGATTGTGAAAAATCTACATTCAGCTACCTTTTCCCATAGACAGTTAAAGGCTGTCTCATCTTTTTCTTTTTTTCCTGGCATATGCTGTTAATGCCCTTGGCTCTCCTCAGTTGGTGCCATTCAGGTTTCCAATTAAAGTTTCCTTTGGAGGTAGAGGGTTTGGGTTCAAAACCTTGCTTAAGGTAATCATTCTGAAATACTAAAAAAGCTGCTGGGAAGGTAACTGGACATCTACTGGTCCACTCTTGCATGCACAGCATTACTTGCCATATCAGAGTCGTGCTTCTGGATGGGTTTCTGTCTCGCTCAGTGAATATTTGATTACTCTGTGAAAAGTGGAATTGCAGGTAATCCACTTGGAATGTTGCTGTGAGGTTCATTTGCCAGTAAACACATAAAAGATAAGTACTGCAATACATATTTTCAGCTCATTTCAGGAAATAATCAATAGCTTTTATCTCTAGGGACCTAACAATGACCATGTTATGCCCATCATATAAGTCTACAAAGAAATCTTACAAAGAGAGGTAAACTATTATCAGGGAGGTTGATTGATTTGTCCCATGTTTCATATTTATTTAAAATCTAGGCAAAATATTTTTTTATTCTAGCACAAAATTTGCAATGCCACTTAACTTATATCTGCCACATCTCCGCTGACATCATAATTGATATTTGACAGATGAAAAAATTTAGGTCTAGATATAACACTCCCCTTTGAAATTTACATTCATTAGTCTTAAGGTGCACAGTTACCATGGTGATGAATATAGTATAAATATATGTGTGCATATGTGTCTCAGAGAGACAGAATTCAGTCATTTGAATTTCATGTGGAGGTAGTACCTTAGGTACCATTCACTATTCTTCAAGTTTTGTCCATTTTTGTAATAAGGTAAAAAACTCCCCTTGTTTATAAGTTCAGCAGTTGCAGCCACATCCTGCCACACAGGAAGATGCCATATCTGAGGTACTTCACCTTAACCCATTGAAATTCAGCAGCTCAAGTGGATGACCTTGAACTTGAGCCAGCGATTTCTGCAATCCTGGAGTGATGTGCTGGCAGTGTGTTGCCTTGCTTATCAAATGAAACATTACATGGATTTTCACCTCAAACAGGGGGAGTCATGTAATAAATACTGGAGGCCACAGATATTTAAATTTATCACCAAGTCCATTTCCTTTGGGATGACACATTGTATTTTGCCTCCCTGTAAACAGAGGAATGCATTTAGAACAGATTTTGATAGCTGTTCCACCATGCTGAGGAGTAGGGCCCTTTGGAAAGCTCTTTCCCCCCCCCCCCGCCTCCATAAATGCAACATGAGCAAACTATTTTTACTTTTACCACTCTATATTGACAACAATGGTTTGTTCCATTTTACTACATGCAGTAAAATAGCACATACAAATGGGCACAAAGCCCCCCCACCAAAGCAACAATCAAAAAGGAATGATTTTGTGATTTTTCTTCATCAAAACCAGTTTTGAAAACCTACATTTAAACAGCTAGTGGGGAACCTAGGGGGATGAAAGTCTGTTTACTGACACAATTTAAACTAGATCTGCCTAGGAATAATTTTTTTTTGAAATTGAAAAAAGCAAGCAAATGAAAAAAGATTAAAGACTTCCAAGAAAATATAAATCAGTGAATTTAACAAGGGTTGTGGGGAAAATTAAACTACCATAAGGAAGTGTGAAAGAACAGCTTGAAAATCAGTTTGATTAAGGATAACCAGCATAGATTCAAGCAGGGGAGGTCATGCTTAACTAACCTGCTGTAGTTCTTTGAAGATATTACTGCTACTGTAGATAAGGAAAATTCAATGGATGTAGTACTTGTAAGCCTTTGACAAGGCACCACATCTGAGATTAATGGCTAAGAGAAATCATCATGAAAGCAAAGAAACTGTGGGATGGAAAACTAGCTTAAGTTGGCCACAAAGGGAAAATCTGGACAGAGTTTCTGAGGCGTCAATGTTGGGCCCTCTGTTGTTCATGGTTATGTATGTCTGAATGTAAGTGAGAGGGCGGGAGAATTTGCGACTTATGTGGGATCTAAAAGCATAGCAGGAAGTGCAGAGCAATGTGCTTGTGTTTAAAAGGTGGTGTATCCTTTATATAACTTGTTTAGCAAAAATAAGCAGAATTTTTCCAGGAAAATTTAGAATAATTAATATAGGAACACAAAAATATAATAGAAAATACTCGCTAAATAAAGAAGTCTTCCAATATAATAAGCAAGAAAACAAATTGGAAATTATTAAGGAAATAAACTGAAGTCATCAGCCCAGACAAAAACAGCATTTTAAAAGGTCAACAAGATGCAAAGATATTTTAGAACACAGAAAACATACCAAAGAAAACAAAGAATATTGTTTGCACAAAAAAAGAGTAAGAACATCTCTTGAATGTGGTCTACAATATTTCTAATGGTTGTTCAGGGAAAAAGATATTTTTATGTTGGGATTAATTGCAGGGAAACAAAGGATATAAGGTCTTAATAATGTGAAAAATGTTAGAGAACACTCTGAATTTTTTACTGTAAACCAGGAAAATCTATGTTTCCATTATAGTAAGACCCAGGGATTCTAGTCAAAATTAAGGTACTATTGTGTTAGGCATGCTAATGGAAGACAGCACCTTCCTGTGCTAAGAAGGTTATTAAAAAATAGCTTAACTGTACAGACAAAGAGAAAAAAAGACACAAAGAACACAATAATTTATCCACAGAAAATATGTGTCTGAATTTTGATCTGGGATTCATATTTTATGAGTCCCAATTCAATATTTTATATAATGAGCTACATAATCCTTTATAGGTGTAAGGGTTTTCCTTAATATGAGGCAGAAAACCTAGGTGATTACCTTTTTTATTCATATATGTAAGCTTAGAAATAGAAAATTCTTATTCTGCTTTTATTCAGAGCTTAACCTTAGTCACTGATTCCACAGACCCCTACTGAAATCTAGTAAAGATTAGATTAGATTTTTAAAGAATCTTTATATTAATTCCTAAATACCTGAATTTCAGAGAAAAAAAGACATATTCATTTTCAAGGGAAAATAATTAAATAATATATAGAAGTAATCCAGTACACATTTGGTTTTATGCGAGAAAAATGAGGAAAAAAAAATTATCAAAATTTGACTGAAATGGCTAGTTTTTGATTAACATGGACTAAATTCTTTATGACTTTCTTATACTCTAAGGTCCTCTAGGAAATAAAATTATTCTTGGAAGATCAGAATTTCCTCCTAGTTATGGAAAGTTTCTTTGCTATATGACTTAGGGCTTTGAAGTTCATATACTTAACCTTTTCTTTCATACATACATTCAGTCTTAGAGCTAGGGCTATATCCAAAAAGTGACTTTGCTGCCACAACAGTAGGAGCCCTGGTGCCTGATTTCCAAACATCTGGCCCCAAAAACTGAAACTATAAGTCTGTGTTGAGCTTTATCTCTTGTTGGGGAAAAACTTAGGCATCTTGGAATAAAATCATTAATAGGCACCAGGCAGGGTGTTTTAGCAGTAGATACAACATCCTCTCTCCCTTCCTCCTCTAGATGTATTTCACTCTGCCCTTCTTTAGCACTAGTTCTACTACAGCTACATCTTCATAGCTATGCTCTATACATTCAGTGACTATGTCTATACACCAAACTGCATGAAATGTCAGTCCAGGGTTGACCATTCTGCCATTCTGACGGCACATACTCTCTTGCTTGGTGGTAACTTTAGATCCTACTCTTAAACCTTTGTGTTGGTTCTTATATGATTCAGGCTCATGTAAAATACTCCTGATCTTCTGGACTTAAGCATGTTTTACTCAGAATGAACTTTGCAATGGGAGAATGAGACAAGGAAAATGTTGGTGGCCTTAGCTGTATAACAGTTCTGAACTGACTCACCTACTGTAGCAGTTGTTGTCACTATTGAGGAATTCACTGTGCATAGGGAAAGATGTGGTCTGAAGGCAAGACACTCCCAGAAAGTTGAGTCAAGGGCATTTTCTATGTCTGTCTCCTCTCACGTCAATCCTGAACATAAACAGAGATAGGGAGAGGGGACACAGCCTTCCTTTAGAGGTTGTTTGGATGAAAGCAACTCAGGACTGATGCAGTCGATTTGCTAGAGAATAAAGGTATCCTACTGATCTGGTGTAGTCCTGTGAAAAGTTTGGGACTAAAACATCCTAGAAGGACTTTTTTACACCTGTTACATGAAAGTCATTGGAAAAAGCTGAAGGATCATATAGTTGAGGTCCTTCAAGGCTGAGGCAGAAACAGTTTTCAAGGTACTGAGTTGGGGACTTCTGTTCCAGTTAAGACCTCACTTTGTTTTCAGCAAGGAGGGTGCTGCCTTGCTGGTTCAGAAGTGCAGGGTGATGCCCCTAAAGCACATGAGGTGGGCAGGGGCAGCGCTGCCAGCCAAGGCCACACAGCACCTGGAGCCCAGTGCGGAGGCTGGTGGCCAGGAATGCTGCTGGAGGGGCTGGCAGGCAGATAGGCCAGTGGCACCAGCAGCAAGGCAGGATGGCTCCTTTCTTCCCTCCCTGCTATGACATGCAGAGTTAGAGACTGCCTGCAGGTGTGAATGCTGTCAAAGACTAGAGTCTGATTCTTAATAGTCAACTTTGCTTTTGACTTTACTATAGACACAACTGGTGTTTTTGAAATGAACTTTCTGAGGCATAAAGAAGTGCATCTTAAATTTTCTGATTAGATAATGAATAGTCCTTTTCTGAACCAAAAAGAAATCCAGGTTAACATCTTGCAGAACAGTTTTTGTGGAACACTGATAGCAAAAGCTGTCTATTGAAAAGAAGAAAATGAGTACATTTACTTGATGCAGGTTTTTATAGCTGAGTCAAGAGGACTCATACTATTTTCTGTTTACCATTTCTTTCTCTATTTATGTGTTCTGTTAACACTGAAGTCAAGCAAAACATTTTCTTTTCTTTATAAATGTCTTGAAAATATCACCTGTGGTAGGCAGCTTATTAATCTTTTGCTGCTTTAAACACACAGGTTTTAAGAACTGCCTTAGATATTTATATAAAAACAGGTAAGAGACTTTTAGGTCAAGCTCCACAACCGTATTTACTTAAAAAAAGAAAGTTGATAAATTGTTTACTGTGACAAAGCACAGTTTGTTCATGTGACAGCTTTCTTGGGTTTTCCCAGTTAAAATTCTTTCAGAAATAAGTAGCTGAAAACCTTGTAAAACCCTAATATCTTTATTAATTCACTTACCTAGTAAAGTTCTTAAGCTTTTGTAACTCATAAAAGCAAACGTATCACCACAGATTTGTCTAGAATCCAGAAGGTAATAAAATGTCACAGTACTCCTGCATGTCAGGATTTCAATAATTTTCAGAACATGATTGATCACTGAAAAAGATTTGCTGTGTTTTTATGACCTATCCATACATTTGAAAATTACTTAAATTATTTCAAAGTTGTTTCAACTGTTCCTATTGTTGAAAGCAATTCCAACAGTTTCAGACAAACTGTATTCATATGAAATGTGTGATTTTTTAGTTTGAGAATAAAAAAAAAACACTAAAATGCTGAAAGTGAAGCCGTTGCTTGTGTTCAAAAAATACAACTATGACCCTGTCCATTTTTACTGATGGATTTTGTTAGGATAACAGAAGTTCACTGGATGTTATTTGAAATACTGGATCAGATACCAATAAGCAGAATGTACAAAGGTGAGATCCCAGAGGGAAAAGTATGCTTATCAACTTGTTATCTTTTCATACACATTTAGAAGTTAACTTTCTGGATAACAAAGCAAACCTTTTGACTAGAGACTCTCTACAGAGAACAGCAATGGTCTCCTATGGAGCTCGGTGGATATTGAAGTCAATTTTTTAAATGCAGGATTTAGTGGTTATAAAATGTTAATCCATCTGGGTGGCTTAGGTATCAAAATCTTATTTTCAAAGTGATTTGGTCATTTAGAGTAAGTCCCATTAAAGGATTTGAGTGCTACAATAAGTAGAATCAAAAGACTCTTCCCCAGGCACCAGACCCTCCATTTATGTAAGGAGCATTAGGTGCCTGAGAACAGTCCCAAACAGTAGTCAACTGAATGGGCAGCATCCAACAGACAGCAGTTAGGTAATATTTTGGCCTCAGAACATCAGAGATTCACACATGCTTTTTTCACAAGTCAGCTACAGAAACTTCCCCTGAATCAGAATGCCTTTTTTTTTTTTTTTTTTTTTTTTTTTTTTTTTTTTTTTTAAATAAAGAAGACCAGTCAAGGTCACTCTTTAAAGGATTGTTGCCAGAAGAGGAGGGAGTAATAGTGTGGACTTTAAACAAGGTTGATTAGTTGCAGAATACTCCAAATGTATTTTGTCTTTGGTATTTCTCGTTCACATAGAAGTTATTCTAACCATTATTCTCAGGCATGTGGGTAGTGCTTTCCACAAAAATAATTTCACTGTGCTGAAAAGAATTGAGGATAACTTGGCTTAGTGAGGTGCATCTAGAAGTTTGGGACCTCATGTAGTAAGGACCTTTTTTATTTTAGCAAACAACCATGACTTCAAAGAAATAAAAAAATCTTGGTAGAAGGACTGAATTCTAGCTTTTTCCATTCCTAAATAAATGTCCAGATTACCAGATTATAGTTTCACATGACAGGCATTTTCCCCAAAGGAGGCTGTGTATGTACCCCATACAGAATTTGGTAACTTCAAAAGGAGAGGCTGAGATCATATATTATGTTTAGGCTACCACTAATCTGAATACTTCTGTCAGAGGGCTAATGTCCTGGCTGGATAGTGCTTTAACACCAGCAATACGTAGGTAAACTATGCCATGAAGGGAGTAACTACCTGTATTTTGTGTTCAGTCAGATCTGTTGAAATGCTCTAAGAACACTAATAAGATCATGTCTTTCGCTTAACATAGATGGAGAAAGATCTTTGTATATTCTTGCTTATTAGGCTTTGAGATGGTCAGTACTAAAATGCTTTTGAGTTTGCCCCAAAACAAACCAGTATGTACTTGAAATACTCCCATGAGGAAAACATGGTGCCTAGAGGTGAGGTTGCAGCAGAATAATCCTTTGCCTTGGTACTAGGAATATTAATTAGTTTTACTCAGTTTTTCGTAGAATTGCAGAATGGTTTGAGTTGGAGGGGACCTTCAAGATCATCTAGTTTCAACTCTTCTGCCATGGGCAGGGAACCTTCCACTAGACCTGGTTGCTGAAAGCCCCATTCAGCTGGTCTTGAACACTTCCAGGAACGGGGCATCCACAACTTCTCTGGGCAATCTGTTCCACTGCCTCATTACCCTCACAGTTTTTAAAAGTTCTATTACTTTTGATTCTGTGATTTGCTAAATAGTATTTATTTTATCTATCTGTGTTTTTATTTATTCTAGTTTTATACATCAACATAAGTAGTTAATAATTCAAAATACTGACTTCCCATTTCAACTGATGTTAATATTGCAAATTAATGGGTGTAATAGAAAATAATGAGCTCAGCTGATGTCAGTGACTCAATATCATGTGTTAATAGTGGTCTAATTGATACACATCATGCCAAGTTAAAATTTTTTATGAGATCTATTTTTTCTGCTTATCTTTGTTTTAAGTATTCTAGGAATGTAAATTACTCAGCCTAACTTTACATTTTTAACAGAATCTTTCCAGTTTGTAAATTAGAGTTGATATTATGATTTTGCAATGTGACTCATCATAGCACTCCAAGAAACTGCCCATTAGCTAATCTGAGGCAACTGAATACCTTAATTCACCCCAAATATGAGTTAAAGTCATAAATCAATACAGATCACCTTCTCTAACACTCTCTGAGAGTACACACAGGATAGTGATAATTTGGCTCATGTAGGAGTGATTTGCTAAGTTATTATAACTTAATCAAGTGTTCACTTCCCAGGTTGTACAATTATCAAGGCATTGTACTTTATCCCCTTATCTTGTGCTGTGTCATCTATATTTAGTAACAGTATTACTAAAAAGAACAACATATCATTATTACACATGCAGTATCTTAGCTTTTTGTATTTGATTTCTTTGCTGAAGTTCTTTGAGTGCATGGAGGCAGATTTCTGTGGGAATACTGCAGTAAAGCAAACTGCTTTCATACAGCCTCTCATGGAAGCCATGACATGGGATGTCACACTCCTATGGTCTGACCCATAGCAGAGGAATAAAAAGCCTAAGCAAAAGTGTAAGGTGGAAGCTTCTAAAGCACAACAAGCTATCTCATGATTTTAGCAGGAATATATTTAAAAATCCTTTCATATATTCAAGCGCTTTTTTTTCTTTCTCTACATTACGATTCTTAATACCAGTTGCTACACTTCCTTATATTGGAAAAAACAACTATGTCACCACACTGATTTAAGCTTTCTGGAACCCAGCCTTTCTTCTATAAAGAAAAATAATTGTTGCTTAATTTCAAGTTCCTCCTTCCAGCCAAAGAAACAACAGCCTTGATGAGCATGACTGTGGTCTGCACTGTGAGGATCTGTATGCTTATCACTAATTACTGTATGTGTAATTCCTGACCATACTAGCCTTGCCAAGAAGTGAATTACAGTCTTTTGAGAACATTAGTATCTATAAGCTAACCCTTCAGCTTGTAGGGCCAGTATAACTTACCAAACACTCACATTAAGCACACAGTACTACTATCTGATTGCCTTTTATGCTTCTCTTGTATTAACCCTTCAGTCACTCTGACAAGTACATTTGAATCAAGGGAGGGAGATGATTTTGACAGTTTTTCATAGAACAATAATGTAGAAAATGTAAGACTGCCAGAATGAGAAGCAGCATGTAGTGCTGATGCTCTACTTTTATACCATCTCTTTAAAGAAATCAGAAATGATAATGTCTTTTTTATTATTATTTTTCTAATACATTACCAGGCTGCTGTTGATTTTTCTTCATTTACAATATATGCAATAATTGTTACTGTTAACAATTGTTAACAACAACTGTTGTCACATGCTAGATTTTATGCTAGGTGGACTCTAATATTCTTACTCTTAATATTCTTACTCTAATATTCAGCACTGATCATAACAATTTCAACCACTATTCATTGTAACAGCACTGATCATAAAGCATTCATTTGCTATTCATATCCTTGTCACAGATGTTTCCATAGGACTTATGCTAACTGCAATCTTAGGTTCCTTTAATGGATACTTACACAAAGACTGGTTTTAAGAGGCTTTCCTACCACTTCCTGGTTGATTGATTTAGCTTTGGCTAAATGGAAGTAGACCTCAAAATATGTGGAGGGTTGTATACCAAGCTCTTTAAAAATAGTAGGGTTCATTTTGCATGTTGTTTTCCAGTACCCAGAGTTTGAAGACTGCATATTTAGCAATTGACCAGTCATGGAGCTTCATGGAGGAGAGATCTATTCTCAGACATAGTCTTCATGCTTCTGCTGAGACTCAATAGTTACAAATATTTTTGGCATCACTTGCAGTGGCAGAAAAGGATATTTACAAGAAAATGTGAAGCTAAATTGTGCACAGGGGAAAAAAGGTATATCTCTGACTAATAGTGATTCAGAGTGCACTACAATTGGGTAGATTAAATACTATTAGAACAAGGAGGTCTCAGTGCCCTGAGCTGGAGGACCATGTTTGTGAGAACAATCAACTCCCAATTGACTCTGAAACTGTGCAGTATCTACCATTCCAGATGGATCCCTACAAATCTATGGAGCCTGGTGGGATTCATTCCACAATCCTCCAAGAGCTAGCTGATGTCATCGCAAGACCATCTCTCCAGGAATTTTGAGTGGTCTTGAGAATTCAGAGAGGTCCCAGCTGACTGGAAGCTGGTGAACTTTGTCCAAATTTTCAAGAAGGCAAAGAAGCAGGACTCTGGAAACTATAGGCCTATCAGTCTCACTTCAGTGCCTGTCAAAGTTGTGGAGAAGATTATTCTAGGAAGTACTGAAAAACACCTGAAAGACAACACAGTCATTGGTCACAGCCAGCACAGCTTCATGAGAGGAAAGTCCTGCTTGTCAAACCTGATTTCCTTTTATGACCAGGTAATCCACCTGGGTGATCAAGGGAAGCCAGTTGATGTCATTCCTATGGATTTCAGTATTTGCTTCTGATACTGTCTCTCACAGGATCCTTCTGGACAAAATGTCCAGCACACATCTGGATAAACTCATCATGTGGTAGGTGAGCAATTGACTCACAGGTCAAGCACAGGGGGTCACAGTGAATTGGGTGACATCAGACTGGTCTCTAGCGGGGTTCCACAGGGCTCCATCTTAGGCCCTGTGCTCTTTAACATCTTCATAAATGACTTGGACACAGGACTGGAAGGGATACTGAGCAAGTCTGAAGACGACACAGAACTGGGAGTAGCTGTTGACCCCCCCAAAGGCAGGAAGGCCCTGCAGAGAGACCTTGACAAATTAGAGGACTGAGAAATCACCAACCATAGGAAGTTCAACAAGGGAAAGTGGTGGATTCTGCACCTGGAATGGGACGACCTTGGATGTTTGTACAGACTGGGGAATGAGATGCTGGAAAGCAGTGCCAAAGAAAGGGACCTGGGGGTCTATGGCAAGTTGAATATGAGTCAGCAGTGCCCTGGCAGCCAGGAGGGCCAAGCATGTCCTGGGGAGCATCAGGTACAGCATCACCAGCCAGTGGGTGGTGGGAGGGGATTGTCCTGCTCTGCTCTTCACTGGGGCAGCCTCACCTTGGATATTGTGTGCAGTTTTGGGCACCATGATATAAAAAAGATATTAAGCTATTAGACAGTGTCCAAAGGAGGGCAATGAAGATGGTGAGGTGCCTTGAGGGGAAGCCAAATGAGGATCAGCTGAGATCACTTAGGCTGTTCATCCTGAAGAGGAAGAGAGTGAGGGGAGACCTCATTGCAATTATAACTTCCTTGTGAGGGGAAGATAAGGGTCAGGCACTGATCTCTTCTCTGTGTGGACCAGTGACAGAACTCAAGGGAATGGCCTGGAGTTGTGTCAGGGGAGGTTTGCTTTGGTTATTAGACAAAGGTTCTTCACCCAGAGGGTGGTTAGAGCTGGAACAGGCTCTCCATAGAAGTAGTTGCAGCACCAAGCTGATAGAGTTCAAGAAGCATTTGGATCATACTCTCAGGCACATGGTGTGACTCTTGGGGAGGGTCCTGTGCAGGGCTGTGGGTTGAACTTGAGGATCCTTGTGGATCCCTTCCAATGAGACATATTCTGTGATTTGTGAAAAGTATTCACAACTGCATTGATAAGTCATATTTTATTCTCTTAACACAAAAGATTCCAGATATGAGAATAAATATTTGTAATAAGGCCTTCTGCATGTGTATTATGAACAGCAGCGCTTTTAATATTAAAAGTGAATCCATATGGGTTATTTGACATGTAAAATATTAACTTTTACAGAAAGAATGCAAATGAGAATTTCAGCACTAATTATAGCTGCAGATCCCACTCAGGAATGAGGCTTTGTGTGACTAATGATTTAGGCAAAATGAAGAAATGGCCTGCTTCTTTCAAGAGGCAGCATGTCTTAGCTCCCTCTCCTCTCTCTGGAGCCCTTCAAAATTCTCAGCATGTCTCAGCGCGGTACCTAATGCTGCTTCCAGGAACTGGCTTCCAAAGACAGGTCACCAGCTCCATGTTTTTATATTTTTATATATTTGTATCTAGAAGAAATTATTTCATATTTATCCAGCACAATGTAATTTCAGGAGATATTCTATAAACAGTTTTTTCAATTGGCTGTTCCAAATATCTAATTTCTATTTATTCCATTAATGAGACAAAAATCTTGGTGTTTTTATATGGGATGGTGTAATTGCTTTACCATGAATCGTTAACAATATTTTTCCTCCATCAGCTTTTTTGAACAGAAGAATAGGATGTAGTTTGAAAAAAAAAAAATCTAGCTTTTTTCATTATTCTTTGCTTTCTGTATGCAATCCTCTGACAAACATGTATCCAACTGAGATGATGGCTCTTACCAAAACCTGGCATTGTTACCCCTGAAATGGCCAGAGGGATCACTGGAAAGTAAAATGGAACTGTTGATTCTTGTCAAAGAAGTAGGATGGCTTTTTATGGTAGGTTCCCGTTAGAAAATTCTTCTTGCCTGAGACACTTGCTGCTTTTCTGTATGCACAAGTATCCTCTAATGTGTTCATATTTTTTCTCAGTTTTATTATCCTTTATTGCAGAAAAGTTTCATATAAAGCATGCCTAAGGAATATGCAGTTAAAAATCGGATGAGAAAACAATTATTGAATATTACCATAGGTGTTTTAGACTGTCATATACTATCTTTTAATAATAACACACATGTACAATTAAACTGGAGAATTATTAATACTGTGACTTATTGCCAATTTGTAGCAGAAAGGAAGTAGTTTTACTAAAATTTAAGAAAGGAAATTTTAACCCAAGTAATAAATTTTCTTTGTTTCAATGCTGCTAGCCAATGTCTCTAAAGTTCAGCAACGTCTTATTCAAACATCTAGGAATGAAGATGTTCATAAAAGGGTGTAACTATGGATATAACACAAATTTCAAAGGATGTTGAGTTTGTAATACTCCTGCTTAATCAGATATAAATGAGGAAGTGTCAGTATTTCTGAGGTGCCACAATGCCTGTAAGAATGGGGCAAGGGAAAAGGAAAGTAAAAATCCTGTCTTCTTAATTTAGTTCCTGTGGAAAAGATCAGTAGTTTATGAAATGTGAACCTCATTTTTAAGAAGCGTCTTGCTGTACATTATTGGAAACACCCTTGTGATGTGTAGAACAACTGGCATGAGGAGGTCTTTATAAGCAAATTACTAAATCACCTTCCAGCCTGTCTTAATAAATCACTGCAAGGCTCATTAGTGTAATTTTTTATACTTCATCAAGGTATGTCTACTATAGCTGCACAAATACATGTGGTGATTTCACTATCAATAATGGTGTTGGCAAACAACTGCATTCTGACTAGGTGTGTACAATTTGGCTAGATAATTAGACTTTTTGCTTCTAATGTAATTTTTTACCTAATTTCTATTATTTCCTCTTGCATTGGGTACTGTAAAAATTAAAAGAAGAGAATGGATTGTTTCAGTGAAATAAAATTATATGCCTCTAAAAGATTAGTTAGTTCATTTATGTCTTATCAAACTCAGTGGATTACCTTTAGTTGTGTGTTGCTGCTGCTCTGAGGTGAGATAGTCTAAACTCCACTAAAATAGATAAAATTCTTCCTTTTCCCTTTACTGACAGTGAGGTTAGGAACAGGTGAAAGGAATTTAACAAGGGATTTGTTTCTCTTTCCCAAAATAATGGTGCTTTTATATATTGCTAGCATACAGCAGTTCTGGCAGTAATATTCAATATTCGTATTTAATAATATCAACCTATTCAAAATAATATTCAATTATATCAATTGTTTGTGTAATACATGATGATATAAAAAGCAGAAAACTATTTAAGTGAATTGGGGGTTTAAGATCTGTGCAGCCTTTCCATTATGTAAAATGTGACACTATTTATCAGCTGGAAGTTGATGTGGGCTCTGAGGACAAGATTTTCAGAGGTTTTGAATGCCTGTGTCTTAAGTCACATTGTGTTAAGCTCTCAAAAGTGCCCCAAAAGCTTAAGCATTGCTCAGGACTTTCTGACAGGTGAAGAACTTCAAAGTGTCTCAAGTTGTGCATCCAAAGTATATCCAAAATTAAGACATTTAAAATCAAAAATCATTGATTTTTTTTTTTTTTTCCTGAAAGGTATTCAAGGCCTTTAGACTAGTGGCCTAAAGTCAAATTTGTGCGATACTGATTTAGGTGACTTGATAAAAAAAAAGGAAGGAAATCCCTAATCACTGTTTGAGATTGATATTTGTTCAATTGCTTGGAGACATCTGTATCTCCAGGCTGAATTTGTTATTTAATATCAAGTGGCAAGTCTGCATGCGCGATTGTCCTGTCAATATGAGTTAAATTCCTAGGGGCTAGGATCTGCAAACTGATTTTGAATATAGAGATCAGGTTTCATGTAAATGTCCTATGTCTGAAAGACCATGCAAGATAAGCAGGCTTGTCATTTAAATATGAACGCACAGACTTTATTTATGTTAATTTCAATATTTCTATATGAATTGCAAAATTCATTATCATACTTGATCATTATTAAATTGATATTTAAGGCTTGAATTCTAAGAATGTCTAGGTTGGAGATATCTGACATTGTTTCACCAGTGAGAAATGCATTTTTTCCTCAGAATTGAGCAAGCGAGTACACTGAACTGTGATACTATTAAACTTTGCAATATTGTCTAGCCTATAAATAGTTAAGGTACACGCTTCAATCTGTAGGCATCATCTGCTCAATTCTAGTGGGTCAAGTAATTTAGAAACATAATTTTGAGAAATATAACTCAAAGATTGACTTTCCAGTGGGAGACTTCTTTTGTTTTATAAACAGTCACATCAGTTACTGTATGATAGAACTTGGCACTGCCAGAAAATGTGGTTTATTTGTCTCTAACTGGAAAGCATACAAATTCACACAGACAATGTTAAATGTTAAAAAAGAAGCATACACAGCAGCACAATATAAGCATATACACAGCAACACTAATGATGTTTCTATAAAAAATTTGCTTTTGCCTCAAATCACTTCCTCTTAATTCATTTTCTACAGTAGCAGTGTTGTCTGTAGTAGATCTGTACCCTGAAATTGTAAACTATCATGCTTTATAGCCCCTTCTCGTCATTGTTTTTTTTTTTTTTTGGGGGGGGGCGTGGGGGGAGTTGGGGTTTTTTTAAGCATCTTTCAAAACCAAACACATGAATCCTTACTAATATTAGTGACTCTTGGAGACTGCTCCTTTCCATACCTGCAGGCCTTGAAAACTGTGTCAATCACTGATCTTGCTTTTTCCCACTTACTCACAATTTAGATTGTGAGTCTACTTTTCAACAGAGTTTGAGTGTTACAGTAAAGATCTTTTGTATTGGTACTGCAGCTTTACTTCTGATCCTTCTTTTCTTTCTTCCAGCAGTTATACATTCACAGGAAGGTAGTAAATATGCCTTCTCATTTGTGGGTGGTATCAGCATGCCTGTGTATTTCTGATGGGGTATTGTCAGAATGCTAGATCTTTGTCCAGCTGTGGGTTGAATTGGGAATTTCTTAGGAGCCTGTGCGATACAAATAAAATGAAGTGTATTACAGCTCTCCTCATCTTAATACAGAGGAATAATCAGCAAAACTTGCAGCAGGTCCCAGCATGTGATTTTTCTGACCAAGACTGAGTATCACATGCTGCGATGTGAGATAGTCTGCATCTTCTTATTAGTAATAAAGCTTAGCTTCAAACTGAATCAAGGACTATCTGATCTTGCATTTACAGATAGCAAAACAGGTAGTCAGGAGATACACCATTCTCCATACAGTCACAGACTTCTTGCCTACAAAATCCTGTTGGACAGCATATTGAGATTTATGGCACTGAGATTTCAATCTTAGATTTTGGATGATCTATTTGAGATTTTCCTGTCCTGACTTCTGGATGCACAGAGCACCATTTGAGCAATAAATTACCAAAGTTTAAAAACAAAACTTAGCTGTCTCAGGACAGACGTCTGTAAATGCAAGCAGTAAAATAGTGGCCATTTAAAGCAAATATGTTAGCCTTATTCATCAGATTCTTCCTTAAAAAAAAAAAAAAAAAAAAAAAAAAAAAAAAGAAAGAAAAACAAAGGCAGCTTATGTTCTCTGCAAGAATGTGGTTAAATCACATTTATAGCCATTTAAAACTTGGGTGGCATCTACTAGTAATGCTTAACACAAAAGGTGTTGCTAATTTTGCAGTATTTCCTTTATACCTGTTTTTGTGATTAGTTACATGTGTCAGGCAGATGACATAAGGAAACACAGAACAACAAAAAAGCAAAACAGTGATGTTGACAAAGATAGCTAAGCCCTAACAATTATCTCCAAGGAAAATACATACCTCAGCAATGTTGACAAGTGTGACTTATTTTTAGTATCAGAACACCTAGAATAACACAAAGGAAAAAACACAGGTGATGTAAGGTGACTGAATATGACTTTGATAGACAAATAACTGCTTAAAAAGTTCAGTCCCAAAACAGGAAACAACAGGAAGTAATTTAAAGGCATGTTAATAAAGGATGCCATGTGAGAAACTCAGGTAATGTATCTATAAATAAAAAAATATTTTCTATGTAGCTGTATTTTTTCCTCTAAGCCAGCAAACTTTCTGACACTTCAACAGATGGAAAGAGTTTGACTAGCAACAGACATTCAGAGTCCTTGAATGAAAACGGGATTTTGCTGTTTATTATGTTTCCTAGAAATGATGTTCAGAACAATGTAATCTGGAAGTATTTTGAAGTGACTTTTCCACAGCTGTTATAGCTGATAGCATAGGACAGATGGTGCAACACAGGTCAGCATACAAGCAGTTTTCTTCTTTCACAACTTTATTAGCTAAGGGCTTTGAAAAGCAACCGTGATGCAGTCTTGTAGAATAGGTAAAGAAAATGGGACAGGCTTTCTAGTCCTGGCTAGGTACCACCTTTGAGCTGCTGTGGCAGGGGAGTGAGAAGGAAGGGGAATGTAAAAATGTTCTTAGTCAGATCTTTCTTCAGCACCTGCTTCTATTGAGTTTCATGCTGGCTAAGCTGATTGCCATGCCTACCATTGCCTATCAACTTCCCTCAGGTGCTCGTGCAAAGAAAGGGGCAGGCCAACTTCCAGTTTTTTGGTGTCAAAATCATGCTGACAAACTTAGTCATCAACTACTTGCTTTGTTAACACATTCTTGTACAGGAGTTAAAGTAAAATCCTTACTGTAATGCCTACTATAAATAGGTAAAACAAAAGGATATGTTGCCAAGCTGATAAAAGTGCGGCCACCCTAATTAGACAAATGAGTTGTTAGACTTCTGAAAGACATGATACATCATGAACAGGGATATTTAAAATTAGGTTATATCTAATTAATTTTTAATTTCTATTTGCATTTTAATGAAGATTGAGCTTAATGAGATAAATAGCAGAGAGATTTCTGTATCAAAAATGCCCTTGAATTTTCTGTTTCAAAGATTAGATTTTCAGTGGTTTGGGGTACCTGAAATAAGACAATTACCTGGAAAATTTTTAAGAAATACATTAGGCATTTATCTACCTTGAGTCTTCCTTTTGAATTCAGAAGGAATTTGAAAAATACTAGTCTGCTTGCATACTCCTGGGTCTACAGGCCTTCAGGAAAGTATCCAGTGGGGTTTCTAGAAGTGCTGTATGCAGGCAACAGCATTCAGAATTGATGGGAAATATGATCCGGCTTTAATAATTCCAGTAACCAGCTCCTCAGTATATGAATATTGTCAATATTATGTAACATTGCATGCTTCTTGAGAAAACACTGGGTTTTTTTCTTTTTTAAAAGTAACAAAAATTATAAATATTTTTATTGTTGCTGAAATTCTTAGCACAACAGCTCTGTGTAACAAAACTACATTTTTTAAATGGCTCAAAAGAAAGCTCTACTAGCTCTCTACAGATCTTTATTAAGATGTATTCTTATAATTTAAGTGTGATTAATTTACCTATTTATTTAGCATGCAATGAACAGATGAATGTATATATGATGACTAGAACACTGCTGAAGGAATGGTAGCATAGATGCATCACTAAATGTTAACATATGTCTATGTACATTATATTCGTGTTCCTTTGGACTCTGGCCTCTGGTACTTTGGGGAACATGCTTCCCTTTCCTGTTATGGTTTTCTAAAAACATGCTCATTTTATATTAATAATCATTTAAAAGCTCATTATACTCTAATCATCCTTAAAAATATGACATTTTCTTCTAAAGGTTGCTTCTTTATACGAGTTTTAGCTTCTTGTGTATTAAACAACTTTAAATGGAGGTGAACTACAACAGGCTAGACTTCACTGGGAGAAGACAAAGATTTTCATTCTGTAGTCACTTCCTACAATTAGAAAAGGAACAATCATTTTTTGACAGTAATTAAAAAATTTAGTACAGATCTATACTGAAAGATCTGAGTATATCCAGCACTGCTCTTGCTCTCATTTTGCAGATGCTAATTTAATTCCCATTACTCCTACAACCATTAGCTATTTCCCTGGCAGAGCTGTTGGCTAGCCTCTTCTCCAAGCACAGGGAATCTGCTTATTGCTAAAAAGCAAACTAAAACAGAAACAACAACAATAAAAAAATGTTCTACACCAGGTCTGCTAACATAGAATCATAGAATCATTAAGATGGGAAAAGACCTCAAGATCATCAAGTTCCAAGTATTAACCCACCACAAGGTGCTCACCACTAAACCATATCCGCAAGTGCCACATCCACATGCCTCTTGAACACTTCCAGGGATGGTGACTCAACCACTTTCCTGGGCAGCCTGTTCCAACACCTGATCACCTTTCAGTGAAGATTTTTTTCCTAATATCTAATCTAAACTGCCCTGATGCAACTCGAGGCCATGTCCTCTTATAAAGAGTGATAAGGTGTCCTGTGAACCTCCTCCAGGCTAAACAACCTCAGTCCCCTCAGCTGCTCCTCATAAGGCTTGTGCTCCAGACCCTTCACCAGCTTTGTTGCCCTTCTCTGGACATGCTCCAGCACCTCAATGTTCTTGTTGTGAGGGACCCAAAACTGAAAACAGGATTCGAGGTGTGGCCTCACCAGTGCTAAGTACAGGTGGGCAATCATTTCCCTAGTCCTGCTGACTGCACTATTGCTAATATACTCCAGGATGCTTTTGGCCTTCTTGGACATCTGTGCACACTGCTGGCTCATGTTCAAACAGTTGGCCACCAGCATCCTCAGGTTCTTTTCCACTGGGCAGCTTTTCAGCCACTCTGCCCCCACTCTGTAACACTACATGGGGTGTTGTGACCCAACTGCAAAATAGGTAGTCTACTGGGATGTGAACTAAAAGGTGGGAGCTGATCATCTACATTAAGTTCTTAATGTAAATATAATTTAAAACATTAAACCATATAATGATTTAGCAAAAAAGATTTGACAAAGAGTCTATCTCCATAATCAAAACTAGTTAATTGAAGTGCATGAATAAAAGCTACTTAAATCTTACTATGCTTATAAATTCTACAACATTAAGATTATCCTGTATGCAAATCTAACCTGTAGTTATGCAAACTTATAGTCTCCTAATTGAAATAATCCACAAGTGGCATTTATCTAATTAGAGCTTCTGGAGTGACTCCCTTTTATAGCAGAATTTTCATATTTTTCAGGAAGGTGTAAGGATTACAAATATAAATTATTTATCCTCTTCTTTCTGTTCTGCATAGCAGGCATTTAGTCAGTGAGATACAGTAGCATACTTCCTGTGATTCTTCCACATAGTTCTAATGCTTACTGATTTGCTAAAGCATAACTGTGTCTGCTTAGTGAATGACAAAATTAACTTTTGAGCAAATCTTCCCATGGCAGCAGTTTTTAAAAAATGAATATTCTCAGGGTGCAGTTTAACACAGTTAGAAATCACATTGTTGGATTAATATGACAATAATCAATGTAAATGGCCAGTTGTTTTGTAATAAATGGGTTTCTTGCAATAAATAAATTACTTTTCTTATGTTCCTAATTAGAACATAAGGTAAGGATGTATCTGGTTTTAATTCTGTTCAATATTGGTTAATTATACTACTGAACTGTTATTACTTTACCTTCTTTTGTTTGAGCATTTTGAGAATTACTTGTTTTTGTTTATTCCAGCTCTTGCATTGCATAACATTGCCAGTGTGCTTTCCTTGTCAGTAGGGCTCCTCATCCTGCTTTGCAGAGGTCATGCATTGTCGCTGCAAAGGTGAAATCTCTCCTTATTTTGCTGATGGTATTGACTTGCATTTTAGAGCAATTTACCTTTCAGTGACACAGCATTTATTTAGCAGATCTTATAAAAAACCACACACACCCTGAAAAAAAGAAAACAACAGAGAAAAAAGGATTTTGTCTTAAACGTACATTAGGCACATTTGTCAGCTGATGAACCTCTACATTAACTTAAACCATAAGTGCCTATGCACAAATTTACTAAACCAGGTTATAAAACCTGATGCTGGTATTGTAATACTTTAATATTGGAGCACATTCTCACTGGAGTAATGCTGTTCTGGCTCAGCTGAGCTATGCACATCACTCTGGAAGGCCATATCCAGTTGTTCAGCTTCCTAAGAGACAACTAAGTAGATGACTTACTAAACTTGATCTAATAAAAACAAAAGGTGTTTTAAGTCAACTAAATGTAAAATTACCCATCAGGAGCAAGGAAAGAAAATTATAGTTATGGAATAGAGAACTGACAGTCACTTTGTGTCTCTGGTTCCAGTTTTTTTCTATGCCTTTGTTAAGACTAAGTGCAGTAACAGAAGGCATTGCTCCTTTGTGGAGCTACTGAGCAGGATCAGGGAAAGGAACCAGTAGGATTGGAGAGGTTGGAAACTGCCAAATGGAGTTGGGAAACTGCAGCTCCAAGTTTCTCAACAGGAGAAACTGTGGTAAGGGACAAAGAGCAGATTCCAGGCCACCAAGATGATGAAAGACATTTCCTGCAACCATCAAAAAGTGAGATGGAAGTCAAAGCAATTTGGAAAGTCAGTGATTTGAATAAAAGAAAGACTGGATGCCAGGACAAATTTGCAAAGGAGCAGAGCAGGACAGAGCTTATTCTACTTTGAATTCCCTCTGCTTACAATATTTGAGAATCTAGTCTATATAATTTTAAAGCCTGACTGATTTTCTTGGTTGTTTTTTTTTTGTTTGTTTGTTTTTATTTTTCAGTTTAAAAGCCTTTTGATTTTTGGGGAGTTCACTGTAGAAAAAGGTCTAGTAAGATCCACCTTAAAGCTTTTTTTGCTATTCCTGGATCCCATTGCACAGACTGTTACCTGAAAAGCAGTGACTGAAATATGGTGCAAATGAAAACGAGCTCCCAATACACAATTGTCATTGACAACAAACACAGAGTTGATTGGCTCAGGGGTAACAAATTGGAATAAGGAAATGATTTCCCTACATGTGATACTGAAAAGGAATTGTACTGAAATAATAAATATACTTTGAATATTCATTAAAATGGTATAAAATTGGTAGAATTTAATGAAACATATCAAGAAAACTTTTCTGAACAAAATGTCCATGTGACAGACTCAACAACCTTTGCTCATGTATTATCACAAAGAATTAGTTATGTCTTCTATGGCATCATATACCCCACTAAATGACTTTTTGTCTAGTGGAGAAAGGCATAATGAGAACCACTGTTTGAAAACTGAGCCAAGAAAAGTAAATTAAAAATTAGGACTACATTCTTAAGTCTCTGGTGATTAATATGTGAACAAACTGTCTAGAGAATTATTTGAATCCCCATTTCCTGTATTTCAGGTCAAAAATAGTGTCTGAAAAATAAGGTATGAGAAACCCAAAATGTTAAATAATAGCTGAACTCATACTATTTGACTTATTAAGAAAAAAATAGAGTAGAATCAACTAAGGTATATTACCAGTACATAGCAGGACAGACTACAGGATCCCATGGTCCAGACTTCTAAAATCTAGAATCTTTAGGAGTCCAATTCCCATAAAATGCAAAACACTGCCCTTGCTTCCCAAATTGTCTTTGAGCCTTTGTAGAGGTCCCTGGGTCAAGAGTATAATAAAATGTTTTTGCATGTTAACTTATAGTTAATATACATAGAGGCATACATTCAGTATCTTTACATGAAAAAAAAGAAGCTTTGTATGACTTTTAGTATACGTTTTCCTGTAAACTCAAACCCTCTGTATAGGCTTCAGGCAGAACAGGAAATGGAAAGGACTTAACTGCTGGAGTAGCCAGGTTAATGGTCCTTCCCATGGTTTCCTCTAGTGAAGGAAAAAATCACATTATGCACAAGTGTATTATAGAAGATATTGTTCTTATCTGTGTGGGGATTGGCATACATATATGTTGCTCCTGTATGTTTTGTTATCAGAGGATGGAGATTTTCATATTCTTCCCAAGAATTTCCACAGAGCAATGAGACTTGTGGTGCTGTATATATTGCACAGAAATTAGTCTTTAGCAGTAGCTTCCTGTAATACCTCTTACACTGAATAAGTCTGTAAGCAAAACTGCTGAATCAATATTACATGCAGAGAACATCAGTGATTTTCCTTTGTCTTTCACTGTGATTAAAAAGAATTTAAATATTGCTTTTTTTTTGCTTTGAATTTAACTCTGTGTGGGATAGGCTTTATATTAAAATGAGATGTTTCAAGAAGGCTTGAATGTAGAAGACATCACAAAACTTGTAGATAGATTAATTCAAATAGCTGAAATTTGAAATCTCTACTTGAAAATCTTTCAAATATTTTCAGAAATGAACATAAAACCTTTGATTCACTTTGCAGTTTTGCTGGCAAAGTTACATTTCCAAGTTTTTGTGTATTTATTTTAGTTCAGACTTGGAAAAAGAACAGTTCTCTTTTTTTTTTTTTTTTTTTTTCCTATGTTGAGAGGGATTCTTCAGAAAATTTTTACATTTAACTGTTAAATGTGAAATAGCCTGTTTTCATACAGGAAGGCACTTGGAAAGGTAAGTGTACTGGTTAATACAGCTGTGCTGCTTTCTGAATAAAGTAGTTAAACATATCTTACAGGATCATTTATCACTTAACAACTTGCATGACACTGGGCAGAGATACTGAAAAAAGCTTTTCTCCTAGACTGAATGGTCTCATTTCACAAGCTTTCCAAACACGGAACTTCAAAGATAGAATGAATATGTTCTGTGAAGAATGATGACAGCATCAGTTCATAAAATTTAAAAAACTCATGCTGCAAATGTTAGTCATGTAGTGTCTCAGAGAATTCCAATATTGAGTAAAAGTAATTTTTTGTAGGAAATAAAAGCTCAATACTTCTGTTTAAACAGTAAGACTGGGCAAGGGGATATGGATAACTGTTCTGCTTTCTATTTTTCAAAGACGTAGTATCAGAAGCATCTGACTGTGGAGATATGAAAATGAGCATCTGCTATTATGAGAAATGTCAGACATAGAAGTTTAAAATATCTGATTTACCTAGATTTTTCTCTTCCCCTCTTGGGGGGAAAAAAAAAAAAGAAGAAGAAGAAGAAGAAGGTAATAGCTGTTGCCTGTACCTGTAGTTCTAAGATTTGAAATTTTACAGACTGTCTGTCTTCAGGGCTTGAGGAGTCTTTGTGTTAAGAATCCACCTGATAATAATGTTTCACTGGGAATATAATAATTCACTTTTGCTAGAGGCAACTGGCAAAGAAACTTCCTAAGTCAACTAAAAGACTCTTTTTTATTAGCTGGAATTTACTTCTGGTTCTTGGTCTTTCACTTTCTGCCTCTGCTTAGCTGCATCAACTGAAAAGGAATATGTGCATGAAAGCTTACAGTAAAGTATGCCAAATCTTTCTCCACTTTGAGATTCTATTCTGCTAAAAGATTCCTTTTCTGTAGTTTTCAGCAAATATGAAAGTCATAAGGAGGGCAGAGGTTATGTGGCTTTTCAGCTCAACTAGGAGAGAATAATCATAGAATAATTTGATTTGGAAAGGATCTTCTAGGTCATCTAGTCCAACCCCTCTGCAATGAGCAGGGACATCTTCAACTAGATCAGGTTTCTCAGAGCCCCATCCAAACCAACTTTGAATGTTTCCAGGGATGAAGCATCCACCACCTTTCTGGGCAACCTGTGCCACTGCTTCACCACCCTCATTGTAAAAAATTTCTTTCTTATATCTAGTCTGAATATACTCTGATTTTTATATATATTTTTTTTAACTGAAAGAGAGTAGTTTTAGATTAATGTTGGAGCACAGCAGAGAGGAGAGTTATAGACAAACCTGGTTTTAAACCCTAGATTTAATATTCAGTTAAAGCCAATTAGTAGTTAATATATATCTCTGAATATGCATGAATTATGGCAATAATAGTAGTAATAATAATACTCTAGATGTATGTAATGAATATGACTCATTTGGACTCAGATTTTGTTTTAAGAGCCATTTCATTTTTTGAGGCACTCACCAAAGTGGATTCTGTTCCTGAAGGCAGACTTTGGGTACCACAGTGAAAAGAATTCAATCTTAAATAAGAATATGTCTTTTATTCACTCTCACCCTTCTGTGATCTTGCCAGGGGGAGAGCTGTGCTACTTGCAGCTTAGGTTGCTTGTAAGATAAAGAGTTATCAAGGAAATATGCTAATCCAGCACATCCATTTTGCACTGCAGTTCTGTCTTCTCTTCAGAACAGTCCTATCAGGGTGGCCTTGGTGAGTTGGTCAACCAGCAAGTCTTCCAGGCTTCATATGCAAATGCAAGTAAAAACTGGAACTACAGAGTCACAACTGTAAGTCAGACAAAATTAAAATATTTATTACTGACATTTAATACAGAGGTAAAAGCAAGGTGCAAATTACATTAAATCGAGCAATTTACTTCAGGTATATATTGGGAAAACAAAATCATAATCATTTTCCAGAACTATTTTCAGAAACTCTTTCAAGCTGAGGAGGTGCAAAGAGTTATCTCCCTTAAGTGAGGTCACCCAAGTCCCAGATACAGCTCTATCACTTCTTCTTGCTCTCAGCTGCTTTGAGGAGCAAAGAGGGTGTTTGGAACAAACTAGGCTGCCATCTGTAGGAAGTGTCTTCAGGCTCTTTTCCAGAAAGGGTGACGTTTCCTTTCACAGCCTCTTTCTTATGTTAACCTTGGAGTTTCTGATTAAAGAAATGTACTTTGAATGGGAGATAAGGAACAACATTTGCTCTCATCTCCTCTACTGTTAACCTTTGTCATTCAGGGATTATTAGCAGCTGAACTCCAGATGCTTTGCATTTCCCTAACATTTTCCCTTGCTACTTTTAGGATTATGGGTTATAATTCATCTGAGTCTGTTGCTTTGTCAACTTTTAATCATTCTAATTACCTAATTATCTACTCTAATGAAATGATAAAGCCTTTAACTGTTCAGTCTTCCTTCTCCCTGTAGGAAATTCTGTCTCCTCCTCTGGGATGTTACCTTCTTTGTTTAAATATGAAATAAGAGAAATTATTTGGAGGTGGGGCATAAATGCTAGTTTTTCCTGTTTAAACACTTTTCTTGCTGATTGATTGCTTTTTATAACTGTAATTACTCTTTAGCCTTTGTTTACAAATCAATGTTTTTATTAAACTTCCTTAACAATACGTGGCAGCAGGGAGAGAGGAAACAGACCCTGCATAAAATCTAGAAACTCTTTCCATATCAGGGGAAAAAAGGCAGATTTTACCAACACTAAAGGCTGTTCATAGGAATGAATTTCAAATTCATTCTGCATTTTGATTCAGTGAAGCATACTTTCTTTCTGCAAGATCACTTTAGCATGAGAAATATGGAATGAGATATCAGTCTATGAAATTATATTACGTGAGTTCATTTACCTTAAGCCAATGAAAGAAGTGAACTTGTTTTTTTCTCCACTGTCAATAAATACTCCAAATTTGCATCTGCTCTATATTTTAGCTCTTTTTTATTTTTCATTTAGCTGTGTTTCAAAAGAAGGAATATTTTTGAAAATAAGTGCTTGAGTATATATTCAGGAGAAGATCTTACAGAATAGCTTCTGTATGGGCTGAGATAACGGACTGCAGTGTTGGGGGAGGTATCATATCTACAGTCAGTTCCTGTTGCTCTGTTTCCTGGCTGACTGCCTCAGGGTAGCTGCACACTGAGAACAGGCTATATGGTACCTTTCCCATCCAGTACACTGCCTAGTTGGAATCCCCTTTTGAGTTGCCCAAGTGCCATGTGCTGTATTCTTCCCTAATCATTGTTCTTGCACATCCTTTCTCTTGTCCTCAGCAGAAGAGGGTCTGTGTCACGCTGCTATGCTTCAGGGACAGTCTACAGCTAGCACAAGTTTTTTCACAGTTTTATTGTTGGAAGATACATCTTACCTATTGAACACACGAAGTCAGAGAAAGTACCTGGCTTCCACAATAGCAAATCTCCAAAGAGAAGCATTTACTTTTTGAAGGAAGAATGGAAGCGGTAAGGGGCATGGGATGTGATTTAGCTTCTCCCTCACTTAAAAGTGTGTCAGTAGAAAATCATCCCCCCAAAGCAGTATTTGAACACAGAGAATAAAAGTGTAAGAGAGTTCGGAAAGAAAGATCTGTAAAGAGGAGGACGACAGACAAGGGAAAGAAGGAAACAAGAGGACAAGGCACTTAAAATGTGAAGAGGAATTGGCCTAGGAGAAGAATAGGGGGAAACAACCTCCACTATGCACGAGACATATGGAGTTCTGTCTTTTAGAAAAGGAAGGTCAGGGCATAAGAGAAAGCATTTAAAAGAGTATGAAGTGAGTTAAGAAGAAAGAAGCAGAGAGAGGAGGTTGGAAATGTGGGAACAGAGAAAACTTTTAGGCAAATATGCAGTGATTTTATGTCCTTAACTATTTCCTTGGAAGAACAATATAGACATAACTCAAGCCTGTTACAAGTTCAATTCCATTCAAGTCCAATCCTTTCTGTTTCCAGATTTGAATTCTGCAGGCTTACAGACAGTTGAAGACATACTATTCATACAGCATGCTCACACAATTTCATTCACAAGGCATGGGACTTCATGCCACTTTTCTATCCTTAGGATCTATATTGTATACCTTTCAAAATGCATTCCTTTTGTTTCCATTAAGTCCATCCTCCTTGTCTGCTATTTCAAATTCTTTTCTTGTTTAAGGAAATCAAGTTTCTAATTTCCCTTTCTAGGAAGCATGTTGCTGTGGAAGGCTTCCGAACATGTCTCCAGTCATGCAGGAATTATTCCTTTTTCTGGAGTGTTTAATCAGCACATTTACATGGGAGCCACAGCCCTCTGGCATGCACAAACCTGTCTCTGGTTCAAAAGCCTCAGAATCACAAGAATCATATTGGTTTCCACCTCATCTATCCAGCATTCTTCACAGGAGTAAATTCTCAGCTGCAATGTGTTATGTCAAGGAACAACTCCCAGTAAACTCATCTTATTTTGCTTTCAAAGCTGCATATAATGGAACCTGATTTAGTTGTCCCCGGATTCAGCTGAATGGGACAGAACATTTTAGAAGGATTGCCACATAGCTTTTTTGAACACATTGTAACATTGAACACATGTAGCGCAGTTACAGATCTGAATCTGTGATCGAGATCTTTAAATTCTGTAAACTGACATACTTTCTTTGAAATCTATTATTGTGTAATACATGGAACTATGATTTCTACAATTTACGGATCTAGCCTTATTTTTAGTATATTACTAAAGATCTGCTGGAGTCCTCAGAGATAGTGGCAGCAGGTCTCTTCTTCCACATGAAAATTTTCATTCTTTATTAAAATAGAAATTCACAGTAAATCAGATCAAAGGAAGTATTTGGATTTTTAAATTTTTTGATGGGTATTTTCAGACATATATAGTGGCAGTTAGTGTAGCTCTTCCTCTCTTTGTTGGATCTCCGAAAAAAAAAACATTATCTTGAATGCATTGTAATCTCTCCTGTGCTATGTGTCACAAAAGATACTGTAGGTCTGGCCCACAGAAACTAATGGCAACTGAGATCAATCTGAGATCCAGATATTTCAGTTTTCATCGAAATAACATTTTCAGAAATATAGTATTTTAGGTGACTTCTGAATAAAAATTCAAAATTACACTTACAATTTTATGGGAAACAAAGAAAAAAATCCCCTTTTCTTGAGAAGAGAACTATTTTGTAATAGAAAATAAATCTTTTCAAAAAGCCTTACAAAAACTTTTTTTCTCTGTTTTGGGTGAGGAATAGTCCAAACAAGACATGTCCTCTTGAGTAAGATGGATTAGGTCCCATATAGATACCTCAGCCTTTTTATTAATGTAAATGCAAATGTAATACTATTAATAATAGCAAACCCAACAATAATAACAACAACAAAAATAATAAAATTATATTGAATGTAGGTAATAACCTCAAAAGGGTAGCTATACATGTCCAGTGTTCTTCATTGCCATTGTTCTTCATGTGCAAACTAGCAAATTATCCATAACTAAATTAAAAATTGAAAATTTTGAAGGTGGTCTTGAATTAATTCCAAAATAATCTTTTTATGTAGGGGAAGTTATGCCTATAAGGTGAAATTTCCTTCACCAGAATAAGGAAGCATAACCCTTAATCTCATCTCTGTGCCAACATCAAGTACTTCTTAAACTTTAAAGATTTTGTTTTTTTTGACTAAACTTTCTTCAAGATAAGAAATGAAAATGGAAAATATATGCCCAGACTTCAGTTTTGGCGCCAGTGATTTCAAGCTCAAATTCTACAACAAAATGCTGAGACATTCATTACCCAGTGCTGAAATTGTTATAAGTCAGGCATTTGAACTAAATGTAATTTATAAACTGCATGATACATTGGTAGCAATGTACCTGATATTTGACTTTTTATGACCTCATTTGTAATTCTGTCCAACATATTCTGCTGATATTATCAAAGTTGTTTCGAAGCATTCAACTGCCTTACACATGACTGTGTGAAAAGTGTGGCCATAAGGACAAATGAAAGACAGCATTTTTTGTCATTATAGAAGGAAACATGAGCTCAACACTCTTGAGATGCTGATTGTAAGGCTAGTTTCTAATTTTCCCATTTGACTGCCATGTCTCCATGGCACCTGTCCACAAAAGGAAAGGCAAAGAAGCAGAGTGAAGCCTCATGTGTGTGCAAAGGAGATGTATCAGGAGTGACTGAGCTTAA
Organism: Hafferia zeledoni; assembly: GCA_035583235.1. NCBI lineage: Eukaryota > Metazoa > Chordata > Aves > Passeriformes > Thamnophilidae > Hafferia > Hafferia zeledoni. The sequence continues at coordinate 93,849,234 of JAWWEV010000115.1, forward strand.
CTAGACATTCATGCAAAGGAATACTTTTGTGCCTTTGAATTCATCAAGACATCTACGTAGGCTGAAAGACTAGACATAGGCAGATATGTGCCTTTTCAGAATAGCAACTGTAAATCAGGTATCGTGTCCTAAAATTAAATCAGATGCCTATGTTTAGGCAACACACCCTAGAAATCTTGCCCCTTAGTTACACCATGGACGGAGCCAGGATATTTGCATTTTTTGCAGTAAAAGTAATGCAAAAAATAACATTCCTGTTTGTTGGCACTGCCTGCAATATTAAACCGTGACTTAATGAGTGTTTGTTTAGTCTTGGTAACAGTTTCTTCCAGAGTCTGAGACAATTAAACACTTGAATCCAAATGCAGTTTAAATAGAAAAGAAAAAAAAATATAAAAAATGGTGTTTAGAACAGATAAAACATTTACTAGTCAAAATGGCATCTAGAGGGCATTGAAGTGTGTGTACATGTATTCTAAAAGGTTAAATCATCAGAAAAAAAAAAAAAAGGAAAGGACAATTGTAACGCTGTACCTCAGGCTGTTTTGTGAGTTTTGAGAGTCCTAGATACACATTTTGCCTCCCCGAACTGTGTCTGTATTTTCCTGTCAGTGGATATATATAAACATGCCTAGCAAAGTAAGAGAGGTTCTGGATTCCATTCTTGGCATCAGGCAGAAAAACATATCATTATGATGTAAATTCTGCATTTGGATGGCAGGTTTCTTTGAAAGTCCCAAACTCCTGCCATAAAGGTAATTCTGATTTATATTTATCCACATGATTAGTTTTGGAAGATATTTTCTTCCTTTTTAATTTTTTTTTCCATCCATATACATTTCAAAGATGAAGAAATCATGAGATTAAGATATTCCCATCAGGGAAAGCAAGAAAAAAATACATGTAATAGCCAGTCACAATTGACCACACAGCATGATGGATCTATAAAGGAAGAGAAAAAAAGAAAAGAATTTCAGCCAGTTGGGAAGCTGTCCCAGATACTGATGAAAAGATAATAATTAATGATAGGATTTTTATTCATTTATTTATTTAGAGACAGATGCATTACTAATTTTAACCTCAAAAGGACATTTCAGCCTTGCAAATTGTACAGATTTTTGGATGGTACTTTTTAGATATTTCTGTAAGAAATGTGGACTTTGCTATTGGCATTTTCTCTCAAGGATCCTTTCAATCTAAAGGTACTCCCTTCCCCTTTGCAGTTTCTATGGAGCTGAAAACATGAAGTCTGTTCATAATATTTTGATATTTTTAAGCTTGTTTACCTCAAGAACTATTCACTACTCAGAGCAAAAGATAAAGTTTTCACCTAGCCACTTTCAGAGGATCAGGGTTCCCCTCAACCATTTTCCAATGTGGGTTTGAAAAGGCCTCACGTGTGTCAAAAATAAAATGTTTCTAGTATGCCTCTTATACTCTATATGTCTGTTTCTTTGTTGATGAAAAAAGGATAGTGTTGCAGTTTATTGCCAATATTTAGCCAGTATTTGAATTATTTTTGTGACACTATGTATTTATTTCTCTCTAACATATCACCAAAGAATGTAAAAGGCTGCCCCCTGAAGTCACTGATAGATATGTTGATTGTCTTTGGATGGAATCCTGGAAGAAGTACCACACTTTGCCGATAGAAACATTTTGACACCCTGTTATCTTCCTGAGTTGATCAGACACCTGCTGCTACTCCACCTGCCTTCTTGGCAACCAGAAATGCCTGTCTGCTTCGCTTTCCTAGTTTTTTTTTGTTTTTTTTTTTTTTTTTTTCCCTTCCCCAGCTCTGGCTGTGTAAGTATCAACAGGTGGGATCAATTGTGAGGAAGGATGTTGTGCCAATGCTTCATTGCTGGCATGGAGGCAGGAGTTCCTGTAGCGAGGATAGCATGTGTGGCTTGAAGAAGGCTGCTCTGCAGAAGTTGGTGTTGTCTGGCCCCCATGCATTACTAGAAGGGTCAAACCAACTTTGGGGCAGGCAGGGTGCCATTCTGACAGAAGGTATAGCCAAGATACCAAGTAGTTATGCAGCAAGTGTGTTTATTGAGGGTTTGATTGTGAGCCAGCAATGTTTAAATGATTGCTCGTCTTGAATTTATGCACATTTATTTAACAAAATGCATGAAAACTAGTATAAAACTACATTGTATTAAGAAAAAAAGTAAAAAGAGCTTCTGAAGCCAAGCAGAAAGGTGGCTTGCAGCCATAGCTGTATTTCACTGATAGGTATGTTCATGTGCTTTTGTTTACAGTGACAAGTCTCTCTTGGGCCTGTTTTGCACTAGGAACTGACCCCTAATATTAAGTATTGACTTTTCTTTCACTGTAGACGGCAGAGATATACAAATTTGAAAATGTTGAAAGGATCAACCCAATTGGATCTGCCAGTCAGAACAGAATTCTTTTCTGGATCTAGTAAAGCTTTTAAAAATCCTAATAATTTAACCTAGTTAGGTGGACTTTTTCAGACAGAAACAAGGAGGATGGATACGCAGAAGGATATAAAGAGCACTTTAAAATCCATTGACCATGTTAACGTCTTTTACAAAAAGTTCCCTCTCAATTTCTGTGTGAAGATTTTAATCACTACTTAAAATATCTGCTTTAATGTACCCCTTAAGCAGTCACCTCTGTTTTGAGAGCAATCATGCCTGTTTGCAGCTAACCTCCTCATTCTAAGCTGCTAAATAGCAACTTTAACACAAACATTTCAATTAATTGCTGGCCTCTCAATGGGACAGATTGCCAAGACTTTATGGATGAGATCCAGCCTTGATACTGTATAGGATATCAGACTCACATTAGCCTAGTAGGCAGGCAGGTCCCTTAAATACTTCTCCTGTGGGGAGCAGACCAAGCCCTCATTACACCCTGCATAGCTCTCAGTATGCAAAATTGTCTTCCTATCTGATGGAGCTGTCTTATTAGTTGATATCCAGAATGAAAGGCTGTGCTATTGTCCCACTTTCAACTTTCTCCAGCCCATCATTGATGGATGTAACACTTGTAATACTATTATAATCATATCGATTAAGATAGAACCTTAGGTGAAGATTGTAAAGACAAGGTAACTCCTTGGACAGTCCTTAGATTGTATCAGTGCCTGTTTAAAAACAGGCTGTTACACAGGCTGAGGAAAATTATGCCAATCATGACGCCCTCCTAAGTCTTTATTGCTTTCTCCATTGCTGCGGCTCATTGTTATATTTAGTATCTGACCACAGGATCTGCCATATGATGAATAGTCAAAATGAAAAGAAGGAAAAATAAGACTGCATTTTAGCAATTTCTCCTGAACTTATAAGCTCTTAAAAATGTGAAATTTGGCAGGAGTAGCTCAGAGATGTATTCCATCAATGTACTGTTTAATTATTTTACATCTTTTAAGAAGTATGATGTGCATTTTATAGGAAGCAAAGAGAAACAGTTTACTGGAGACTAAAGGACAAATAGGTTATGCTGATTAATCTTTGACTAAGATTGACTCAGTGAGGTGAGAAAGAAGCTTTGAAAATTCTCTTGCATTTTTTCTTGATTTTTTTTCTAAATCTTATAAATGTTATGTCAGAATAAAAGCCTGAATCTGAGTTTCCACACTGGGAGAACTACTGTCCCCTTAAAAAAAGATTCACTTTGAAAATGCTTTTAAAGAAACTAGATGTTATATTTGTCTGTACTTAGTCTGACATACACTGGCCAGTGGTGCAACATGCTCATAAATCAACTTATGTTGGTCAACTGTAATGTGTGTATTACAGGCAGTAGTAAATCAGGCCTTGGTAATTTTATTCACAACATAATTAAAGGTTTTGTCCTCTGTTTTAGGAACTCTGTTTTTTCTAATAAAAGATTTAAAATTTTTAATTCAGCAAGGGCTAATGGATCAGTATATATGTAGAAGCAGTATATATACATATGCCTGGAGAAGCATTCTTCAGTGTTTGCAGTCCAGAAATCCAAATGTGCTTATCCACTAGCTGAGCAATCCCATACCTATTTTCAAGCTCCTCCAAAGGGCTTAGTAGAGGAAAATTGCAGAGCACTGCAGTAGTTGGTCTTTGGAAGCTCAGGAGGCATCATCCTCAGTTTTACAGAGGTAAAGAATCTGTACTTTTTTTTTTTTTTTCCTGACAGGTTTATCACTGTGCACAACTGTGTTAATGAAGGACCACAATTAATTTACCACCTAATTTGTTACTTGCTATTTGATTGCAAGCTTACCATTAGAAGCATTTGTGATGGTAGTTGGTCAGGAATTAAATTTAAATAAACTATATGGCCTATGGAAATTTCCTCTTACAGATCACCATCTAACAGAGACAACTCATTATGTTCAAAAGTAAAGGGAGGTGAATATGTTTCAATGTTTGCTTCTCTTAACAGTGGGTTTGCCAAGTCCAGCAGCAGCCTTGTGTAGAAGCATTTCCACACACTTTTACTGTGATAAGAAGAGAAAGAATGATTACCTCTTTGTAACTAAAAATGTGATGATTTTCATAAAACCACCCATCTTAACGTCTCCACATTGCCATATTTTCATGGTCTGGAATATTGCCGAGATAGGGCTTCTTTCCAACTCCTTGACTTATTTCCTGAGCGTAAAAAGGAACTAGGAAAAAGCACCCTATTGATTGTGAAGCTTGGAATAGAAAATACTGTAACATATAAGGTTATGTTGTAATACAGTACGCTTGGTAACAATTCTGTTGAGAACACTGCTTTAACTCAACAACAAGGTGTTTTGTATAGCTCTGTTCAGAAGCATTTATAGTCCATGGAATGGATCAGTTTCTAAATCATAGCTGACTGTGATTTCTGCTATTTGTATTTGTTGTAGGAGCAATACTTTTAGGGGAGAAATCATTGCAAATTTGAAATACTGTTTTGATAAACATCAAAATTCAAGAACTGGAGACACAGAAGCACATTTAAGAGCTAAATAGGAAACAGTTGAAATTTATCTGCAAAGTGATTGCTAAATGGAAATCAAAAAGGTCAGCTGCAATTCACTCTAGGGAATCAAGATTCATACACTAAGAGATGCTGCAGGTGCTGTGCAGGACAGTGAAACACAATGTTTTTAATTAAATCATGGGTCTTCCTGAGGGAATATTGCATTAAAATCCAAGTGAATCTGACATAATGGCAAGATCTACATTCCTGGTTCTTTGTCAAGTCATTACATTAGTCTGCCAATTAGATCAGGAGGGAGGCATTTCAAATTACAGCAGCAGTTTTACAGAGTAGATAATTATGGCAAGTTATGAATGAGAGAAATTACTGCAGCTAGTTGTTTTTTTTCTGCTCACTCCCTCCCCCCTGCCTTTTTTGCTTTTCCCCTTTTTTCTGTCTTTCTTCTATAGTGTTGGTTCTTTTTTTTTTTTTCTTTATTTTTGAAGTTTCCTAGCATTAAAATGTTATATAGCACTTTGGTTACTGTGTAGTTCTTATTGTTACTTTATTAAACACACTGCCAGTCATAATTTCTCTGTGACTGTTGCTGACAATTATAGCTAAACTACAATAATTATTACATTTATGCTTCTAGTCTCCAAATAGCTAAATTCTTTCACTGTTGTAATATCTAGCTTCAAATTAGTGGCCATGAAAGTTACCAATGCAGTAATTTCATTGGATGTGAGATCTTATTTACAGTTGAATACTGATTTTTATGTGATTCCACTAGGACAAAAAACATGCAGTGCTAGTGTAAAGATTACTTTTGACTTAACAGAAGAATAATTGAAACAGAAGAAATAAGTTTTTAATTTTAATTTTAATGTTTAAAATCTGCTTGTATGTCCAGGTAAAGTAATTAGTGTTGTTAGTAGACACCTGCACTGTTTATGTTTACACTGTGTCCTCTAGAAATGCAGGTCTTGTTTGCAAGATTATTTTCTTTTATGTTTCTATTAACTATTGCTGAATTAGAGTTGATTTGATTTGGAGTATATAGAACAGCCTCCCCTAGTTACTTCATCTGGATAATTTCTACTGTGGGTTTAGACATATTTATTATGACTGTATTCTCAGGACTATATAATAGTATTTCTGTATCTATAGATTTGAATAGAAGAGTATGGGTATCAGTTAATTTTGAATTGCATTTATTTGTAAATATTTTCACTAATATAATTAAGCATGTTTGGTCCATATGAACTATTTCCTTTGATCTAAAATGAATTTTTTGATAGAAAATCCTATTTTCAATATGAGAGAAAGTCTTGACTTAGTAGTTTGTCCAATAGCTCAGAAGATAAACATCCATCAAGGATGCAGCATAGTCATGCTTGATTCTTTTTTGTGTTAAGAAGGCTAAAGTCTGTGATTTCAAGGAGTAGCACATCACCACTCTAAGACACAATTTTCAGCATCCTCCTGACAATCTTCTGATTTTGTTTAAAGAGAAACCCTATGGTGCATGCATTAGGAACCGACCCGACAGAGTCAACAGCAGATTTGATTTTATTGTCATTCATTAGGCAATAAATAACCAAATGCTCTTCACAAGGGAGTGAAGAAACTTGATGGCACCTTATTGATTAGGGTATCCTCATTAATAACAGGACTCGAACTCTGCCTTTGTATGGAAAAGGAGTAAATTTGAACTGTAAATTCTTTCAGATAGGCACCCTCAACAGAAGATTTTAAGATGCATTTGCTTCCGCTGTTCTTTTTGAAACTGTTTGGCTCTTCAGAAAATTGTTAAACTTATTTACCTAGTTATAGAGGGCATGTGAGGTTCAAATGGCAAAAACAAGTGTTTACTGAGTGCATAGGTAGTAGTACTATCAAATTCGGGGCCAAAGGAGACTGGGGATACAAAACAATCCCCCGTGCCTGGCACAAATGATGTCAGGAGTACTTGAGAGCTCCATAGGCAGCTATTAAATAAACAAATTGTATCTAACCCAGAAAATACCCCATCCTGAAAATGACTAGGTGTTCAGGAGAGGATTAGGGAAAGATATCCATATATTTGGTCTTCTGTTACTCTTTCCTATGTCTGTTTATGCAGCCACTCTTTGGACAGAAGATTGGCCAGATCTGAAGTGTGCAGCAGTTCTTAAGTACTTGAGACTGCAAAAATAATTACATATATAAAATAGACTAACAGTAACGTAAATGATGAGTAGCTTTTTTCCCATGAATATTCAGTAGTTTTGTGTGAAATATCCTCCTAGCACATGCGATAGAAATGGAATTTTATGTGTCCTTAATACAGAGGTGTCGTCACCAGTGTTATGACTCCAATCTCCCAACATTTGTTCCAGCTTAAGACTGCTTTGCATGGAATTGTTTCATGCTCATGCTTCCTTTTTCCTAGCTAGTTTTCTTCCTATTTTAACAGCTTACCTTAAATGTTTGTGATCACAAAAATCATGTTATTGCTATGGTCTTTCCAGAAGAAAAAGTTACGTACTGCTATATTAAGTTAGCTTTTACTAAATGTTGGGGTTTTTTTAATTGAATAGAATTAAATAATTTATTAAAACCAGTTAATAATAATTTTGTTTTAAAAGAGAAGATACTGTAATGAAAAACAAACAAACAAAAAATCATCTACAGGGAGCCAGGGAGATGAAAATTGGGAAAATAGAAGCCAAATATTAAAATTCATATGGGGAAAATGCAATTTTACACAAGACAAATAGACAGAAGGAAAGAGAAGTATAAACACAGTAATGTCAAAGGAGACATTCCGGAGACAGTGAGCAGAAAATCAGAAATGATTTTGCAAGGCCACATGGCAGCAAAAAGAAATTGAATGCCATTTTGCTATCCATACTCTGACACATCATGCAGCATTGACAGAAAATAATAATCTCCACAAAACAGGGAAAGCTGAGGGACTCAGACAAGGGAGGAAAGTTGTTCTACTGCTAGTTTGATTCCTGGACTCATAGCTAAGTTTCCTCAACTGCTCTGATGATTTTAAACCACTGACCATTGAAACTACATGCTTTTCCCTTCATTTGTTAAAGTAAATCTTCATTATCGGCCATGTTTGTGCATTAGATATCTAGTAGAAATAATTCCCAAAGGTCTTCAAGGCCAACTTCAGAGGGGAATTACCAAGATTCTCTTGCTGAAAGGGCTACTAAGAACTAGAAAGGATTAAATAGCTGGTGACCTCTTTGCATTTAAGTATATATATATAAACTGGGGGGTTTCTGTAGCCTACTGAAGATAATGGCAAACACCAGTTGAATTTGGTAATGTATTCATTGGCTGATAATATACAACTAATTACATGTATATATTTTGGTAACAGATCACCATAGCCTTCAAAAATAGATTTTATTATCTATATTGATTTGTGTAACTCCCTACTCTATTATTAGCTCTGATTGATACAACTTTTCATTAGTTATGGATTTACATTTTATTCAGTGTTCCTTTGCCAGAAAACCAGTGCCAAGAAGCAAAGAAAATGTCATGGTGAAGTTGTTTGTTTTTAGGGTTTTTTTGGGGGGGGGTTGGGGTTTTTTTTCATTTTCCACATTTTGGAATACTTTCCGTCTGTTTCACAGTTCCATGAATAAAGCTCAATTATATAGTGTGAATGTCACTTGCATGGGAAAAGTGCCAGCACCAAAGACTGAAGTGGTGATGAAGTAATAGAATAAGAACTACATGAACCACAAATAAGTGGTTGGATTTGAAATAACTTGCCCTGGATGGCCAGTAGAGGTCATTTTGGCTATTCGTCCAGTACAAAAATGAAATGGGCAGAGAAATGAGATCACATAAAGAACAAAATCTATTCAGCTTAGTCCATAAACCCTTTAGATACCAGCTGCAGATGTGTAGAGCTTTAAAGGGCCTTCTGGGACAAGAAAGGTCATGGTCAAACTTACCAATGAAAAAACATTCAGAACCAGTCCTATTTACAGTAGCAAGCTCTTAATCGACTTCATTTTAAATGGAAATGATACTTTGACCCCATTCCACATCAGAGGTTCTGGAATGAATGCCCAGGTCCTGCAAAGACACTGAGTTTATTCAGTCAGAATTTGTGTTGTTTGTATGTACACCTTATGTAAAATCTGTATAATATGATGTATAGAAAAGAAAAAAAAAAAAAAAAGGCAACTCTAATGACATGAAAAACCAATCCAATATCTGTTTTAGAAACAAAAAAAAATGTATTCACAGATTTTTCAGATTAAAACCGATATTAACATTAGTTAGTATTACTCCTTTTAAACAAATCTGATAAAAAACCACTTTCAATGAAGCTTCTAGAAAAATGCTGTTTAGGTAGGTGATTTCAAATAGTAACTTAGGGGCAAGATTTCACAGAAGTTTTCCATACAAGTCTTCACTGTGTACATCCAAAACAATGTGTAAAGGTTACAATACTCTTGGCATGTGTGTATGGCATATATACAGCCATAACAAAAGGACAATGTGGTTTGATGAAGTAGATTCTTTGTGGGTAAATATGGTGCTGTACTATAAGACTCCTTTGCCAATTTGTGATAATTGCCTCTGTTTTATGCTAGTCCAGTGATACAAAGAAATATCATGCTAACTTGTAATAGATATAGTCTAAAAATAAAATGGAAAAAAAAAAAAGAAATTGCTTAAATCCTTAAACAGTATTCAACATAGTAGAAAAAATTGATTTTAAACATTTTTTTCAATGCCTAGAACAGTGTGTTCTTGATGTAAGAATTTTTTTTTTTTAAGCACAATAAGTAGGTTGTAGGATTTGCGTTGGAGATACCATATGGAAAGCACTAATTTAATGGGAAATGATAAGCTGTGAATTGGATTCATGATTCACGAGTCACAATGCACAATAACACATGCCAGTAATTTACTAAAATACAGTATGCATGTATGTATATTAATTTACACATGTGCATATATGCTAATTATTTGTTATTAAATTGCCATTACAATTCTCTCAGAAGTATATTCCTTTTTTTTTTTTTTTTTTTTTTTTTAATTTAAGAAACAGTAAATTTAACTATCAGGACAACCAGCCAGGTATTGATTTTGTTGCTCACAATAAATAGTTGTGAATATAATAGTTATAATGGAGAGCATGCACACTTGTTCATTGTGTAGATTATAAATACTTCCAAAGTACAGCCATGGGAAGATATTTTTAGAAAGAGTCTTACAAGCAGAGATGTCAGAAGGCGGATCTGAGAAAAAAGAGTTTTCTGCTGACATTTCTTGATAAACTGAAATAAACATACCTCATTTAGAAAGCTAAAGCAAAGTATGCCAGTGCAGCCATTTGATTATATTGATTAAAATTGATGCCTGTTTTGTGATGAAATGTTATATCCTTTCTCTACAAATAAAAACCAGTATTGTCTTTAGTTGGTCATGAGTGAATACTTTACTGTACTCAAAATCGTTATTTTAGTCTTCTGTAAAATGAAGTGTAGGCATTTACCAAGCTATGGAGGGGATTTTTTGTTTTCTGGGAAGTAACTTACTGCTGAAGGAGCCTCTCTGTGATAGCTGATAATATTTGTGAGAGATGGAGGCTCTTCAGTGAAGCTACATGATGAATCACTAATAAAACCGAATTAGTTGCTTAGATGATTCCTCTTTAGTCATCACTCAGAGAACAGAAATCATGAGAGCTGAAAGAGCATCACAACTGGATCTACCAGAATGGCAAGAGATAAAAGGATGCTTTGTTGAAGTCACAAAGGACAGTAACCTAAGTGAGTGAATTTTAGTAAAGGCTCTCTTTAATGAAGCCATTCAGAGCTGGAATCAATGTGTGATAATAACTTAAAACAAAACTAAATCAGCATTTAAGTGACACTGTGGTGAGTGGGAAGAGCACAGTGAGGGGTAACAGTATAGGGGTGACTTGTGGGCTAGAGGCAACAGCATCCTGATTAGAGGCAATACTGCAGATAGTAAGTAGCAGCAGCCAGGAGCAGCAGCCTGGTGAGAGGGGGTAGTTCCCTTGTGCAAGAATGATTATAGGTTGTGGCAGCTAGAGATTGTCATGAGGTAACATCAAGGTGCACAATCATAATTTTATAATAAAAGCTGTATGACAACCTGTCTGCGTGCCTGCTAGGATAGCACTGAGTACTGAAAAGAAGCTGAGTCATATATTGGAAAGGTACAACCTGGAGAAATTTCTTTCAGGATACATAAACAAAAAGTGATAGATAGTGTTAAAAAAAGCTGAAGGACAGCCAACTTACAAAATGATGGTCTTTGATCTGGTGGTTTCTATTCTGGAGTAAAATATTAGAATTATGACAGATAGCTTAGCATGCAGTATTAGGAAAGCAAATGAAAAGCTGTCACCTAGCAGGTGAAAAAGAGAGAAAAAAGCAGAATGAGCCGATCTCACCCTCCTGTAGGCATCTGCTTAGAGCCACTGATGGGAGTCAGGATGCTGAGCTTGATCGGGTGTTCTTCAGTTGTCATATGCTCACAGCTGGGTGAGAAAACATAATCAATGGTTTGATGCCTACTGTTCTGCAAGGCTGTGCTTTCTGGTCAGATAAATACTAGCTGCATTTATAGCTGCTTTGTTTTCCACAGATCAGTGCTGTGTCACTTTTCACACCTTTGTTTTTATCCCTATAGATATGGATTTGGCAAGAAAGAAACTGACCGTTCAGGGCATCACAGTTGTAGCTCCACAGCCATCTGGTGTCCACCACAAACTGGCCTGGTACCTGTAGCATCTCAAGGACACACTAGAGAAATACTGAATTTAAGAGGTGTTTACCTGAGTATGTGTTGAGCTGTTTAGTCTTCTTTTTATCAACTGAAATACTGTTAGAAAAGAAAGTTATGAATGGTAACCAAATTTATTTATTCTAAAACCAAACAGAAGTCTTGATCTTTATAGCTGCTAGCTTCCTTGAAACGCTGGATGTGCCTTTACTGAGAAATACATTTTAATAACACAGAAGTGTGGTGTCTAGACAGGAGACTTTCTAATTTTCTTTTGCATAAATGAGTACAGTATTCATAAAAAATCTAGATTTAGAGGAAATACATTATGGTCTAAAACATTTAGAATGAATCTATCTACCTAGCTCACAAAAGCTCAGTTAATATGAACCATTTCAATGGGAATCAATATTAATGACAATTGGCTTTGTCTGGATTTATGTTTCAAGTGCAGTCACTGCATGCACTCCTTGACATCTCAGAAGGAATAAGTGAAGGGTAAGTGGAGGTATTAATAGCATCTTACTCTGTCTCTACCTGTTTCCATGAAACTTGCCAGAACTTATTATCTTTGATTCCCTTACCACATTGTTAAATATGGTTAAATTTATGTAGTAGACTCAAAATTTACTGGGAAAAGAAAGGTGTATAGATTTTGGCAGAATTTTATAAAAGCTACTTTCCTTGGGGAAACCCGGCTAAAAACTGGACACATCCTCGGATTTGCTCATTCCGAACGACCCTCTGATGCAGAGATTATTCCTTGAAAATATGGTAGAGATGATAGCAAAATCATAGGTAATGCCATTCATATTCTTCCATTTACACTTGTTAGATGGTATTTGACTTCATGGACAGTCCCTCAGAGAGCACAGTAGCATCAGCCATTGGTATATGACATTGAGAACTTACCTTAGCATAAGAGAAACATGACTCTGCAGCTGTCTATATCATAGCAATAAAAATGAGATTTGAGACATGAAACCCTTAAAGTGCTGCTGTAACTGGCAGAATTCCTGGAGATTTCTAATAGGACCAGGATTTCAACATCAATAGATGTGTTGGTTTTCATTGGTTTACAAATAAGCCACAAAGCATACCCATTCCTGTTTGTGTTGAGTGCTCCTAAATATTTATGACAGATGAGGACAGAAATTTTCTGTACTTGTTGCCTACAAAGTGCTTTGAGTTTTTTATTTCAGTAACGAGCTTTCCGTTTTTAATAATGTGTGACTGGCCATCTTTTTCTTCACTGGATAGATGATTCTTCTTAAGACAAATAATCAGTGAATTGTGAATAATACACTTCTGATAGGGATCTGTAGCACTGTCTTAATTAAGAAAATTTAAATGATTAGTTGCCAATATAATTTGAGAAGGTAAAAGAATAGGATGCCATGCAAAGCAGAAATTTTAATTTAAGCTTTTTATTCACAAACATTTGTTCCCAAAACTTATTTCCTTTATCTGACTACTTCTGAAAATAAGTATGCAATACTCTCCCTGTGTTGTATATTATTACTTCTGTTGTTCCATAGTTTTCCATTTGACTGCTCAAATCCAGTATTTTCTCATCTTTATGGGCTTGCACATATTGCTTTATGTACTTGTAATATCTATAGACTCAGATTATATACAATATCCATTTATCATTATCATTTGCTGTTTTAAGTGTGATATATTATTGTAAAAGTAGAAGATAAAGTCTCCACAGAAAAGCTATCTCATCTATAAATTGAACTTTCTTGTTGCTTTTAAGGTTCAAGTGGTGCTTTTTTTATAATTCTGTGTTTAATAAATTTCTGAAAGTAACATGTTAATTTTACCTGCCACTGGCATTTTCTAGCAGCCAGGTACTGAAGTAGAGGAAGAAAAATAAGAATTCATTTTCAAAGAATAGTAAGTGAAAATAACATCTGACTGCCAATGATGTCTCTTTAGATAGTAACACACATTATCCCCTGGCTGGATTATTGTGCTTAAGGCACTGGCTTAAATCCTTGGGGAGTCCCTCCAGAGGTTCAAAGCAGTGGTTTTGCCTGTGGTATCACACAGATCACATCAGATACATGTCACCTCTCTCCCTGTGCCACTGCTGGCAGTGGCCATGCCTTTCATACCCTGAGCCTGTTTGCAATCATTTTCCAATCGCATCTGGTGAAACTACATTTTTCGAACAGCCTGCAAGGGAAAGGGGAACACGATGAGAGCATGATATCATGCCAGCGAGCAAAACTGGGTGTGCACCAGCCTTTGTATCACCTCATGCCTGGGCTCTGCATGGCAGGTGCCCCCTTCCAGTGTCTCCAGCAGCAGGCTGCAACCTGCAGCCCGTGGTGGGAAGCCTAGAGCTGCCAACATGGCTTTTCTATGGAGAGTATGAAATCTGCTGTTGAGAGGGAAAAACAAAGTGGCTTAATTAAAAAGAAGTCATAGTGAATAAAAATATCGCAAAGATGACCTTCACTGTTTTTGAAGCCAGCCGAATGCATGGCACCATCCATGCGGTTATACAAGGAGTGCCTGCAGCACTGGGAGTTGGGATGCCTTCCCGAATGTCTCTGCTGGCTGCAGGCCCTGAGTTTAAGCACGTTTCCTGTCATCACGTCTATAAATGAAGACAGACATATTATGCTGTCACTGTAGGGAGCATACAAGGGCAATGTTGGGTCTCCTCTGCAAGCTCCTGGGCATGGAGTAGTGTGGCATGGCCCGGGGACAACAAGCCTGCCATGGCACCATTGTCGTGCAGTTGGCTGTGCTGCTGGTCCCCGCGGGTTGGGCACAGACCTCGCCTTCCTTCCCTGCGGCTGCTGAGGCATCTGAGAGTGAGCCTGGCCCAGGATGGTTGATGTGGAGCAGCCTCATCCCAGGGGCTCAGCTGCTTCCAGGCATCATGTCCAACTGCATGTCCTCTCTAGGTCAGTGTTCCCTCTTGGCTCTGCCTTTCTCAGAGCTTGGTGTGTGACTTTGGCTTTCTCTTAATTCAGCTATTATGTGCGAACAGTTCAGTGTTCATACGTCAGCCCCAATGGGACAGGATAACTGCTGTCAGTTGCTTGCCCCTGTTGGTACCATGTGTGTGGTGAGGCACAGGGGTGCTTCAGCCAGGGATGGAGCCAATCCCCACTAGAGGCAGAAACTCTCTCAGGCATATTTCCTCCTTAAGCCCACGGTGGATGCGGCCCCCCAGGGACCAGGCCTGGCACTGCTCTGGAAAGAGGAACCCCACAGCTCTTGCTATAGAGCAGGTGCTAGAGGAAGTGGTCATCTCCACCAGAAAACCAGGAGAGCCACTGCTGGTCAGGCTGCCATTATGGTTTGACATCACTTCTGTTCAAAAAGCTAACCCAGACTGTTGAGTCTCCTTTGTCTTTGACTTTTTGGAGCCTATCAGTTAGTAGGTTCTGTGTCCATTAAACACATGCCTTACTGATATCAAATAGTGTAAGTATTTTACTCTGAGTGTCATGTAGTGCTAAGCCTTGCAAGTGTTTATTACATCTACACCGTCACTTGTACCAGCTAAGCCTGTCATCTCATCAAAGAATTTTTGACAAGACCTGTTTCCAGGAAACTACAGCAGTTATGCATCTAGGCACTTTTGAAAACATGCCAGGTATCTATCTGAATCTTTGTGCACTGCATATCTATAAAATCTGGCTTTCAGTCTCCTATTATAGTGGAGATTCAGATCTACAGGGAGTATTTTTAGCTTTTTATTGCTGATCATGAAGTCCCCCAAGAACCTATTACATGAAAACCAAAATAAAACCGTGTTTTAAGTGCATCAGCATCACTTCATCACTATTATTAATTACAGATGACCTTCAACATTGTTAGACTTTTACTGCATTCTATTTATACAATATACAAGATAACTGAAATAACTAATTAAAACAAACCCTAAAAATAACTCAAACAAAACAAATCAACCAACCAACCAAAGAAAAAGACCCAATAAACCAAACCCGAGCTTTGTATCATATTTAGCAAGTATCATGGAAGTTCCTAAAAGTGTTTTCTGTGTTGGTTGATTGAAAAAAATCAGAAGTAAGCATTAATTCCAAAATATATGTTAAAAAAACAAAACAAAGCAGCTGAGCATTGTACCTGAACTTTGTGAAGTTCATGATGTAGGTCAGACTAAAATAAAGCATTATCTTCAAGGTATTTGACCAAATGAATAGCTTCAACTTGGTATTTCGTTGTAGATTAATAACTCTTTAAGTCACACTTAACTTCTTATCACTCCTGAAATATTTCTTGAATTCCCATTCAGTGACTGATGTGTTAAATTCAGTGTGTTTGCAGAATGTATTTTTCAGTCTTGCTAGGCCAGACTAAAAGGAAAAAAAGCTGGCATTTAAGTTCAGAAGTGCTAACTTGAGACCAAATGTTCTGCCAGAACCTGGTCTTTGTGGTTTCTGAGAGCTACATGTTCCTCACCTTCTAAAGTCTTTAAGGAGTGGCAGCGCACTTTCAGCAGTGTCTAGTGGGTTCAACAGTGTGGTAGGAAAGCCATTAAAAGATCCTGAAAATACGTGGAGGGAGGAGGTGCATTTAAGAACATGAGAAACATACTGCACAGTCACATGGCAGTGTTTAACAACAATGCTCCATTATTCTAAAATGAAGCACTCCTAGCCTGTTCACTTCTGTGTAATATCTTGGTATAAACAGAATTGGAAGATGTAAGAAGCATTTTCCTCCACAGTCTGAGATGGTTCAAACTCAGATTTCTGCTAGGGTCATTTCTGTAGAGAAAACAGAGGCAAGAAGGAGACAGATTGTACAGCCTCACTGAATGCTGGGTCTCATCCTTCCTGCCATCATCCCTTATGCAGCTTATATTAAACAGTCATTGCATAAAATGCAGAAATGGACCTTGAAACAGGATTGGGACCAATGGCAACCTCATTTCCCCTTTGGCTGTGTCTGAAAAAAGATGAGTGAATGCTGTAAAAGAAAGGATCTCTTTGCCTCATCTGGCAGGCCTGCCTGTGCATTTCCTATCAGGGAACAAATTATGTAAAAGTTAAATCTGTTCTGTATAAGCAGAAAAAAACAGTCTCCTGTGCATTTCATACATGTATACTCCTGGTTTCTGTTAAGCAAATAACAAACTTTGTAATAGCATTTTCAAAAGAATCAATTCTCTTTTACTTCCTAGCCCTTTAAAAAGGATGAAAAATGGTTTTTTGTTATTGAAACCTCTTTGAGTGAAAAGAATTCTTACTAGTCTTTAGAAGTAACAGGTTCCCTATTGTAGCACTAAATGTGCTTATTTTGTGTTTGACTTTCCTCTGCAACAAATGCCCATCTCGTCTGTAACAGCTCACAGTCTTTCCAAGTGTATTTATACATTTTATGTCCAAATACCTCCTGGAGATTTTCATCATACAGGATTTCTAATATTTTCAGTATAAATTTAGTATAACCTAGAGCTCTAGCTTTTTCTATTGAGATGCAGTACCAGATGATTTGGAAGAATGTGATTAATAAGAGGGGTTTGTAGCTACTGAAATGAAGTTGTGAATATGACATGTCATTGCTGCTTTCTATTTTTGTTGCCTAAGATCCTCTTTTGAAAAGTCACATTTTTACCAAATAAGGTCTCTTCATTACATTTTGTTTTACAGAGCTTCTAGGTGTGTTTTAACCATATGGATACTGTGAATGAAAGATGTAAGGTTTGCAGCCAATTAGATTTAATATCTGCAAGTACAACTACTTTTAAATTTCCTTTATGCATTTCATAGCCTGCAGATTCCCATAGGGAGGAAAAATCTACTTTAATCAATAGATACAAGCCAGCAGAAAAAAAATCATTACCACCTGCTGCTATTCCATCAGTTTCATTTCCTTCCTTAGAAGGCTTAAGTGTCGAGCTGTATGGATTCCACCTTTGAGTGAACCATATCTAAAGGTTTCTAAACAGTTATTATACAGCTTCCATTTTAGTTGTCACCTTTTCTTTTCATGTTTGTGCTCTGTAATACTGCAAAACAATGCTTTTTGCCTTACAAGGCATTTGTAAACTTACATCTTTCTCATTATGCACTGAGCTTGAACTCTCTTCTTTCTTTAGTTTGCTTAAAGCAGCCTATCTTCTTTGGAAGCTTTTCCTAGAAATCACTTATTCTAGCTTGCTTGATGTTGCTATTTCTGTCCTTTGGCAACTCACTGCTTATGTCAGTGGTGACAATATTGCAGAAGAAAAGACTAAATATCCATATAAGTTGTGGAAAGGAAGCATCTGATATGGCAATGTTAGAGCTTGGCAAGTATAATTTTTTTCTTTTTTCATTTATTATCTCCTTTTCCACAGTGTCCATTGTCAATTATTTATCATTAGTTGGGTAGTTTAGGGTTTAATTGTGCTTGAACGGAGATTTTGGGCATAGGAGAGCTGAATGTTAACATGATTCAGGTAGGATCAATACATCCTGAGTTTCTGTGATGTATGCTCTCAAAGCTTACTTTTTTTTATAGAACATACTGACCTGCCTGTGATGTTCTTCTTTAATTCTGCTAGAAGTGGCAGCAGCCATTGCTGCAAACCTTTCCCACACCATTAGTCTTCATTTGAAAGAGTGGGAGATGCGTATTGATAGTTACAATCACTTCTGGGGCACAAGGGAGCCAGAGTAAGGACTTTTATAATGCTGATAGAGAGGAGAAAAGAATTTCACAATGTCCTCTGGTCAAGCTCCCCTAAGCCCACACACACACAAAAAAAATACTGCTGTCTACCACATAAATTTTGAATGGACCCTGAAATCACAGGTGAGGAACTGTTAATGTGCATTGCTGGTTGGTGGAATAATAAGAGCGCTTTTGAACTTCTACCACATAGTTCGTGTTTTTATCTTTGTTTCGGTATGTGTGTTTCCTATCTTGATACCAATATGATGAACATTTGTAATATATGCTATATAACCTATGTAAGAAAGGTACAAATCCTTCTTTTTTTCTTTTTTAAGAGAATTATCTGCAAATTAAGATAGAAATTTCATAGCCTTTTCACCCATTTGGTGTATGCACTAAAAAATGATAAAAAAGGAACATTTATTTTTATGAAAACACATACAGATATTTTCTTCTAAAGGAAAGTATTTTATATGTACAGTAAATGCCATCTGATGGTGTTCTAATTTTGTTGAAATATGTTTAAACTGAAAATAATAATAATAAAATGCACTTTCATATACCTGATTAACAGTGGAACAAATGGTTTTGCTGCACATGCATGGATTACTGTTTAAAGGTTGGCCTTTTTGTACAACTGGAGGGCAATAGTTCTCATTAGCTTTAGAGAGCAGAGCAACCCATTTCAAACATAATAAGCATCTCTTCCAGAGAAATACTCGCTCCTGGAATAAAAATTAATATTAGGATATTAGTGTACTGGCAAGCCAAATATCTAAAAGAAAAATCCATCCAGCTCAATATATCAAGCAAGATTTCTCTAAATTAGCAGGGAAGAAGAAATTGTCTGGTTTGGGTGGAATAGATACTGTAAAAAGCTGAATGAATCCTATGGCTGAATGAGCAGTATTTGATTTACATTTAAGATTCTGTTGGATCTTCACTGAGTGCCTTCACATCACTTCTTGAGGACCAGAAAGATAACATACAGAATCTCTTTTTTTGTGAAGACATACTGTTTGGAAATAAATTAGAAAGGCCTCAGAGGAAGAATTTATCTGTATGCTGTGTGCAATCATTAATCGTGAGAGGGGGAAGATAAATGAACCAAAACAAAGATATATTTTTTGAAGATGTTAAATCAGTAATGTGCAAAAGGGGCAATTAGTAGTATTTTCCTAAGAGCAATTTAGATGAAATAGCTGCTGTATGCTATTTTCATTCCATGCCTGAGCTGTCTCTAAAGCAATTTTAAGAGAGCATATATTCTGGTAGCCTGTGTTTTTGAAACCAAGGTAGAAAAAGACTGTAGCCTGTTGCAGGCATAATGCTCTAAACGTTCATGTGCTATTAATAGATTAAGTGGGCAGGAATTTCCTACTCACTGCAGTTTTTCTTTATTTTATTGTTTCCAGTGGTTCATAATTTGCATTTTATGACATTTCATAATATATGCTCCCAATAATAGGAAAATAGGATTTATTTTCCTTTTTACACAGAATTAGGGTTGGTTTATGTGGTAAATATCCCAGCAAAATTTTCCCCTTGTCTCTGTGCTCTAGGTCTCTTTCCACATTTAGTCTTCATTCTGTTTGGCATAATTTCATTAGTTTAAACTCTGGCTTTTCTTTTGCTACAGTGAAAACCCTGTGCTCAGACTGCTTGAGGTTCTTAAAGACGGTCCATGTCTTTGGTCTTCTGTATGCCTTAAATGCAGCTCGAGCTAGTTGATTCAAATATCTGTGCCATCATATTCAGAATATTATACAACAGACATTAAGACTTAAGAGTTCTATCTTCTGCATGGACAAGAAGTGGTAATGGTGTTCTATACTAGATTCACTTCCACTGTTCCCCCTTGTTGCTTTGTAATTTTATATCTGCAGTGTTTCTTACACTGATGAACACCTTCTGTTCACAAAGGCTAGAGACTTTGCATTTGAGAGTCTTCTTGTGTACCTCTCCATTTTGATTTCACAAAAGGATTTAGCAAGTTACTTTTAGAATCTCGATTACCTGGTTTCTTTCTTACTTTTGAGAAAGATGTGACTGGCATGATGACTGCCCATCAAAACCTCATGCTGAAATACCCTCCATGCTATAAATTCATAAACCTACCATACAGTCAGTACTGCTCAAGTCTAGTCCCACAATCTTCCTATCAATGTCATTGATTACATAAGAAATGACCAATGTTTTGAGCATAGTACGAGGCCAAGTTGTTTTCAGTATAATGTCAATATTTCCTTGACTGGGTCAGGTTAGCCCACATGCAAATTCTTAAAACCTCTATGTTACTAAATGTATTGGAAAAGTATTGGCTTCAGACGAGATCCTCAAAAAACTGTAGACACTTAAACGTGACTATTAAAGAGGCCATTGCAAGACTAAAAGTGTACCTGGAAATCTCCCAAAGCTTGACTGCTTTTGGTTTTCAAAACAAAGACCACAAACTTCTACCTTTGAGAGGATGTTTAAATCTGTGACTTGGAAAGTACCAAAGTACACGAGATGTGCTTTTTACAGGTTACTTGTGGCAGCACTGCCTGCACTGGGTCATTAAGAATTTGGACATGCCTAACCCTGTGAATTGCATTTATGATGCTGGGAGCCCTGTGCACATCTACAGATCTGCTACTTGAACTGGATGTT
The DNA here is from genome assembly GCA_035583235.1 of Hafferia zeledoni. NCBI lineage: Eukaryota > Metazoa > Chordata > Aves > Passeriformes > Thamnophilidae > Hafferia > Hafferia zeledoni. Next base: position 93,870,225 of record JAWWEV010000115.1, read on the forward strand.
CAAGTTTCCTTATGAGTTCAGTCATTGATTTCCTTTATGCCTTCAGGAAACATTTTGATTACTTACAAACAGTTTTAAGTAGTGAAGGAGGGAAAGCACAGGTTAGTTTCCGTTTCTAGATAAACTTCACAAAGCAAGTAATGGTGGAGGAATTAGACAGTGTTAGTGATAAATAATGATCTAACTTTGGTATCTAAACGCTCTGCAGTATAAGAAAACCTGCCCATATGCACTGGGGGTGGAGAGAGAAGATTTTATAACAGATTTAAAATTAGAAAACAAAATGGCCTGATTAACAGCAGTAGGAAGAGTTCTGCAGAGGATGAGGGGAGAAATTAACGGATGACATTCAAAGGCAGCTGTGAAGTATGAGAAGCTGCAGCATGCGGAGGTAGTCAAATCTAGCAGTACAGAGAGTTCTGAATGATGCTGGAATAAATCAGACAGTCTGGGTGGGAGAATCTTTCAAGTCGTGGATCACCTCTGCATAGACAATGATAAACCAGTAGATTCCATCCTGAACTAGAGCAGGTAATACTTAGGGGATGTGCACAAAAATATTTCAATGAAATTAATGATGCTTTTTCTGGAAGTAGAGTGAACCCGACTGTTTATACTTCAGAAAGCAAATATAATGCAGCTATTGCTATTCCATCTAAGAGCATATCTTTCCATGTCTTCCACTTACCTTAAAATAAGGGAAGGGTAGAGACCCTTCACAAATGTTCTTTCTAATGGTTAAAATCTGGATGCCTGGTGCAGGGAGTCTGGGGAGGCTGTGTTGCAGAATTGCTTTAAAGAAACTTGTGTCTTAGTCAGGATCCTGATGGAAGCTTTCCTGTAGGCACCTTTCCTACATGGGATCCACTACGGTGATTATGTGGACTACTGCAGTGATTATGTGGACTGCACTCTTTCCTCTCAATGCCCTCGACCTACTCTCACAAAGAGGTAACATAGCATGCTCATCTTCAAAACAGGGTGTGGGAGGAAAGCTGGAGGTGATCACAAGCCAAAACAGAATGTACACACACTACAAAGGCCTCTTCATTTCTAAATACATTATGGCTTTCAGTGGATAGACCCCTTACTAATAAATTCTGGTTTATAGAAGAACTGGAGGAAGAACAGTATTTTGCTATGGTAGACCATAGTCTGGCTTCTAGTGAACTGTTCTAATGTGGTTGAATGGAGTCTGTCTCTCTGAAAAGAAGTTCTCTCTGCTAATGACAAGAAAAATCATACAGGTTTTTTCATTATAGGTATGACCAAGTAAAAGAAGAAAATAAATCACTAATTAGAGAGTATTGAGTCCTACTATGAAATTACATTTGCTCCTTGATTTCCTCTAAGGCAAGCATATCTAACACCTAAATGCAGATGCATTCTAATCAATCTCTCTTGGTCAAAAGCATATTCCTTCTTGATATTACTTTTTGATTCATAAAGAAATAGCAATTCCAATTATTATTGCTATGAAATTAAAATTATATTCATCCACACCTTACCTTTTCTTCCTCACCTAACCCTCTTTTTCTCTCTGGTACATCTAAATTTTATATATGAATGCTGATACAACTTGGTTAGGAGTTCAGCAGCTCTTTTTGCCTCAAAGTTACGCAAAGATACTTCATTAGTGTTGATTCATGAAGGCAGATGGACTTCAGTTCAGCCAAGACTGGCAATTAACTGATATCAAGGCTAAATGAATGCATGGTTTATGTAGTTTTCCTTTTCTTGTGCTTTAAGCTATCCTTAAACTAACTATGGGAGAGACAGAACGATTTTGTAGGAAATGAAGACCAAAAGTAACCACTTCCTTGTGCATTTTTTCATGGAAGGTGCTCCTAATTGTTGTTCATTAATTCCATTATTCATTCAAAGGCATTTAGAAAGTCTGCCCTTTCTGCGGTGCGTTTACGCCACTTTGCATCTCTGTTTTATGATCTTCACTATTTTCTGAAGAGTCAGTAGAAAACTAGTGCTAGTATCCAAACATAATCCCAATATTGTGACTGTATTTTTTCATTTGGACCTCTTAATCGGATACCTTCTAAGTCCAGCTCATGATAAGAGATTCAGTTGTATGTATGAAGTCATTCTACCTGTCTAACCTTCTGCTTTATTACTTGATAATCAGAATAATTCTTATGTGTCTTGATGTATTTAGTTGAGAAAGGATACTTGATTCTTTAGCAATGTAAAAGTTTTCGTAATTTAAATGGAATCCTAGTTTAATGGCAGTAACATACAAGAATGTTCACATTTTCATATTTACATATATATTAGTACTTTCCTTAATTTTTAGATGTTGAATGTTTCATACAAGGCACATAATTACTTTGTATATTAGGATTATTCCATACCTTTGGAAAGGTGCCTTTCATTATGGACATTTAACTTTGGCTTGTCAACTCTTGTCTCAGATTTGTATTTTGGTTTTGTATTTTGTTCAGACACATTCTGTATGCATTAATATGCTGCTGTCAACAGACCATATATTTGATCATTTTATAGGTTATTTTGAAGATTTATTTTCTTCCAAGTAACAGGAAACAATTCAGTTACTTTTCAGAAGCAGGCTTTTAAAGAACCATTTCTAAAAAATGTGAATTTTCCAGATATTCTGCTATCCTTTTGATTTTTCAGAAGAATTATTTTTATTTCTGCAGTTTTGTTTGGGTTTTTAATTTTTGATTTTTCTATGTTAAAAGGGTACAGAGGAATTTGACAGCAAAACATGTCACGTCATGTCATATGCCACATTCAACTCAACTGATTCTTTTGGCTAGTTTAAGTAGTTGTTTTGAGGCCTTCTGGCTCAGATTCTCTGAAATTTCTCTGGTATAGGTTTCTTTGTTCCTGAATTTTAGCGCTTGAACCAACTAGATCTGAGGAAAGATTTCTCAAAACACTAGAGATAGGACTGTGAGTGCAAACCATCCATGTAACTCACTAGGAGACAATTGCCGTGGTTGTCTTTCACTGTCTAAATTTCTCAAATACACGTGAACGTCAACACACTTTAAATAAAAGACATTTGCTTTGTTTAGTATTGACTAATTGTTCACTAAACAGCACTTTTCACTTAAAAGTACCTAAGGAAATAAACTGATATACTCTAGTATCTGCATCTAGAGCTCACTGAAACTTAAGGACTTGTATGTAACCTCATAATGTGTTTAAGTATAGGGAGTATGTAGCATGTGCATACATAATTTGCTTAGCTGTTGTGATGAACACAAGGCATTTGGAGGAAACTTTATTGCATAGTATGAATTTTTGTCCACAGAATATTAATCAATATGGTAGACAACAGTCTGCCAGTACTCCAAAGTAATAATCTTCTCCATGTATCAATTCTCTAAATACCAATTTTTGATCTTTGCTGTAGATGCTGTTTATAGATGATTTCACTTAGCACAGATGTAACTAACATGATCATAGCACAGTGATTCTACATTTCTTAGGAAGTAAATCCATACCTCAGTCATGGATGATGTGGCTTTTTTTTAATTTCTGGAAGCAATCTTCCCTGTGTTTGGCAACATCTGTGCTGTTAACCACTTGAAGTACTTAATGTAAAATTCTTGCCATCAGCTCAGACTGGACTGAACTTACTATTTGCTTTTTCCTTCCTACCCCTATTACTTTCTACTTTGTGAATCTGCATAGGAAACATTTTTACCGTCTTTATGTCATTCTCGTGGCTCAAGTAGAAGTCCTTAATCAAAGGTAACATCAACATCAATAAGGAATAGGGAAATCTACTGGGGAAGCAGGCGCTTTGTGGTTGTAAGGGAGCTGGAGCAAAGTCCCTCCGCCTTTGGAACGAGATATGCATCTGGATCACCAAGCAGAGTTAGCCCCTGGACGCGGCAGCGGGTGTTCGAGGGCGGCGCCGTGCCAGCTCCGCGCTGGCTCCCCGCGCTCCAGCCTCGCTCCCAGCCGCGCTCCTGCCCGGCTTGGGCGGTAGATGGTGCTAGATGAGAAGTGAAGGTGCCGCTCAGGAAGAAGCCTCCTGGCAGAAGCTGCCGCTCAAAGTCTGGCTAAAACATTCGGCGGCTTCGGTATTTTTCTTGGCCTGTTGGGATCTTTGGGATGGGAACACTTTTGAAAGCTCAGGTGGGTGAACTTGAGGGTGAGGTGTTGAGAGGTAAAACGTCAGTCGTTTTCTAAACACCGTTTCTGTTGCGATAGAAGGTTGCAGCGTATCACCAAGGCAAGACCATCTTTCACAGTGGGAGAGAAAAGAAGATGCAGGCACAGTGTGAAACTGCTTCAGAGCAGATTTGTTTTAAAGAGCACTGTCAGCTTGTGTGCTGCCGACTGTGTGTCTGAGCATGACTGAAAGCCTTATGTCTTGAGAAACTTGTGTGATTAAGTCAATGAATATGTGAAGATAAGACCTTGCAGCTGAGTGAGGAGTAAAGTTACACAAAGTTTGTATTCTAATTAGCCAGATGTAGTGGAAAATAACAAAATGTCTTTCTGATAAAAAACTTGCTGATCAAATCGTGTAGTATAAATGTATTAAACTGATGTATATTAGTACTATTCACTTTCTTTCAGTGTTAGAAGTAAAATTACCGGGTTCCTTCAAAACCAGTGATCCTAGTTGTACAATTCCAGAAAAGAAACAAAACAATCTGTATTACTCTTTAACTGGGTGGCATTTTGTTTTCGTTTTGCTTTTCTCTTTTCATCCTCTCCAAACGTAATACCATGTCAGGGGCCTTTGCTCATCCTCAGCAATAAAATCAGGGATGAAATGTGCAAAACAGTAGTACATACTATCTGAATGCACAGTTCTGTGCAACCTACATTTCAGGGCCACATCTGAAGAAGGTTTTACAAGATTCTTGTCAGTGGGAAAATATGCGTTTCTAAAATTCAGTAAGGCAGCTTTGAATGAGAATGTGCAAGAAAGAGCACTGAGTTGAGATTTCCTTCATTAATGTAAAAAAATATAATAATGTACAGAACGAATCCCCAAGCTGTGATTTATGGTCTTTTGGAAGGTTTCCTGACCTTTTTCCCATAAGAAGAACCTAAGAGGTTTTAACGTTTGCCCTGCTTATGGAGTAGACTTATTGCAGCTTTCTGGTTGCTTCTTCAGCAGCATCTTGTACCTTCCTACTTATTTACTTGGGAGAGACCCTGGAAAGATATTTGTGCTTGCATAAATATGTCTTAAATGTATCAGAATTTGTAGGGGGAAATGCAAACACATACGTGAATATTTTTTTTTCAAACATTTCCTTAAAATCTTTTTTGTTCTCTGATAAAACATTAAAATGACAAGTACATTTGCACAGCCTTTCTCAAAATACAACTTTTCTTAAATAATTTCAGCAATCATTCCTCAGAAAAGGAAACTAGGAAACTATGCTTATAAGGGAGAGAGGGAGAAGGGAATGCAAGTCATAGCTATAAAATTGATATTCCTTACATGCTGACTTATTATGACTCCATTCTGCATTATAGGGTATTTTTGTGGGCAAGATGCTACTCTATTAGTGCTGCATAATGCCAAGTGTAATAATACTCAGTATTACCTAATGGAAAGGTTCCTTACCAAACTGTGCTTTAAAAATGGTTATATTACATGTAAGGAATTGCAGGGAAAAGAGATAGATGAAGAAGAGGGAATGTGACATTTGCTTTTACCTTCTAAGATAAACTGATTATGTGACTCCTAATATGTTGTCTGAGTAACAAAAAACCTAAACTTGACTACAATGTGGGTAAAAACAAATAATTTAAAATGGTGGAGGCTCTGGGGTTTATGTATGGAAAAAAAAAATAAAAGAAAATTGACATAGATCTTCCCCACATTTTGCCTTATATTCAATAGCTGCAGACATGACTGTTGACTTTAAGATGTAAAACTAGAGTATGAGCAGACTTTAAAGCACAATGATGGTGTCTTATGCAATGCCTTAATAATGCCTTGGAAAAATGTTATAATAGTAGTCATGTTGTTTCTGTGGTCTGCTGTAAAGAGAAGTTGTTTAACCGAACTTGTTGTGAAAAGATTGAAGGTTTATACCAGGTATTATTTTAAGTGTTGGATGATTTAGATGTTTGCTGTGCTTTAATTCTAATAGAGGCCATATGGCTCATCTTTAATGTCTAAACTGGGTGTTACAAATTCTGTGGGAAATGCTCGTAGAAGAGTGCCAATCAAATACCCTGTTTAATAAAACAATAGGAAGAGACAACTGCAGATGAGAAGTGACTTACCCATTGACAGTTCTAGGCAGAACAGCAATTGTAATTTTGGTGATTTTTAGCTAGGAAAAACTCTAGTATGTTTCTTTAATACAGCACAGTCTCTAGAGCTGCCCCCTCTTCAGTGTTTCTTTTGAGTGGACTGGTCCCACTGAGTATGCTTTTATTCCTTACTGGCATCCCAGCTTCTGAATATCTTTAAAAGAGACCCTTGCACTATTTGCAATATTGACTCAATAGTCTCACCCTGAAGGACCAGCCTTCTTTAATTTTTCCTTGTAAGTGTTGGTGGTACCTGGAAAATAGAGGTCTGCTTATATTGATGAATGGTATGGGTCTGTATGTGGCCTTGGACATTTTCAAATAAATGCAAACTAGCAGTGCTATTTTCTCTGTTTTCTTGCACCAGCCTATGATTTCAAGTTCTTAGACTTGATAGAGACACAGTGGAGAAACCATGCCATGCTTCATGAAGTCCACAAAACCTGGATTTTCTTTGTGTTCTTACTGTAAGTTACTAAGAGTATGCCTGCCAAACTAATTTGAAAATCTTGTGCAGTTTTCTGCAAGTGAAAGTTTTTCTGCTTTGTTTCAGACAGAAAAATCTGCCATAATAAGGCTATCTGTTAAACTGCAGAATTCAGAAATACTTTCTGGGCTTGAAACCAAAAGTGTACCTTTGCTATTTAGTGGTAAGATATGAGGCAGAACCATCTTATATACTCACCTTGGAACTATATATTTTGACTAAATTCTTTCATTGAACAGCTCTGAAACCAGAACTAAGGTTGTATATACAGAATTTACATTCAATTATTTTGATATAGCTTAAGATAATTTACATTTTGAAGCAAGCAAACACTCTCAGGTGCTACATCTGCATGAAGTACCCTGGTGAAAGATAATGTTGTACCTCTAAAACACTTACGAATTCTTCACGGTATTCCTCTGAGCTAGTGCATCATGCATTTTGCTAGAGAGGAGCATTGGCACTGAAATATCTGAAGTGTGTTCCACATAAAAAGTAAATTCTCCATTCCACCTGCCACACAGATTGTGCCTTTCTAATGCTGAAGATAAACCAGTAACAAATTAGGAGTCACTGGATGTTCTCTTAAGATTGACTTTTGCCATGGATTTGCAGGAGAAGAAAGAAAAGAGCCAAGGTCCTCTGATTCTTCTTCTCATATCTAATTCTAGATTTTTTTCTTTCTTCTCTCTATTATCTTTATCTTTTCAGTGTGAAGGTATATATTTTCCTCTGTTCTTTCTACAACACTGTTGTTTTTGATCATCAGATTGCCCTGCAAATCTGAATATGCTTTTAATCATGTACAGTATTTTTTTATCCTCCTCTTGAGCATTGATTCTGCATGAATTTTGCCTGTATGTTTCCAGAATTCATCAGCCTCTTCCACAACATATTGACCTATTTATAAACCAAGAAAACTCAATGAAAAATGCTTAACGCATCATGAAATGACTCAGGGTGTCCTTTTACTTTTCTCACTTTTGCAGATAATTCTTCCCTTTTAAGCATAGAACTTTTTCATGTTGATTTTTTGGATGACTATAGACTTGAAAGATTCAGAGACCAGAAAAATCAAACTGATTCAATCCGTTATGTTAGCAGAATAAATATGGTTTTGGTTTAAAATTATATGAGCCTCTCAGAATTCCCTCTTATAAAGATACATAGAAAAGAATTTGGGTCCTTTTATTATTAATCTCCCTAAATCAGGCTTCTGATCCAGCAAATCTGCAAATGAAAATCTATTCCAGTAACAATAACCTGAAGTATATTGTAAGTTTCAGGTACCTTTGTGCAATTTTACGATGGTTATGTGATATCCTGTTGGTAGAGCAGTCTCTGGGATATATGAAAATAGTATTTAATTGCATAAAACTCTTTTAATGTCTTTTTTTTTTTTCTTTTTTTTATCTTTTGTTTTAAACCAAATTAAAAAAGAATAAAGGAAAAACTACACTTCAGCCTTTAACACGTATGGAGACTGAACCTGAGATTTCAATCCTGGTAGAAAAGCCCCCTGAATTTCTCTGGAAAGGTTGGACACTGACTCAGGCTTGTGATCTAATCTAGACAAATAAATGGAGGGAAAAATACTTGTCCAATAGTGTTGTGCTATTCTGCCAGTTCATGTGGGCAAAGAAAACATGTCTCTTATTTGGAACCTGGGATTGTTAGTCTCATTGATGTTATTACTCCATTACAATCAGGCTAACACTCATAGCCAAAATGATCTATTTATTACCAAAAGAGCCTGATTAAAAATAGAATGTTTTCTTCTTGCCAAGAAGAGCAAAAGGTTCTGTAATCCATGAGATGCTATCTTCTCCCACTGGCTATTATAAACTGTAAAGGCTGCTTTTCAAACTCAGTAACTTTACTGTCTTTTCACTCACTATATATAGCTATATATAACCAGCCCAAAGGAAGTCCTATTACATAGTAATGTTTTACATCCCAGGTCCTTCACCAGGAGGATTATGATATTGATAATGAAGGTTTCTTCCTCTTCATTCTTGGATGCATTAGGTTTATTTTTATATTTTACTAGAGTCATTCCCTTACTTTTTCTTGTATTATTATATACAATCTTAATTTTCATTTATATGCTGAATACCTGCTCTTTGTTTTTACTCAAAAAAATTTGATTTACTGGTTCCCAAGGTGCATTTATAGTAACCAGTAATTGGTAAATTATTACATGTTTAAGCCCGCTGGATTCCTAGAGTCAATCTGTGCCTGTGCCTTCAAGGTCTCTGCTGTCGTTCTGCGCTTATCTCTCAATGTATAAATTTATCATTCCATGGCACAGATAATTCTGCATAGAATAGCTACTACGTCTTATTGATAGCTAAAGAACATATTGCATTTATAATGTTTGTAGTTTTTAATAATGACACTAAAGCTAGAAGCAAATTAGGCAGTAGCCACCTGATCGTTGTGTAATTAGCAAGCTAAAGCAAAGAAACTGAGATAGTCTGAAGTGTTCTGAGATCTCCATTATTAAGTTAATGCAAATCTTTTTGCCTGTTGTGAGTAATGACAATATTTTTGGGCTGCAGTAGTCTGATATCTTTTAGTTACCTAATATATTTAAGGATAGACAAAAAATATTTTTAAATAAGTCATCATGCTACTTTTTTTGTAATATTGTATTTATTTTCCACATACAGGTCACATTTTTTAATTTTACATTTCGGTCATCGTGTTTTACTCCAAGTTGAAACTCAGCATAGTAGTTTCCAAATCAGGATAAATACTATTACTATTTGCTCCTTATACACTTTAGTTTGTGTTTATTGGACACTTTTAAGTAAAACAGTCACAAGTTCTGGATTCAGAAGCAATAAGTATATTCCTATAAAAATGTAAGATTTTAGTATGGAATGGGACTTGTTTTATTTTTATACATCCATATATGTATATATAGTAAGTGACAGAACAGTAAAGTTACTGAGTTTTAAATAGCAGCACTTAGAGTTTGTACTAGCTGGTGAGAGAAGTGTCTCATTCACTGCTGAGCCTTTTGCTCCCTTTCTTGCAAAGAAAAAAACCTCTTATTGAAATATCAGAATCTTGGCTTTATTTGGTAAAATTGTTCACATGCTGCTTTGATTGCAAAATAATTTAAAGGTGTGAAAATTCCTTGAGAATTCTCTTTAAAAGAATTGTATGCTTAACAAGATTTTTATGAAACAATTACAAAAGATTAAATGTGCGAGCCATAATGATGTGAGTATGCATTTACATGAGTAGGTGTTGTCAGAAAAATCAAGAGAATTGTTTTCCAGAGTGAGCTTCAGTAGATTGGATGTTTGAAATGGTTAAAATTTTTTGCACATCACCTAAAATTTTTTGCACATCCCATATGAACCCCACTTGGCACCATGCCTTGTACCAACATATGCAGAAGACGAACCAATAAAAGCATATAGGACATGTTTGTGAGTTTTGTGCTGGTAGGGCTGCAGAACTGTTCCCTACATGTAAAGATAATCCAATGTGAAATTGCATCATTTTTTCAAGTAAAATGTTACCCACGTTACAATTATATCAAATACATTGCTAAAAATTACTATAAATGCAAAAGGAGATTGAATTATGGTTGCTATGGAAACTGTAACATGCAGCTTCCTGACTTGATGCATGCAAAATTTCATCCTTAATATCACGCTGTTATAAATTTTTGATTTTTTTTCCCCCCACTCAAATAGGTGAAGATGGAGTTTATGTATAAGAATATATTCATTCAAGTTATATGGCTCTGTCATGCTATCTAGTATTTTTTATTAGTTGAAGTGTATGTGTAATGATTTACACATGCTTTACTATATAACTGCTGTGGAAAAAAATTAATGGTTCTAAGCATATGTTATAGAAGGATTTATTTGCACAAATGTTTAGAAGCCTTGAGTTAGGTTAGTCACTGTACGGTACATACACTTCCCCAGGTAGATACCTATGGCATGTGAGGTGTACAAACCATGTCATATAAAAACTTCATGTGAGAACCAGTGAATTAGGTTATTTCCCCATGCAGAAGAGCACAGTAGCATAGCTGTGGATGAAGTGATAGTGCCGATGCAGGTAGCTCCAGCAGCAGACACTGTTTAGGCCTGCACACAGTGAGCACAGGTAATTTCCACTTTGTCACTTCTAGCGCTAAGTTTTGTGCCGTTATGATTTGGTCATTACTAGCACCTTATTCAGATAATTTAAAACTTCTTTGGATCATCTGTGTTACACTGCATGAACATGACTTTCTAACATGACCTGAAGTACTAATGCATTCAAAGATAGCAAAATACTTAGCAAACATGACACAGTGTTAGATTCAATGTAATTATTCTTTTTCAAGATCTCCAGGGCTTGTGACTTGATGTTGGGAAAGCAGAACACCTTCTGGTGACCAAAAAAATTAAGTACATCCTAAGAGAATGATGGAAAATGTGGATGGATTAAGATGGGGAACCATAACATTACATTTCTTATTGTGATTGCATAAGGAAGCACAGTACTGGAGCTCCCAAGACACAGGTTGATAAATGATTCAAGCCTGGGCTAGGGTTGATTTAACCAGCAGTTCCCAATTGCGCTGTTCTGGTAGTAATGCTTTTCTGTGATATAGTATAGATAGAGATCTCAGTCATTTTTAATCACTCTGTATGACCTTGGTTGGGGCAGTGTTACCCAACAGTGTTTCAAAATGCTGCGTCTGGTTATTTTCTGTAGAATGGGTTTTAGTAGATCTGGCTTTACTTCTTTACTTTATTTCTTCATTAACAATTACATGTCCAGCCTCAGTGTCAGTTGTCTCTCCAAGTAGCAGCTGGCATGTAAAAGCTGCTTTATCACCTGTCAAAGTTACCAAAAGTAACTGCACAAACTTCTGAATATTCAGATGGCAGTAGGAGGACATGAAAGCTACACAGAGAAACCGCATTTTTTTACTTAAGTGATGTAATTTCATTAGCATATAGATTTTAAATTTTAGAGCAAATATTGCAAAATAATGGCCTTATTTAGTAACAAACGAAACAATATTAGCACAGGATTTTTGGAAATGTTCAGAGATCTTAAGTTTCAGTGATTGTTAGTGGTATTTTGAAAGTACTTTTATTCATGTCTATATTACCATATTGTAGTTATAATTATGTAATACTTGTCATTTCTTTATAGGTCTTAGTTTACTGTAGTAAGTTCAGGCCAATTATATTTTGTAAGGGTTTTTTTGCAGGGGCCTCAGTATGGAATTGTATGTGTTAGGAAGTATATGTAAATTCTAGCATTCAATCTTCTGCTTTACAATAATTTCTCTTTTCTACTGGGTTGCAAATGTGTATTACACAGTGTGACATTGATAATTTTATACACTTTATAGTTTTTCTTTTCAATATTAGTTGTATACTGTTTATTTACTTTTATAAAGTTGCAGTACTAATTCTTTTAAAATTCTAGGGTCATTGTTACGACAAAAAAAAAAAAAAAAATCAAGGCCTTTACTTTGAAAAACCTTTTGATGAGGGAAGAAAAGAACTAGTTATAAGATTTAATTAAATTTATTATTCCATATGTTCATATTATTTTTTCTAGTTTTTCAGCAAACATTTCAAGTCCAAAAGTTTATTTTGTTTTTCTGTTTGTTTGGGTTTTGGTTTTTTTTCTGTTTGTTTTGTTTGTTTGTTTGTTTTTGTTTTAAATAAATGGCACAGTTGGTAGATGTGTTTTTGTGAAATTAAAAATTCTAGAACTCATGTGACATATAACTGGAATGACTATCTTGAAATTGTTGCTGGTAGAGCTTTCTCTAAGCTATTTTTGAGGTGTCTGTCATCAATCAGTTAACTGCAAGTAATGGAATAGGTCTTCATCTCATTCCTAAAGCATTGTAGAGTTGAAAGTAAATAATTTGCAAATAATATTCATGCTATTAGTTGTTCAATTGTTTCTTAAATATTTTCAGTAAGAAACTTTTATAGTAGTAAGATGAGTATGTCGGTAAATGATTATCAAGGGGATGATTTGATCCTGATTTTCAGTGTCTGACTGCATTTGTAGGCAGAAGGTTGATGATGTCACCTGTAACTCCTGCTAGCTCTAATTTATCCGTCTTGGCTCCTGATAGCAGTGAAATTGCTGTGGTATAGGCTTAAGGACAAAATGTGTGATTGTACATACTTCCAAAGCTACATTTCACTTTTTTTTTTTTTTTTTTTTTTTTTTTTTTTTTTTTTTTTTTTTTTTTTTTTTTTTTTTTTTTTTCAGCAAAAGCAGTAAAGTCAGCAGCAACAAAGTTTTCTCTCAAATCTGCGAGAAATGTGAGCAAAACTTGTATGTAAGAAAAATCCTTCAAATCTTCCTTTGGCCTGAAGCAAGAGGCAGGAAGGATGCTGTTATTTGATTGCAGCTACTGAACACAAGCATCATCTCTTTTGTTGGATATAAAATTGTCATAGATCCCTTTGAACTCTCCTTTCCTCTCCTCCCTTCTCCTCTCTGAAACTCATTAAATGAAAACATAATTAAATTAGGGGATATTTATGGAGAACTAGCCTAATGGAAATGCTTAAAATTTGTTAATTTCTTTTTCCTAGTTTTAAGAACATAGTCAAACATATAAATCATTATGTAACATCTGCACTGTCAGAGAAGTCTCATCAGATAGTAATGCTAAATCATTGCAGCTGTCCCAAGTCTTATGTGAAACACCTCAGATGCTCAGCTATTGCTAAGAGGTAGAGACACAGTATCTAAGCCTGATGGAAGTTTTGTGATTCATTCACTTCCTCCTTACAAAAATACCTTCTCTCCTCCCTTGATCTGTGTTAGTTTGCCTATCTATTTCCAGCAAGGACTGTAAAGCCCTTGTGTAGCTATTTGCTTCCACTGGCTGAGTCTTTGCAGCTGAAGATTAAGATGGTTTATGTTGAGGTTTTCACAAATGCACAAGTAATTTATAGTTATGTTCTGTATAGTTGCTTTATTAGAATTATTCTAATGTTGAGTGGCAAGGAGAAAGGTGTTCTTATAGCTAATTGCCATAATTCCCTTTCCCCACAAGCTACATAAAGCATTTCTGCTTTTGTGCTATATTGGTGCAAGGAGGGACTAAAAAGCCATTGAGGAATTTTGTCATAGCTTGAATCACAGCGCAAAGCCATCACATTGACTTTCTGATTGTCTCCTGTGTACTTTTATGTTTTGGTTATGCAGGGAGGAATTATAAATGACATGGCAGTACCCATTTCCCTGCGTGTAGTAACTCTGCCTACTCTGCTCAGACTCCCATGAGAAACAGTGCCTAGTTCTGTGGATACATGTTCTTGCAAAAGGAAAGGTTGAAGAAACATCAGGTTCCTTTTTAAACTGATTTCACAAAAGCTCAATTAAATGGTGATTTGATCTTATGCACCACAAATATTGTTTGACTGGCAGAAGTAACAGTGGGACTTCAGGTTGAGTAACACTTTCCTGCAGAGGTTTGGACATGTTTCATAGGCACAGGTAGTGTAAAAGATTTGAGCTTTTACTTGCATCCTCACAAAAGCATTAAACTGAGAACTATAGCAGTAGGCTTAAAGTAGTCTAAAGGTCTGACTTTAAGTCCAAAAATTGCTATCTAACTCCTGCTGGCTATAGGCTGAAACTCATAACAGCGTATAGGTAATATGCCTAAAGTAAAGATGCACAGGTAGGTCCTTTTTTTTTTTAAATCCAGTGGTAGGTGTTTGTTCCAAGTGCCTATTCAAGTCAAAGCATGATTTTTACTATTGCTATGAATAACACAGGTCTTGTGAAAATTAATCCTTCAATTCATTGTTCAAAAATGAATGGACACTGTGTATCAGAATAGTGGGAAGACTGCTGTGAACTGCTGGCACGTTCAAGGCATGCAGGTGCACCTGTCAAGTGTAAAGAAAAGCAGGCTGCTTATACAAGTTTCCTATGCCTCTTTTTCAGCTTTTCTTGATATTTCAGTCCCCATACAGCTCTTATGTTGATGTCATAAACTGAGCAGTTTGGTACACATAATTCCAGCCTCTTTGAATTAGTGGTGGCAGTTAGATTACTAGTATTGATAGTGCCTGCAGGCAGGGAACCATTAAAGTGTCATAAACTTAGCAACCTCCTATGACATAATACTAATCTCTTAAATTTAGTTGTTACAGTTAGGTTGCATCCCAAGGGTCCCTACTCCAGTGCCTGGTGTGTGCATGAGCATAGGTTGCAACTTTTTTAAGAACTACTAAACCCTGTATTTCTTAAAACATTTGATTAATGTTTTCAGGAGCATATACTGCAGAAATATTTTCCATTTCCTGTTTTTAAGCAGAAGATGACTAGTAATATGAGAACATCTTTTCAGGAGCCTTCATTGGATAATTAAGAATGGATAAGTGATAAATGGATAAACTGGGAATCAAACCAGACAGAAGAAACTTAAGGTTTTGAAAAAATTATAGCTAAAACTTTTTCAATGATCAGCGTACAGATGTTTGTGACTGTTTTCTTACAGCTATCTCCACATTTTATCATTTAATGGCTACAAGAGTCTTAAATAGGAGGCTAAATCATAAATGCATAGGATAAATTTCTAATTTCCTTACTAATTTTACATTTTAAGCCTGGTGAATGGGAAGCAAAGGGTTTTAAAATATGCATGCACACTGGTCAGGCTGTAAGGAAGTTGTTTACCATTGATATTCTGCATGTCATGGGAGCAGTAAATCAGGATTATTGGCATATGAAAGCTCATTCATCAAAGGACATGTTTTTTATGTATTAGCTAGCTAAAAATGCAGAGAGGAATTTGGCAGGAAGAAAAAGGAATTTTAACTTCTTTTTCTTTTTTTTTTTCTTTTTTTTTTTTTCAAATAACTGCAGTAATTCTGACTCTTTGAGTTATAAAATATTTTAAACCTTCAATCCTAGAAAATTTCTCCTCAGCATGTCCAATACTGGTTCTTGATATCTGAAAATGCCACCACTTGCTGGGGTGTAGGCTTTAATTCATCTTGTCCATACGTAAAACTCCTTTGATGATTTGAACAGCAGGTTTGAAAAACAAAAAAAAATTCTCTGAGAGTTTTTATTGTGTGGACTATGGATAGCAGCATAGTTAGCTAAAGAAATAAGGAAACCAGAAAACATACTGAAGTTTGTCTCTTTGAGAGCAACCAGAATGCTTTATAACAGAGTTTAGTACGAGAACTCACACATATAAACAGCCAAGGTAAGTTTTAGCCAGACAATGTATCATCAAAACCAGCTTGTTTAAAAAACTCAGCTGTAAAAAAAAAAAAAAAAAAGGAATCCAACAAGTAGTGCACATAGAATATGATTTTCTAAAGAACATTGTGTAAAGCTCGAAAGTCCTGGTTCTGTCAAATGAGATACAAAGACCCACTTGCAGCTGGCTGTGTGAGGACTGTAGGATACAGAAACAATGAATCAGAAAACTGGCAGATATCAAAGCTCACAAGTAAACCACACAGTGGACAGCATTAAAGATACTTGCCAGTGTAATGGCAGTGGTCATGAGGCAGAACATTTAAAATAACCATGACAAATTCAGTGCTACTTTTCAGTGACTCTTTTGAGAGTCTTAAGGGTAGCCAGACCTAAAGAACTAACATACTAAGGAATGACAGAATGTTGACTTTTCAGATCTTTGCATATTTTCTCCTCTTCAGTAGCAAGAAGGAAAAAATCAAGGAAGCAAAATGTCTCCTACTGTGTCGTTCACCTGCTGCCTATTGGTGTTCTCCTGCCGTCTTCTCCATCTGCTTTAAATTAATTTCTGACATGTTCTCTCCCTGAAAATAAGTTCTTACTAATTTCATAAGGAACAAATTAAGAAGTAGGAAACACAGAGACCATTTGTTGAATTGAAAGCAGTTAGAACACATTGGGGAGAGGAGCAGCAGAAGAAACATGCAATAGAAATTGTGAATAAAGAAAAAACAAACGAAAAAACAAACCTAAACTCAGATCCTGAGAATCATAAAGTTTTAGTTTGTCTTTTCTAGGGAAAATGGACATTTTAATTAAAGAGAGTTTTCATTAGTGGTGGCTTTAGGATTTCACTTAGTGTAACCAAAACGCTGCCTTAAGTTAATAAGTAGTAGTTGAGATGTGTGACAGTACTGAAGTCATGAAGACATAAGAAACAACCTAATTAGAAATACCCTCCCTTTAATTCACCCACTTTGTATTTCTATTTGGTTTACCTAGGAACATGAAACTTATCCATGTCTCGTAATTGAATTCTCATCTCTAGCACTTCATACCTTCCTTTAATACATAAAAATTACTTTAGCAGATGGATGATTTTCTTCCTATTGTTCCCAAGTATATTTTTTTAATCCAGTTCCTCATTTTTTTCTGGTAAGGAGTCTCTTCCACTCAAATTTCTTTCAGTGACTGAATATCGTACATTTCTTCCCTATGACTTTTGATCATAATGAATTATTGCTGCAGAAATACTATGTTTCTGTGGTTATACAGGTTTCTTTTATTAAAAAAAAATATTAAAATTACTCATATGAGTGTATTTTTAGAGGCTGAGTGTTGCCTTTAAGTTGAGAGCTTATCAGGAAGTAAGAGCAGTTTCTCAGTTTTGGTCCTGCTTTTTGTAGCAGTACAGTTCAGCTGAAGTGGAGGTGAATTTAAAAAGGAGGGTTGTAATTGAAGAGTAGATTGCATACACTATGAAATTATTCTTTTAAAAACCGCAACCTTTTCCACTGTAATATGAAGCAGTAGTACCGTAGCTTTGAAATTAACATGATGAAATTTACACACTGCGTTAACCTTGCATAAAGGTAA
The DNA here is from genome assembly GCA_035583235.1 of Hafferia zeledoni. Classification (NCBI taxonomy): domain Eukaryota; kingdom Metazoa; phylum Chordata; class Aves; order Passeriformes; family Thamnophilidae; genus Hafferia; species Hafferia zeledoni. The sequence goes on from JAWWEV010000115.1 coordinate 93,887,815, forward strand.
GGAAGGAAAAGTTCACCATGTAAAATGTGTTCATCTTCCGGTGTTCTGACTGAGGCCCCTTTAGCCCAAGTACAAGGGAGTGCAGGAGGCTTTTGCCAAGTTCTGACTACTTCTTCATGTTGAGTGATTATTATGAAGTTTTGTCATTAGATAATGACCTTCAGCAGATGACTTACCTTTGGCCTTCTGATTCCCTGTTTAAATATGATGGGCTGTGCTTTCTCTATACTTTTTTTGCTATTTCCACTTGCTCTTTTTTGTAGTATTTGTATATAATTGGCCTAACAAGAATAATTTTACTTAAGTTTGTACATCATTAGAAATGAATGAGATTTTCCTGTTCTACAGCCCAGAGTAGTGCTATATTTTCTGTGCAAGTGACTATCAACAAATGAGTTTATACAGGTCCACTAGATTTGTGAGGAAGAGCCTTCTATGTTGCAGAAAAAGTTTGTCTTTTTTCTTGCCTATCTGCTTCTGCAGAACTAAGAAATATCAAGGAGCCCTAGAATATCTTGACATTTTAACAATAACTTTTATTAATCATATGAAAACATATTCTATGATATTTTGGGGGCTGCTTGCTGTCAGATAACAAAGAACACTTTCAAGAGATTACAAATGAAAACTGGTTTCTCTGTGATTTCTAAATTACATCTATTGTAAATTTAGAAGACTTAAGAAAGCATTTCAGTCATCCATACACCATACTCCAGAATGCTCTTTGTATACATTCAGTCTTTCAAGAGGGAGATTTGGGTCTTCTAAAAGTCTACTAACAACACTGTTCTTGCATTTAATGTAGACAAAAAAAAGCCAACCAGTTTTCAGCAGTTAACAGAGTTTCCTACAGGGGAAGAAGTGAGTTTGTAAATGCTGTAAGATTTGGTGCTGGCAAATATGAACAAGCATTAAGTTGTACCAGATTATGACCTCAAGCTGAGATGATGAAATATTCTGCTTTGAATGTGCTGTGGTAATGTAAATGTCATGGTTTGCAATGCTACTTCTTCCTGGGAAGTCCACGCTCTGAAACAGTGATTTTATTACATAGCTGCAAGGGAAAAAGCAGGTTACTCAAATTTTCTCTTCTATTACAGTCTCATCCTATGTACTCTAGTAAAATAGAAGACTTACCTTGCTGGTTGTTGGCTACCCTGACTGATAGGTAGAGCTCTGTATGTCATGGGGAGGCCAAAATTGGTTTCTCAAGTGCAGAATAGAAGACAATAATCATGTTCCTAACTGTTGCTTGTACTGTTACTAACATAGCCAAGAAGATGTTGGCTATCTCTGCTGCAAGGGTCCACTGGTCATTTTCATTCACCTTGTGTAGGTGTTCTTTTGTCCCCCGTGTAGGACTCCAAATTTGTCTTTGTTGAACTGTGTTGTTAACTCTGCTTTGCAAAATATATTATCAAAAAGGAAATTATGCCTATAACAGTTTAAAATGTTTTAGGTTTTGTGCAAATAATTCAAAATATATGTAAACCTGCCTCACATTCTTTTACTCACTGTAGCAGGTGTTCCTTTAATTGTAAAAAAAAAAACCCATTTACCCCATTTATAGAAGCAATTTTTAATACAATATTCGGAGTTTTTGTGGTCAAAATTTTCTGTGTCTCTCAGCACTATATCATGTAGATTCAGTATTCAAAGTATTAGAGAAAAGTGATTCAAGATAACTCAGATGCTAATGTCTGAAATTTTACAGTGTCTTGGGTTGAGCTGGCAAAATGCCAACTGCCTAATACGGAGTCAGAGAGCCTCCCTCCCCCCGCTGAGAAAAGGGAGAAAGGAAAAAAGTCTGGAAACTCAGAACAGGTTTAAACCTAAACTATTTATATATGTTTATACAGAAAAGAGAAAATTGAAAGAAAACTACAATATAATACACAAGTTAGATATGACAAAAAATAACTCCCCATTTCCCATTGAACACAAATCCCACCATTCTAACTACAAATCACTTTGGAGAACTGAATTCTCCAGAGACAGACTCAAGCAGAGACAAAGACTAAGAACAAACGTTTTACTTCCCTAAGATAACATGGTGGTAAGCCAGTGCTGGGCCTGGGCCTCCTGTCCCTCCTGGGATGGCATGGTGCATCCTTCTGGGACCACAGCCATGAGGGAACTGACCAAGACACTCCCACACTGGCTCCTACACTTCAAGATGATGTCAAAATATGGTATGGAATACTATTGGCCATAGTAGTCAGGTGATAGTCTCAGGCCTAATCTGAAATCTAAAGCCTAAATTTAGGCCCACACCTAGCCAAACCCATAACATACAGTTTCTAACGAGAAGGAAATACTTGGACTCTTTTTCATGTGACATTCTAAAGGCATATGCAAATGGCACATGGGATGACATTCTGTGCTAGGCCATTGCCTTATATAAGTTCTAAATCAAGTCCAGTATAAGAGCGATATAACAGAGTCACCAAATCAAATACTGTTGATGCTTAAGTAGAATGAAAATGACATGGAATTTGCAGTCTTTACAATTAATTGAAAGTATATTCAGCTGGAATTTTTCTCTCTTTGTTTGATGGTACTTTTGTAAGTTGCTGGCAGTCACTGTGTCTCCAATCATAATCGCAGGTAGGAACAGGCATCTCCAGAGATGTCTACAAAAGCTCAGACCAATTGCTTTCTGGAGGTACCACCTCTGTGTTGATGATACCTAGCCTAAGGTTACCTGCAGAAGATTACTTGCTGAAATTAAATGAGGTCAGTCTCTTTCACACAAACATTTGAAAGCACGTGGTAATCCATTTTAAATACTCACATAGTAGAAGAACAGAATTACGTATTTTTCAGCCAGATTATTCTTGCTTTGCATTTACAGAATTTAGTATACCCAGTTCTCAAAATTAGGACACTTTTCTTTCAGGAAGTGCCCCACCGTGAAGCTCTGCTTATTAGATAGTTAACGAGGAAATCATTCACCCCATTTTTGAAACATTAATGATGACATCAGATAGTAGTGTCAATGTATGTATTAAATAACTACTTAGGATTTTTTTTCTAAGGTATCAAGAACAGTATTTAGAACTGAATATTCAACACACTTCACTTTGATAGATGTGCTACTTGATTAGTTCTTAATTATATCACTATTCTGTAGATACATATTTGTACCTAAGACTAACAACATATACTAATACTCTGCTTTATTTAGGAATATATTGATACATTTATTAATAGATAATTTTATTTTTTTTTGGTTGTCATGCTACTTAACTTTTATTCAAACAGAAGCATCCATACACCTGCTCATTTTGTGTTGTTTATAGCCTTGCAACACCTCTCCAACAAATAAGACAGTGCATTACGTAGGTTCAAAGTGATAGTATTGGAAGTAGGTACTGGTTTTGATTTTACATGATGACAGCAAATGCAAGACAATTTTGTATTAATTTCTTTTTATTAAAAGAAGCTCAGTTTCAAACAATATGCGTATTTCCTTAAATAGTTAATACTGTCAAGGTCATACTGCTAGATGTTGCATAGGTTTTAAAATATCTGGATTAATGGATTAAGACTATGTTTTGATGTGGCAATGCCTGATAATGGTGTGTAAACTACCACAATTTCACTATATTAGAACAAAAAATACTGATACATGCTCTGTAAGGGTACTGAAGACTTATGGCAGGTATGTCAGTGCTTTATATATAAAAAATGTATTAACAGAAAGGCACTTATGTAGAAATGATCTTAGAAAAATATTTCTGGTGTTTTTACTGTTTTAACAATTTTGGACATGTATTACTTGTGTATTCTTTAAAATACAGAGTCATCTTTGGACACAGTCATATTTATATTCCCATACAATAACATACAATGAAAAAGTGAAGTATACAATAAAAATAGATCAGACTAGTAATTTAAGGTAAGCATAATTTGTTTTTACCAAAAATTGGTATAGACTATTAAATCTCTAGAGCTCTGATACTCTTTTAGAATGGCAGGGGCTCTATGCCTACGTATTTGGAAATTTACTTTCCATTGTCAAATGAACTCCCAAAAGAGAAAAAATTCTTAACAGGATGTTGTGGTTTATTTAGTGTTCTTTATTCAGTGCAGAGAGAGGCTGTTGGCTACAGAATGGCTGGATTCACTTTCCTCAATCACACTAGGACTTTTCCAGATTTTTCTATGTATGTTTTAAAACAGATAGACAATGAACTTGTCTACAGGACTGGGAGCTCCAGTAGGTGAGGGAGGGAAAGGACCCAGTGCTATAATCTGTAGTCTGTCAGTAGGCTGGTACTAGCACTTTTAGGTGCAGTTCAGATGGGTTTTCATTTTTGAATTGAATTGTGTTGGATTAAGCAAAAAAACAAGAGGGAAAAAAACTAAAAAGGTTAGAAATCGAACTAAGTTCCATGTGAAATTATGAATTTGCTACATTCCTTTCTGGTGGTTGAAATAATCATATTTATTGTGAAAAAAGTAAGAATAAAGATACAGCTAGGAATGGGCTTGCTGGATCACTTCAGAGCCTCAACTCTAAACTGATACTTGTGATATGACACTGGCCACTCAAAAAGACTTCAGGCTTTTAAGAGCTTGATTGCAGGCATTTGTTTATGATAGTCCATTTCTGAATCTATTTGGTCTTGTATCATGACAAGTTGATTATCTTTTTTTGTTTCAAATTTTTTACACAGAATCATTCAGGAAATTGGACCTAAGATGTATCAGTAATTTTGTGCCTATGATACTGTAGAATTTATTCATACCTGTGTTACATGCAGTCATCAACATGACCAATGTACACACTTTGCTGTGAACCATGAGTGATTTATCTTATGGATACTATCACTGGATCTTTAGCAAACCTGCAGAGCAGATTGAACTTAATTTTTAAATACTAGTCTAATTATCCCTACAGAGTAAATTGCATGGTATTTAGTTTGACTACTTTGAAATCCTAAGATGTGAGGCTGCTTTGCAGTGATCTGAAATCTGTGTTTCCAGGGAGTTATTTCAAACCAGATGTTTAACCACTAAATTGCTTGTCTATCTCAACTTCTCACCTACATAGGAATATCCCTAATGATTATAGTGACACAAATGGCAATTATTGTTATCCAGCAGATAGATGCCACTAATATGATGCTATCTCACCAATTATAATTAAACTCAGTGAAATATCTCAATTTTTAGTCAGTGAATTATTCAGGTCCTTATAAAAATAACTCATTCAGTGTTTTCACAATGAGGATTTCTGAACTCCTGTATGTACAATATGATATAAAATTTTGGTAAGATGTAACTCAAGTAACAGTAGAAGAGGACTCCCTTAGTTCAACAGGGAAGTATACATGTATTCCCATAAAGTGGTATTGGGAATTCTTCTGGCTGTTGAGCAAGTAACTGTGACATCAAGGGTGTAAATATCCAAGTATTTCTTAACATCGAGGTAGATCTGTGCTAGTAAAAGATAAGCAGCATGACCAAACGGAGTCTCCTGCCTCATTCATAGTTTTAAGTGTTGGGAAAAGTTTGGGGGCTATTACTCACTGACCCTGGAATCAAATAGTAGAGACACAATAGATTTTTTTTTTTAATTTTATTTTAAGTACACTATGGAGAAATGGCAGATGTTTTCCTCAAAGCTTGCATTCTTCTAATCTGTCCTTAAGAGGAAATCAATACAGATTGTTTCTGAGGCTTCCAAGGCTGTCTTCCATGTCAGGTGGGAAGGAACAAGAAGAAACAACTTGTTTCAAGAAACCAGAGATCCCGAGAAACTACAGCAGTCTGCAGGCCTACATTTTTTCTCATTAGAGTTGCTGTTGTGAAAGGAAAAAAAAAATCGCTTCTCAAAGGTACTTACCTCATCATTATGACTCACCTTCAAAAACTCCTTGTCTTCCCACCTGATCTTCAGTCACCAAGCTAGATAAATCAGCAACTGAAACAATGCTTTTCTGCTTCTCTTAATTTTTAAAATGCTCTTAATGGTATGGATTTTATTTTATAGCCACCTTGTTAAATAAAGCCCTAAAAATAGAAATCCAAGTCTTTAAAAAAAAAAAAAAATTACAAATCTATGACAGAATTTATAGTAATTGTGTAAACCCTTGTAACTAGGAAATAATTTTCTAATTCAAAGTTCCTGACCTTATAATGAGTAGTATTGTCATTTGCCCCTTAACTCTTCAGGTCAAATAAATTCTGAGAATTAGTCTTTCATGTTTTTAGAAAAATCTAGTTTCAGAGGCCTGTAACATTAAAATCCTAAATACTTAGTAGTTCTTCAGGAAAAACATTTACATGCAATATAATTAAAGGTAATTCTGCTTATATATAGACTGTGTATTCCCTCTTCTGCGTAAAAGCTCTGGTTGCCTTTCTAATGTCTTTCCAAAAAAAGAAAGTGGAAAGACAAGGTAAGAAAGGAGAGGTGTGTACGGGGAAATGAACTGGAAGTACAAAATAGCTAATAAGAGCTATTTCACAATGTTATATCTTCTGTAATTTTTTATATAAAATTTTAGGGAGCCTTGAAAAGTAAAAGCTTTTATTAGTAAGGAGTTAATATAATATTCAAGGGATATGCCTGTGCTGCTTTCCATCTGAAAAAAAAAAAAAAAATCTCGTTACAGCTTCTGAATGCACATTTCACTGCTTTTTTGGATGATCAGTTTTTATCTAAATACAGTGCTGTGAATTTCAGTAGAATGGTAGTTTCTGTAAAGTGAAGTCAGTTCAGGGTCCAGTTCTAAGAAGGAACAAGGCTAGAACATCAAAGCAAAATATAGTACTTCATGGTTCGTTTTATCAGATGGCTTAGTCTGGGGAGGGCTGAACCTGTGGGTAAGACTCACAAATGAATGTTCCAGTTTTCAGCAGGGAACAGTACTGTATATAAATGAAGGATTTGGTCCTGCTTCCATCATTGAAATTAGGTAGTAACATTGTTGGACATGGCTGGTAAAACAAAGCAACAGCGCTGAAAACTACTCCTGAGACTTATGTTATTTTCACCTCTTAACTTTATGTTCACTGTTTCAAAATATATTCAGATGTGTAATTGCTTGTGTTTTCTTCAAGATGGGTTTTTAATTTAAAATTACTCATACGTAAGGTTAAGCAACTTGGAAGGGGATAATTTTGTTTCCAAATGTGTTTTTCCAAATGGATCTTAAATGTTGATCTTATTCAGAAAAATGTTCCCAGTTTCAGCAGAACATGGCTTATGTGCTTTCCCAAGGCTGTGTGTGCCTACTAGGAAGCAATGATTTTATAGGGCAGTTTCTGAGAATGTATGATCTGTTTTTCTTTTGAAAAGGGATTGAAAATATATCACCGTTGGGATAGTGCTTCAAAACTTTGATTCTGAAGGATAATCTATGTAATAGAATAAAAGTTTTTCATGATGCCTTGCCTTATTTGGGAGATGCTTCTCTGAATTTTCACCGTGATACTGAATAACATCAGGTAAACAAGTAGTAGTAACAGAATTAAAAGGGAGACATTAATTCTCTGTGCTTTCAAATCAATCTTGAATTTCACATCGGAATTTGCTTTTTATAAATCCTTTTGTTTTGTGTGGCTTTTGTGGTGAACTAGAATGCTATCATCTTGTGCTGCTACTAAATTTGCTTTGAGAAGCCTCTTACTGTGTGTCAGTGAGATCATGAATTAGTAGCAATAACAAGACCACTTTGTAATTAACCAAAGAGATGTAAAGATTATGCCAAGGATCCACAGTGTCCATTGAATTAGCAAAATTTGCCAAATGTGGTAGCTGAAGGAAGAACTGCATGTTTCTTCCAATTTTGTAGCTGATAATGAAAAATAATTTTTATATATTCTTTTTGAACATACAGCTATAGAAAAACAACAGCTGAGATGAAACAATAATTATCTGACAGAAACAAACAAAGAAACAAAAAAAAACCCAAAAAACAAACCACAAACGAAAGGCAGAGAACCAAACTTGCATTTTGAAGTAAAGAATTATAATGGGAAGAGACTGGTGCATGTCCATTTGCAATAACCTGTCAAGAAAATAGGATTGAAAAGTAGAACATGAAGATGAAGGAAAAAAAGTGTTGTGGCAACAGTAGCATTGATCATCATGACTCAAAAAAGCATAATAGACAAATGCATTACATAAATGTTTATTTTATATTGCTGTAAGAATCCCTTCCTAACATTAAATCTCTCTCAGTTCTCTGCAACAGCAGAAAAACATTCCCAAAGAACATGCTAAAATCCAAACTGGTGTTCATTCTTCAAGACAAGCTGCATGGTTCCTTCTATTTTATGTCCTCTGTGTCACAGAATGTATGTATTAGAAATTAGTTCAAGCTAATAAAACCAAATTCAAAAGACCCAACTTTAACTTGTGCCCCTTAGCTTATTAAAGGCACTTGAACAGAATTATATTGAAAGAAAACGTTTTTCTCATCTGCCTAAAAGAATGTTTTATAACCTTTCATGAAATCTAACAAATAAAGCTGAACTATGTGAAAACTAGTTTGTGTTCTTTTATTCTTATTTATTTATTGCTCTTAAATATGATTGGCTACTCACCAGACTAAATGCAGACCTTAGCTTCTGAATTTTAGGCTCCCTTCATAGTCTTTAGCAGGTACTACTAAAATAAATTTCACCTCATTGTTATACTGGAGATGTCTAAATTTAATGCAGATGAATTTCCCAAAGTTTCAAAATTTTACCCTGATCTGTCCTAACAAAGAACGCCTGTGTCAGAGGCTGGAACAACTATAATCGTATAGAGATCTGTACAGGTGGGGTTTTTTTTTCAGGTGATCGATCAAGATGTGTGACTGAGATTGGAATCAGACTGTGATTGATTCAGCCCATGGCTGAATTTTCTACACACAAAGGAGATCATGTACCATTAGTTTTGTAAAGCTGTAATAGTCTTCTTGCGTATACCCTGTGAACTTAGTATTTGATTTTTATTTGCTTGTTTTAGGGAACAGCAATTATGTTAAATACAAAGAAAGTGTTCCAAAATTGTACATATTCAAATGAAACTTTTAATGCCTTCTTTGGCACAAAAATCTGAATAGACTTTGTGCAGTAGTTTTGTTTTTATTTTTCCTTTCTGGAACTGTGAAAAATAGAACTGTTTTAAAAGTTACAGAGTGAATTTAATCTATTTAGGATGAGGGATAGAATACAAACAGGAATGTTTCTGTGCTTGGATGACATTAGTTATTTTTGGATGAGCAATAGGCACAAAAGGTTTTCTGCCAGAATTTCAAGAGAACATGATATAATTGATCAGTTCCTGAGTCTTGGACTGCTGAGTGGGAATGTGATGAAAAGATGTAGCCTATCAATTTTTGTCAGTAAGCAAACTAAAGGATTAACCATCTTAAAGACTTTCACCAAGTGATAACATAGTCATGAACAAAATATACTATCCTACTAGTAACTTAACCTTAAATCTACTGACAGCACAAAATCTGTTTAATGTCCTAAAAGGTACTGATCTTACTGTAAACAATAATATGCAATTTTAAATGTAGTTTAATGTCAGGTAATTAGTATTTTAGCATTGGGAAAAATCAAAATGTTTTATTTAGCTATTTAATTATTTAGTTAAAGCTGTCATTTTGACTGAGATTGTAATTTCTCTACATATTGGAAAGAATACCAACACTCACCTAGCTTTGTAGTGTAAAAATCTGTGTATTTTCTAGAAAATGTAATTAGGGCCTCTTGTGTTCAGAGAAAGCATCTTGGAAAGAACAAAAAACCAAGCAAACAGTTTCTGCTCTTTTTATGGAGGAAAATTTAATTTCTAATGCCATTAGATTAATACTTAAAAAGAATACTGAAGTTACATGTAATTATCACTGTAATTTTCACATTAGTTTAGTAACTCTAAATCCAAAGAAGGGGAAGAATTGTAAGAATATCCATATTCATCACTGGATCAAATCTCAGTATGTATTTTTGGACAGTTTTCTTATTGTTTGCTTGAGAGGTGATAGACTCTGAATGCCTTGAATTACTTTCAGCTATGTTTTCAGACTTGAGTTGCAATTGTTGAAATTTTTGTGATTGCTGTTTCTAGTGAAAATTAGTAAAAAAAAATTGTATGGTAGCATTCCAAGTGCCATACAAATAGCCTTACTAAGAATTGATAAAGCTGTGCAGAAGGATTACCTTGTTACTTTAATGCTGTAGCCTTTTCTCTGTAAAAATTCACATGCAAAAGAATGAAACGTTTTGCATTCAGTAGAGAAGAGGGAATTCTTCTTTGGCCTTGGCTTGTTTTCTGCACAGCTACCTATTACATGTTACTCTCATGCTAAAATTCCTCATATTGCTTTCTCTGGGTTACCTGTAGCTCTGTTTCCTAGGCCGCAGGTCATTCAGATCAACTATTATCTGTGTAATAGCATTCAATATTAACAACTCAGTAATTTTTTGTGTGCCTACACCTTGGTTTATGGCAGTCTGTAATGACTGGGAAAGCCGGAATTGCAACAAACATCCATTCTGCCTGGAGGAAAGGGGTGTCTTCTTTTCTTGGTTATTCTTCCCTTCAGCCCATCTCCTAAAGCTGATCTCCCAGTCAGTGTATCTTTAAGAGGCAGCAAATGCTTCCTCATCCTTTCTCATTGCTCCTTTTCCGTCAAAACATGACAGGCTTCTGATGTAAATCACTGTTGGCCCAGTTCCTCCTTTTATACTATCAAACCCAGAAGAGTTTCCGATCTGCCAGCCTGGGAATAGTCTGGTGGGAACCACTGGTGTAAGGCTCTTTGAATCTGCCTCCTGACTCAGTCGTGAGGAAAAAAAGGAGAAAGGGAGGGAATATCTCACTGTGGCTGATTTCCAGACACCTGGACAAGGTGGTGAAGCTGATCTTAGAACTGATGACAGACTTGTTAAGGGTTAAAAGTTTTGAGATCTAAAGAGTAAAATGATTGCTAATCAGCCAATGGATTTATGATCTTTCCTGCAAGGGAAGCAAAGATATTAATATTTACGTTAGTGGTCAACAGAAATTTTGTGATTGTTGGATATTTATAGTATCATAAGACATGAATGGAAGAAAACAATATTTTCTTTTGAACTTTGTGGTGTATGGAAAAACTGCTTCCTTCCTTGGGTTTTTTTGTGGTATTTTGGGGTGTTTGGTTTTGTGTGTGTGTGTTTGTTTGTTTTTGGAGGGGGGGGATGTTTTTGGGGTTTGATTTTTTTTTTTGCTCTGTTCTGTTTTCCCAGAGAGAAGGGGATCTGCCTTGGGATTTTTCAATTGTATGTTTGTGTCTCTGCTTTGAAATTTGTGGAGATGATCTCACCTAATTTCATTTAAAGTCTTCAGGACATATCAGTGTGTAATAATTGTTATCATATCATACTGGTATGCCATACTGTTTGCAGTTATTGTAACTAATTCATAATATGATGTTTTTTAAAAGGCTCTTGCTTTCAAAAACCACAGTTTTACATAATATTTCAACTTACATGTAATAATATCATCCTTTATGTTTTTAGCTAAAAGCTTAAAAGATTATATTTGGAAGCTGAGTGAGGCAATTAAAAAAAAGTGTTATTTTAAATCCTGCAAATTATTTCAAGGCAATTATATGATTTTTAAAAGCTTTACAGCATTAGTCTTGGATGCCAAAGGCTGTAAATATTGAAATTAAAGAACGATTGATCTGGTGACTGAAAATATGATTGATGTATGTGCTCCATAGTCCTAGTGAAGATATTTGAACTTAGCTTCTGAAGGGATAAGATTTTCCTTGATATGCTCAAGTAACAGAATCAGGCCTTCAACAGATGTGTTGATTGGTGAGCAGCAGGAGAATTCTTTATAGCGTAAGTGCTCATCATGGCGATGTTTTTCTTTCCTATTAATTATGTTTCAGACTGAGGATTTTGTTGTTGGCCCATTGTCTGCTGATAATATTTGTAGTTATGTACACTAGCCTTTGTAACAGTAATAATCCAGTCTGTTTTATTTGTGAAGGTTGTAAAGTGGCATTTTGTGTTTTTAACTCAGACCACAAAAGTGCTGCCTATTATTTAAAAGCAATATTCAGGCTCTTAGGAGCTCTTTTCTTTCATCTCCATTTTTATACTCCAGTGGAAAGAAAGCATTTAAAGATGTGCATTATTTACCTGTTCATTACTGAAGTGTCATGTTAGTAAATAATACCTGCCAAATTAAAAAGAGATTTTTGTTAGCATTTTCAGCCATTCTTAGAAAATCCTGATTATATTTTTTCTTATGATTGTATACTAGAAACCCATAATAGCTGTAGAAATTTTCGTCTTACCATAAAGATATTGCTAATCCTATATTTCATCTGTAGAGTACATTAAGTACAGTTATTTATAAAGACATTTCTAGCAAAGTTACAATGCAGAAAAATATTTTTCCCACAAATTGGATAATTTTGGAAAGTAAAGTAAAAGAAGAATTCTATACATCTTCACTATTCAAAAAATAAAATTATTGTTCTGACATTATAAGATACTTTATAGCTATGAGGTAAAACTTCGAAACAATATGCCTGGTGCAATCACTGCTACTTACTTATTGCTGAGGAAAGGTGCCTAGTAAACTAATTTCCTACTCTATTTCTTCTCAAAGTAGAAAATTACATTGCTGCACTACCTCATACATTGAAGTACTGCAATTCCAGATAGTAACTGAAATACGTCTTTATGAAACTAATCTCAGTTCTGCAAGCTGGGGCCAATTATTTAAGCTCACAAACTGAAAAGAAAAAAAAAAAAAAACCAAAAATCTTGATGGGGAAGGCTTGCAAAATTGGGCTCCTATTCACTGGCAAAGGAACTGAGACTTAGTGGTGTGAGCCATTAAATTGTAATGGAATTTTCTTATGTCTGTTATGGTAGGCAGGCAATTGTCTGCTGTGGAGGACTGACTTGCCTTCCATTCTTTTCCACCCTTTCAAGTCAAAATAGGTAAACCAGCCAGATGTATTTTTGCTACTTAAGAGACTACTCTGTATTTGTCATTGATCATAGATCATACTCAGTAGAGGGACTGTGTTGCTTATTACTTGCTAGAGGTGATGTATTTCTTCCTTGACACACTTTGAAGTGATTCTTAGCAAACATGAGCTTACATGAGCTGCTTAGCATCCATCTATGTGTCAGTTCCATCAGCATTTAAGAAGATAAGTAACATTTGCTCATCACTGTGAACTTTTAGAAATCAGGAGGAAAACCTCACCAGGTAAAAAAAACTCGGGACTTCTGACAGTGAAGTAGGAGTCTGCTAAAGGGAAGAAGCAGGATTTAGTTTGTACTTGGAACAGTAGAAGTGCTGATCTCACCATGCTTATAGAAATACACAGGACTAATGTGTGGTATCTGATACAAATCTCACATAACTGTAAATGAATTCTCACTTACTCATCTGCTGCTTCGCAATGGGAAAATCTAACACCATGTATTAAAGCATCAGGAATCTACAGTAGGCTGTTCATCAGAGATTTGGATGCTGATTCATAAGCTCCTCAGCTCATTTGGAAAATCTGGCAAATTTTCCTCTGCTCACCCATTTGGATGTAATCTATCAGGATTGATAATTACAGTGTCAGTGTTTAACTGAGGACAAGAAAGAAAAAATAGAAGTATATAGCCACAGTAAAATAATATACTGGGAAATTTGAGACCTGTTCTTATCCTCTAACAGAAAAATAAAGGAGATAAAGCAACAAAGAGGTTGGAGGAAGTGTGTGTTTTGGAGTAGTGTTAGCAATACCTTCACCTTCATAAAGTCTCAGTGAACCAATTTTATGTTATATCTTATATAGGACTTCAATACATGAAGATGCCATCAAGAAAGAGATATTCTCTTTCTTTGTCTCTGCAAAGTCTTTCATAAAATTAGCATATTATGTCTTTGTGATTGTGGCATTTTCTATATTGTTAAAAATGCTATGCCCAAATGGAATGAAGTGCCATTGCACAGGAAAATGGTAGATTTGCCAGTGATAATATTGTTACTTAATGACCAGTGTGGATGTTCACTGTGAAATTTTGCCTTTTACCACACTACATACAGCACTCTTGTCTTGGCTTAGAAGAGAGGTGAATGTCAGAGATAAATTGAAGCCAAGATATTGGAAGTGGTTAAAAATACAATTCCTCATGTAAAGAAAGAGAGATGCAGTGTGTCAGAAAATCCTGGAAAGGAGGGATTTAACTTAAGCTGACTTATGTCTAAGCATTAAGACAGTTAAATTAGAACATTTAAATTACCTAAGTGCTGATGCATCCTGCAGCGATGGCTCTGAGTCATGTAGGCTGCAAGTTGAAGGTGGGAGGATGGCACTCGCGTGATGCAGTGTGTGGCACAGCTTGGGGATAATGAATGCTTTTAAGCCTGCTCGCTTGCTGAAAGCAGTCTTCTCAAGAGTGAAAATAAAAAATCTGGCTATTCTGAGTTTTCTCTTGTTCTTTACTGAATAAAGCTAACTCATCCTAGCTAAACCTAGGACAACCTTGTACTTTAACTCTGCCTGCAGTAAAGGAAGACCTGATTAGATGAGAACCAGTGGTGGTAATAATGTGGAGAATGAAAAAAAGATAGAAAAGGAAAGATTTGAGGGAAGAAATGCTCGGAAAAATTCTACAGGACTATCCAGTTAGTTGCTTATTACCTGTTCAGCTTTAACTTCATAAACAGAAACTCTTTGTCAATGATTTTACTATTCCGTGACACCTTCCAAAAAGAGGAAAAAAAAAAAAAAAGTGTTTTCTTCCTCAGTATCAGTGTCAGTATCTAAACCTGACCTTTACTGTGAGGGAAAACAGGTATTTTTGTTTTGCTTTTTTTATGTTTTTTTAAGGCCCAGTTTGATGGGGAGAAGAATATACAGTTCTTTAAAAAGACTTGCCATGCTATAAGTATTATCAGAAAAATACATGGCTTTTTTTTAAGATGGTAGAAGCAATATTGTATGCATCCTAAAGGTTTTATAAGATAAGCTGATGACACATCCCTGTCAGCAGTTCTAAGGGGAACTGATGAATGTGTGTCATATATCTGCATCTTCTTGAGAAAAAATTTCCTTCTTAAACAAAGACTATTTCTGTATATCTCATGCATTATCTGTATTTTTTTTTCAGGAAAGAACCTTTCTTTGACATTTTTTGTGTTCTAGCTTCAAGTGGTCCAAGAAAATCATATCTAATACTTCAGAAACACAGTGAATAATGGGAGATTTGAAGGTTTTTAAGAATTTATGTTGCAGAAAACTTCTGTAAGCCTAAAATATGTGATAACAGCCACATGTCTTCCTTCTGCAGATGACCTCTAGTGTGTTACTTAATTGAAAATTAATAAAAAAGCAGGGTGTGGGAGCTTCTGAGCTGTTTATCTGTGTCTACCAGTCTTGGAATGAGATAAGCACCACACTCAAGGATGCAAAAAAGGCAGTGAAAAGACAACTGTTTTTATCTCATTTACACACAAGTAAGAGAAAATACTCCTCATTGGAGAAAAATTTTAAGCTCTTATCCGTTACATTTTGTCCAGCTATGTAAGATTTTAACTTTGATTTAAGGTATCAAACAGGAAGTCTCTGAAAATTCTGCACCTTCTCTCTCAATCACATTGTACTATGAAGTTTGGTTTTTTTTGCTGTATCTTGACATCACAATTTATCCATTTTTTTTCTTCCAGTATAGGTTTAGAAGCAGATAATGCTGTATCACTAGAATGTGCTTCAGGTCTGTGATACTGCACGTGGCTCTATGAGTTTTTATGTAGGAAATTATCTGGTTTATGGCTTTATGATAAACTCAGAGTGTTCAGGGCTGTACACAGCACAAAAGAGAGTTTGTCTTTGCCTCAGGAGCTCCTAGCCTGAAGTTTGGTTCTAGGGAGTCTTTCATGGGAATGAATGTTCATGCCTTCTGTCAGATGTCTGATGCTGATGTGACCTCTGCTCTACATAAACTATTTTCTTTTCAACTTAAGAGAGCATCATTCCCACTAGCAAAAATGTGTATACCAACCACTTCCAGAAAAACTACAACAGTATTTTTGCAGATTTGTAGGAAATCATCAGTGTTCAAGTGCTCCTCTTAGTCATGTTGAATTCCTAGAATACTACGGTCAGAAATTAATAAAGGCAATGTTCCCCTCAGAGTCCCAGTACCTACATTTACAGTGAGTTTCCAGTCTCTTTGGTGTTTTATAGCAAACCTGGAAGGAAAACACATTACCCAGTCCACCTTTTATATATAATAGTGCAGACTATTGAAATGACTAAATAGCGGTTGATACAGAAAAAAAGAAAAAAAACCTACTGTGAACCTCCATACTTCAAGCATTTACATAACCTTTAACCCATAGTTCAGTTATTTTTGTGTTTTATTAGCCAGCAAACTCAGGGTATTTGTAGAGCCTTTACAGCTGTGATACAATTTGTTAAGATGTCCACTGTGATAGATCTTCCTTTCAATGTACAGTACCGTGATCTGAAGAAATTTGCTCTCTGGGGGCACCATTCATTGTCAGCTCTATCCCAGGAGTTTCCTGGAATTCACAGACTCATTATTCTGGCTCAGTATTTAACACTTCCCACTTCAATGTCGAAGTCCTAAGGTCCTTTAGGAGGGGCTAGAAACAGTGTAGTACTGGCTGTAAATAAAAAAATGTGGACCTAGCCTGGTTCTTGTCTACGAAAAAAAATATTTTGGGAGTGAGTGAATGATATGTTTTCATGAAAGATGACATGGCAGGGTCAAAACATCACTGAATATCATAGAATGATTAATGTTGGAAAAAAAAAAAAAATCTGAGATCATCAAATCAAGCTGTTAACCTAGTGCCACTGTGTTTACCAGTAAAACATCCACATGTTTTTTGAACACTTCCAGGGATGGTGTCTCAACTACTTCCCTGGGCAGCCTGTTCCAACACCTGACCATCATTACAGTGAAGAAAGTTTTCCTAATATCCAGTCTAAACCTCCCCTGGCATAAGCTGAGGCCATTTCTTCTTGTCCTATCAGTTGTTACCTGGAAAAAGAAACCAACCTCTACCTTGTTACAGCCTCCTTTCAGGTAGCTGAAGAGAGTAATAATCTCCACTGAGTCTCCTTTTCTCCAGGCTAAACAACCCCAGCTTCCTCAGCCCCTCCTCATAAGAGTTGTGCTCTAGACCCTTCACTAGCTTTTTGGCCCTTCTCTGGACATGCTCCAGCACCTCAATGTCTTTCTTGTCATGAGGGGCCCAAAATTGAACACAAGATTTGAGATGAGGCATCACCAGTGCTGAGTTCAGGGTGGCCATCACTATCCTAGTCCTACTGGCCACCCTATTTCTGATGCAAGTCAGGATGCCATTGGCCACTACTCACCTGGGCACACTGATCACTGTGGAGAGGGTAGGTTTGGAGCAAACTGCCTTCAGCAGTTTCACATTTTGGTACTGTGCAGCAGTGAAACAGCACTGTCACTATTATAGCCAGAGATAAGAGATAGTGTTTGGATCAGTTTTAATTTATGGTAAATATTATAAGAATAATAGACTGTTGTAGTAGGTGGAATGGGGAAAGTCATCCTTTTTGAATATAATTTCTGTGTTACTACTGAATAACATCACTGATTTCTACCAAGTAATGACAGTTTAGGTGTTTTGCTGTTCTACTTGGATCCCATGTATAATCCGCATACTTCCTTAGGAGGACTTTGAGTGTTCTTCATTCTGCCTTCTTTGTTAATTGTCAGTGTACTCTCTTTCAGTGAGAAATGGCCTTGAATCTTCACTTCCTGAAAGTGACTGCACAACGTTATGTGTCTAAATTATGAGGATCTCCAGCAGGCTGTGTCTTGCTAACAGCAGTAAATGCTGTCTGGAAGGTTAAAGTCCCTATTAAAGTTTGGATGGGAGCCAGAATGAATTCCACTCCATGTTAGAGACAACCATCTAATAATATTGTGTAACGGTGTGAGCCACTATCATTCAACAGATAGCACTGTGTGTTTCAACATCTAAAACTAAGTTGCTGTTTGTTGAGTTCCTCCACATAATAATGTAGAAAAATATTAAAAGTTGACAGAAAAAAAAAAGCATATATAGAATTCAAATATTCCTATATAAGTAAATGAATAAAAAGAGTAATTTTTTTGCCTGGATTATATTTAATTTGTTAAACTATACAGAAACAGAACAGGACTATATAGAAATGTATTTTTCATACAAAAAATATAAAGCAGTATTAATAATGTCACTGAATCTGATAGAGAAAACCAGATATTATTTATTCATGTGAAATTGTTATTTCCCTCTGCTATAATAAAACAGAGAAAGAAGTAGTTGCAAGATAAGAGAGTTGAGGAAAGAGCTAGTTATAGTTCAAGGCCTACACTTCAGTGTATTTAGCTTCTGCACACATATGTGTGAGCTGTGCCGAAAATGGCAGTGCTCAAGCTTGGACATGGAAGAGAACACTTTTCCAAATTAACAGCTTGAATTTCACATATAGATGCTTATTTATGGGGAAGATGAGTTTTTGAGAGAAGGAATGCTTGAATTGATGAGGGAGGAGGGGCAGAAGGAGATGAAAAACAGGTATGTGGTCAGACACAGACACAGAAGCCTTTCAGGTGTGCTTTCTCTGTAACTAGTCTTCAGGTATGTTTAGAATGTGTCATGCTACAGCACTGCTGCTACATTATGTATGCCATCAGCAGTTTTTACTTTGTCATTTATGCAGAGTGACATTCTTTATGAGAGTAAAGCTAATGATCTGTTTTTTTGATGTATGTTAAACCTTGCATGCCATTTATGGGTTAGCATATCTAAAAGGGGACTGAGATGAAGGATTATGCAAAATGAGTCATGGATTATACCAGCACAGGCCAGTTAGACACTTGGAAACATATGCTGATTGCCTTTATCAAAAAAATGTCAGGGCTTAAAAGACTTTCTGTAGTGTCTTATTACTTCTCAGTAATTTGTTTGTAGATATGTATTATTGTATTAGGCAGATCTGAGTGATAACTTTTCTCAGTGATATTCTAGTAATTGAGGAGAGCTCTGTATAGCACTGGTACTGATGTCAGCCATATATTGTTCAGTTTTGGCTTAATCTACCTGATATGCACAAGCCTTCCCATCTTTGCAGATCTGTAATCTTTGAAAGGTCCATTCCAGTAAAGCATGTTTTTATCATGGGTTTTACTAAGGGGTATTTTGCGGTTTGCCCATGATTCTTTGTCTCCTAGAGTGAACAATATGAAAAAGTTATAATTTAGTTTGCATGCTTTTATCAGCACTATCTTCAAGAATAATGCTTTCACCTCCAAAGGAGCGACTAAATCTCAGGTGCACTAGGAAATATTTCTATAAATTGCTACCAACTTGCTTTTGTGTCAGGGCTCATAAGGAAATCAGGAGAAAAATGTGTCTTTTCTTCACATGGAAGAACCTCTGAGGCACAGCCACTGCACCTGACTTTGGACCAGCATAAAGTCAAAGGTATCTTGTATCTTTGACTTTCTCTGTTGCTAAAGGTAATACCTCTTGGCAAAATTCAACATTCAATATTCCAGCTGTTTGCATCCAGAATCTAAAAGATGAAGCTCCTAACTTGTCTGGCCTAAAAATTTTTACTTCTGTACTTCAGCTCACTGGTCAAGTACTATTGTTGTCATTTTTGGGCCTGCACCATGAATAGCATCAGGCATTTAGTCTGACAAAACAGGAAAATAGGGAAAAAGCAAATAGGACTGTTGAAAAGGAATAAACAAGAGCAGCTCCTTATGCCAGTGAAGGTGTTGAACCTTTTGCATCATGAAGTTGGGATTTAAGGCAATTGCTTTGGTTTCAATGGGAATATAGACTGAGAACTTCACAGTTTTCTGTTTATTTTCAGGGAGAGGCAATATTTGGTACAAGAAAAGAGATACAAACCATTCCATTTTACAAACTTACTATTTTTTAAGCTTTCCTGAGAATTTCCAAAAGCTTTTCTGTAACAACAGAAAAGTTTATTGTTGTAGTAATAGTAAAGAAAGGTCCCAAAAAGTTTAATTGGCGTTTAATGACACTGAATTTTGTATATGAAACTAAGGTTGACTTGCTATTCTCTGTGAGCTGTGGGTCCAGAGTTCAGTACCACAGCTCCACTTGTTTTGAAGCATATTTTAAAATGCATTTATGTTGTTTATTCATTAATAGTTATTGTGGCTGCAGTGTGTAATTTACAGTAATGTAGGCTAACCTCTGTTTCTGAGTTCCTCAGTTTGTTAGTGCTGGTTTTTCCATGTGAAAAATATATTTGGATTTGGATAGCTTTTACCTGACATTTAAATGCTGATTTAAAGTCAGATTTACCCTGTCTGTAAAGACAAAGTCCTAAAGATTAGGTCTAAGAATCAGTCTTGAACCCTCCTTTTTGATCAGTTATGGTGTGAGGAATCATTCTTGAATTCCTCTTCGCTGTCTTCAGTATCCTCCTTTGGTATCCCCTGAAACTTTTAAGTCAAGGTGGTTATCAAGACATCTTTCTGTTTTTTTTTTTTTTTTTGTTTTTTGTTTTTTTTTTTTAATTTACTTTTGTTGATTGTCATGGTAGCAATACCTGGAGCCTGAAATAAGAAATTAAGAAGATGGAATCAAGCATCAAAGAAATTAAATATCTACTTTTTTTTTAACTGATACAAAACATTTATTTCTTATGTGCTTTGTGTCTTTGAGTCTCTGTTAAAGTATTCTAAAAGATATTATGCATTTATGTAAATAATACATATTGAATCCTGTATTTGTAAATTCTAAATGGAAAAACCCTTTTGTGTAGTTTTATTCATAATGTAGGGTGACAAAAGATGTCTAAATCAATACATTATATGATAGCATAGTCCTATTTAGCTTTCTTGCTAGTCCACTTCAATTAAAAAAAAGAATATATCCACAATGAGGAAACAGGAATTGTGACAATATTTCTATAGATTCATTAATATTTGCATCTTGCTATGGAATGTCTCTCTACACACTGTCTGAGAAGGCCACAGATAGGTATATACGTAGTTTCTTGGGAGTGGTCATTGCCAGGTCTCCGCACCAATATGCAAATGAACTAATTTTATTAGAGTCTTGTTTGTCAAGGCATCACAGATTGTACTTTTGGTTTTAGAGTGTTTTGGTGCTGGTCAAAACAGCAGCTCTCAGGTCTGCCCAGAGAGTTATGACATTGCGCTAACTATAGCTGCCACAACTGCAGCAATCTTGAAAACAAAGAGTCTCCCGTTTCAGCAGCTCCCTTAAAATGGGGGACTTGAGACAACTTCACGCAGAGTTGTACATTTTTCCCCATGTGTATTTTTCCTAGACCTATTCCAGTTCCCTGTCTGTGCAAAGGCACCCTGGTTCTCTTCTGCGGGGGAGAGGCATCAAACATAAACTTCAATGGTTTTTTTAATGTGATTTTGTTGAGTTTCATCTTCACTGTATTTCTCTCTTCATGGAAAGGAAGATTTAGTCTGATTTAAGTACTATCCAGTTAATCCACAGAGGATTGTGTTTTTCCCCTCATGTTCAAAGTGCCTGTTCCAGTTAGGCCCTTTTTCCTCACTAGCATATCTTTCCCTATTAGTCCAAATTATGTTGTTATTTTCTCAACAGCCTGTCTAAAGCAGTTGTAGCTATTCATTTGTATAACACAGTAACGATGTTTGCAGGTCTGGCAAATAATAGAATCAACAAATAACACAGTTTTAGTTTATGAACATAAAAAATCGTGTTCATTTAAGGCCTGTCTTCCAGAATCTTGTCAACATATTTGAAATAATAACAGCCATAGAATGATTTGAAATGACTTCTATGTAGAAAAATAACATACCGATACTTGTTTGTGTATTTATTTGCCAGTTTTTGAATGACAATTATTTGTTTTCTGATTTTTTTGGTGTTTAGATTTGTCCTTTGGATATGCTAAGCAATGTCCTGGCTAAGAGATGACAATTAAAATATTATGTACTATGGAAAATGACAGTATAACTTGAAATTCTTCCAGAAAAGGTCTATTTTAGTGATTTAAAAGTGACTATTTCTTGGTCAGAAAAATTACAAATATATCTTGTATTGTACAGAGTAAAACAATTAACATTGGATTTAAAGAGCTATTCGTAATAGACAAGCTCTTTAAAGTTATTTTTATGTTGCAGTTTTCAGTACAGACATTACTAAGCCGTGTACTGGCCAAGCTCATAGTCATTGTTATCTTACAGAGCAAAATTGCCCTTCTACCCCTTGAACTTTGTATTTTTATCAGAAAAATCTGTTACTGAAGAGACTCTTAATTCTCATTATCAGATACAGCACACAGTCATCATGATTGGATTCAACAGTAATCCTTCAATGACAAGCAGGTAAACATTTTTATTAGAACTGTGTTCCATCTGTTTCATGATCAGCTTTATCTTGCAGCAGTTGGTAGTAAAACTGTTTAGACAATTATTGAATTTTTACTGGCATAGAAAAAAAGAGGTAGAGTGTCTTGAGCAGCCTCCCTTTTAGATGGATAACTTAAAAGGCCCCGGAGCCCACAGACTATAAAGCATCAATTATCTCAATACCTGATGATGTATGACCAAAACTCCTAAATTAATATTTTTCCTTAATCTGTCAAATTGAGGAGGGACTTTTTAATTCCCAGGGAATTAAAATATTTCCAGAACACTTTTAATATGTGGATAGTTTTCCTGAGGTTTTTTTGATAATTGTATAAATTTTTGCCTTTTTTCATTCTGGGTGCTCTCATGCTCATTCTTGGTGTAGTCATCTAAGGTAGCCAGATATTCAAACAAACAAACAAACAAAACCAAAAACAAACAAAAAACCAAAGAAACAAAAAAAAAAAAAAAGGCTTCAGAGGTTTCAACTAATCCCGTGCAGTAATACTGAAAAATTCAAACCCAATTATATTTTAGAAGTCAGCATGACTATTTAAAAGACTACTATCCTCTTTTAGAACAAACCTAGTAATCATAACATGGACTGATTAAAAAGCTACATATAACCATGTATTTTCTTGTGTAGAACTGAGTTGTACAAGTGTTGTACCAGAACAGCTTCATAGCAAAAAATATCAAAGTGTCCAATTGAAATAAAGAATATAAAGGTAGTAATAAGAATTTTTGCAATAGATATTACTTTTTGAATAAATAAAAAAACTAAGTTACCTGATTTCTGATTCTGTGCCTTCAGATAATTCCAGTGTACCCTGAGTTAGATTATGAGGTACAGTAATTGTTCTAAAGGTAATGATAATAAGAAGCCTCCTTAAAAAATAAGACTTTAAAAATAAGATTGAGCATGTCAGAGGGATCACCTCTTGACATACTTTTGTGGTAGCTGTGTCCAAAACCAGCGAAAATCTTGTGGCTCTCAAGAAATACATGCTTGCTTAAAATTTAACATAAAAGATAATAAGATATAAACTACTAAAAGCCTTGTTAATGTTAAGCATAATATTCCTGTTCTATTTTTTCACAGGTATTCACAACTGAGTTCCATGTGATCAACATGTGGGTTATGGTTACCCACTTATTTATTTATTTTAGAGCAAATAAGTGGGGGAAAAGCATCACTCCCTTTTCATCTTTTGAAAACTATTAAAGCTGCCTTTGTGTCCTGTGTACATTCCCTTTAAGGCTAGGCTGTTTGTTTCTTCTTGACTACTGGATAAAGAACAACTTCCAAGGTGATAGTTCTGCCTTAGTTACAGATGCATCTTTGTTTAAATCAGTCTTTTTGCAGAAATCGTGCACTTGAATAGGTAATGCACTCTTATTTTATGTGGCTCTTCAAAATAGTTCTTCCAGAGGAAATTATTTAATCAGTAAAGATAATAGCTATTAAATACGTAGTGTAATTGTTACAAATTATACAAATTTCATCTACCAGGAAGAGTTAATATTAAATATTGTTGTTCTAATAATTAATGCAGGTAGTAGCTAAGTGTTAGTCAATTTGATTAGTTTTTATCCCTCTTTCTTTCTAGACACTCGATGAAAATATTATCTTCTTGATGTTTTAGTGCAGCAATCCAATAGGTTGTACTTTTCTGATGAAAAATACAGCACTGCTGTTTCAGAATATTTAGCTATCTGTCATTTTACTATCTGGAAAAAATTCACTTTAAAGAATACATGTTTAAAATAGTACTATATTTCTTGAAGTACCTGCAGTTGGCATGCAGTTACTACAGAACATTTGTGTGCACATTGGAGAACCCCCCAAATCCTGCTAAGTGTTCTAAAATGTGTAATAAAGATATCACATTTTCACTGGCAACCTTATTTCAAAATGGAAGAGAAAGATACAAGTGCTGAGATGGGGCCATGCAGTTTGGTTCCTGCTTATTATTGCTCTTTGCATTCTGAATTAAAACTTCTGCTGTTCAGATACTCTGGATTTTACTATATTAAAGATAAAAATTGTGCTAGACGATCAATATTTACTAAGATTTGAAGTATTGATAAAACTATCTGTGTCATTTTGTCAAATAGGATATGAAATTTTAAATAAGAAAACATTTTACTAGGAGGTTTTTTCTGGTGCTTCACAGCTTTGGTTGAATATTTTAAAGTAATACTTGAACAGTCTGTAAAGCCCAACTTAAATGCTAATGATGATATTGTTTGGACAGATCAAAGTAATGTTCATAAAACACGTTTTGAATTTGGATGATGGCTTAAATTTTATCAACTTCTACAAAATGGTACAATGATGAAACCACATATTCTTTCTAATGAACAGATCAATGATATACAAGGTTTACTGAAGTCACTTGCAAGATGTTGAATGCTGACAATAGATTGAATCAAACTGTGGCCTATGTTGCTTTCTGAGATGCTCTGAAACTGCAAGTAAATCTTTTTTATATATGAGGGGATGTAGGTAATATGAAAAGTGAGGACTTTGTCTACGATTTTTTTTCTCTGCTTGTGTGAGCTTAAGTAGAAATCCCTAAATCATCAAACAAACAAACAAACAAACAAAAAAAGCTGTGTTGTGCTCGTCCAGAAATCTAATTTTAGGGAGGAGCACTGAATTGGGAAACAATCTACACATACTTTTCTGATATCCTGACAGTCTTTTCATCTATTTTTAATCAGGACTGCCTGAGCCAAAGATACTACTTTTTATTTTAGTAGCCTTTTACAGTATTTCTACTATATCAGTTTCTGTTAGGATTAGTTAAGGTTTGATCAACCTCTTTCTTGCTATCACATTTTTAATAAAATTAGGGGGAGCAGAACATGAATGTTGTCATGAGAATACTTATGCAGATAAAAGAGGGATTTTATTTCTCTGTCTCTGAAAATTGAGATCTTATCTTCTAAGATGTGTGTTCATCTATGTTTGATATTTTAATTTAAATATGTACAGGAGAATAACAGATATGTTATCTTGCTTAGGAGTTTCTCTCATGGGCATTTAAGAATAAGGAGATTTAATTAAAAGAAGGGGAATTTTATGAGAACTCAGGATATAAACATATTTCTATAAACTAGCTAGAGCTACAGCTCTGTAAATTAGTTGTATTAATTTCTGCTAAGAAGAATAATTGAGCTGGGATCTTAAAACTGTTTTTGAATTATCTTACTGTTTAGACCTCAAATTAGAAAATTTTATGAAGAAGGAAAAAGTTGCTTCATCTGCAGAAATCTGAGTCAGAGCACAGCTATATTATGCAAATCTTAACAGTAAAAATAGCTTTCAATGCAGGGCTTGTTTTCATTAGCAGTGGGGTAAAATGGATAGTGGGTGTCTCTAATCAGCATGTTTCTAGTGTGGTTTAGAAGGTTAAAGATAAAATAATCATAGCAGAAAATGCCTTTCTCTGTTATATTGAAATATAATTTAAAAGTTTAAGGCAAAAAGGGCCATTTGTTCATATATATGTGCATGTGTGTGTGTTTGTATGCATATATAGATATATAAGTGCATATATGTTTAATAGGGTTTGTAGGACTAGGACAGGGGGTAATTGTTTCAACCCAAGAGAGAGGAGAGTCAGAGTTCATAGATAGAAGAGTTTTTAGAATGAGGGTGATGAACCACTGACACAGGTTGCCCAGAGAGGTGATAAATGCCCCATTCTTTGAAACATTCAAGATTAGGTTGGGC
Organism: Hafferia zeledoni; assembly: GCA_035583235.1. NCBI lineage: Eukaryota > Metazoa > Chordata > Aves > Passeriformes > Thamnophilidae > Hafferia > Hafferia zeledoni. Next base: position 93,913,970 of record JAWWEV010000115.1, read on the forward strand.
AGGGCTCTGGGCAACATAATCAAGTTGAAGGTGCCCTGCTCATTGCAGAGGTGTTGGACTAGGTGACCTTTAAATATTCCCTCCAATCCAAACCATTCTGTGATTCTATGGTAGCTGTGTAATGGTAGATCATTAAACCTTGCCCACCTATCCCTGAATTAATTAAAATTTTATTTCAGTTTTAGTCATTAGGACAGATAATACTGAATGCCAGAGGGCAAAACAGACAGGAACAAGGTGCCTAATATAAAACACCCTAATACTGCAGAGCAGACCTAAGTTTATAGATCCAAGTAATCCTAGTAGCTAGCAGTTGAGGTCCTATTCTCTTACTCCATCCCATCCATCCAGCTCGTCTAATAAGATGCAAGAAACAATTTTTTCCCAAAACAAGCTCTGGTAACCCATCTCATTACAAAAACCAGACACAACAGCCAGTGCAACTGAGAAAAAAAAAACCTGTTTTCTTTAGCTGCTTAGAGGAATGATTTGTCTGTCCTGCCCTGAGCGTGCCCTGAGGGACGTTTCATTATCACTCTCACTGGAACCAATTTGTAGATTTGACTTGTGGTCTGATAATCTGCAGTAACTAATTCTCAAGTTAGCACTGACCTTCTCAGTCCTTGCTCATTTAACTGGTCTTTTATTAATTCGAGTGGACTGAAAAGGCAACTATTGGTGCGGTAGTCTGCTAGCAAAATAGCAAATATACTTTTGATCAGTAATTTGCTGGACTTGACTTGCAAATCAGTTATTAGTTCTTTCAAGTGGAGCTTTATTTTGTATCACTTATGAAATGTATTTACTTCTGAAAAACTGGCAGCCTGGCACTTCAGTAATTACAGCCTACAGAGCTTACTTCATACTAGCGCTGTGAACATTGTATTCTGATAGCAGAGTTACTGCTAGGCTGCTCCACGACTTTCCTATTTGCTGGAACAAGTGGGAGGATGTACTTAGTGAGATATTTTGAAAAGGGAAAAATTAGACCAGGGTGAAAAAGCATGGATTTTTCTTCCAGTTACCAGAAAAATCTAAGTGTTTCACGTACACCTGAGTACCTGGTCATTGTTACACACACATTCATAAACAGAGTGATTGTTTAAAAAGAACAAGCAAACATGTTTAGAATTTACCATATTTCTCTCAGAGAGATACGGTTGCTGGATGCATTATTGTAGGAGTCTGCATTGCAGAGGTTTTTGCTAGGGTGTCTCCAACTGTGCTGGAAACTGTGGTTCTGCTGAATTCTTGTAACTTGGGTGGCCCACGGTCCTACATGACCACTTTGTTATTCACACAATTCATTGCTATTAACTATCTTAAACTTCATACAAAATATCTTTGTGTACAAAAGAGTCTTATGTGACTGTTTTTGCATGTGCAGGAATGGTTTCTCTTGACTATGTACGGCTTGACCAGTTTTGCAGCAGGGCCTGCCTGGCAAGAATCTGGAATAACCAGATCCCCTGTGCAGTATGTTAAGGTATCCACTGGAATCTCCACATTAGTTTATTCATATCAGGAGCTGCTTTAGAAGTGTGTGGAATTCCCACGTGGAGACTTCTCTGCTAATTACTCATACATATTGCTGTCTAGGAACTATGGCCATGCCACCATGATGCCCGATCTCATCTGATCTCGGAAGCTAAGCAGGGTTGGGCCTGGTTAGTACTTGGATGGGAGACATCCTGGGAATAGCAGGTGCTGCAGGTTCTAGTCCTGAGGACTTCACTGTCACCGTCCAAGCTCACTCAGCCGTGGCAGATGAACCTTAGGAGTTAAAGGGTGGGGCCAGTTCCATGCATGCTGTGCCTCACCTAAAACATCCACTGCACAGGCTTGAATGACACACTCACATGGGTAGAGCCCTTCCCAAAATCTTCATTCGCAAAGTCTAGCCATGATGATGATGATGATGATGATGATGGTTGCTGTCTAGGAGGCCAGGAGCTCAGTCAGTCACCTTGGCTATGTTCATGTGTTGTTCAAATCAGTTGAATGTCTCACCTAGCTGGGGGTTCCTGGACCACTAGGGAATTTCTGACTCAAGTACATGGATGTGCAGACAGGCAACAGTCCTGGAAACTACCAAATATAACTATGGGACAAACTTGAATTTTATATTAGTGACTTCAGTTTCAGAGTTCTTGCCACATTGTGCAATACATACTTAAACCTGCAAATCACATAGATTTAAGTCAGTGACTTGGGTGGAAGTGACTGGAATACAGACTTAATGTTACAATTTTTCTGAGACCTTTTTACATATCAGACATGGAGTATAGAGAGGAGTTGCATTTCTGTTCTTGTAAACAGGCTTGACAGGATTTTGTCTCCAGAGATTTTGGAAGTGGAATAGAGATGCAATAAAGACTGCTAGTTGCTGTCATACTTCTATGTCATGGATCCTGATTTATGATCCTGTCAGCTGCACCAATTTGTCACTATGCCAATTTACATCACGCAAAAAAATCACTGTTAAAGGTATTAGCAAAAGATATCATAAAGGTGTGACATAAAAAGTTTGATGGCAAAGGTTCACTCTATTACTTACTACATGGAAGAAACATACAAAGGAAAAATAAATTACAATCAAATTACAAAGATTTACACAGAGACTGGTGACACAAAAGGGTAAAGGAGAGTCTCCCACTGAAGCTCAGGGTGGACTCCTTGCTTTCTGCACTTCTTTTGGCTGGGATAGAATTCATTTTCTTCACAGTGGCTAGTATGGGACTGTGTTTTGGATTTGTGCTGAATACAGGGTTGGTAAAATAGAGACATTTTTGTTACTGGTGAGCAGGAGTTACACAGTGCCAGGGCCTTGTCTGCTTCTCACACTGCCACATTGGCAAGGAGGCTGGGATGCATGGAAAGGTGGGAAGATACATAGCTGGGACAGATTAGCCCAGTGGACCAAAGGGATATTTCACAGTATTTGACATCATGCAGTATATAAAATGCGGGGAAGAAGGAGGAAGAGTGGGGATGTTTGGAGTGGTGGCGTTTGTATTCCCAAGTAACCTTCACATGTGATGGGGCCCTGCTCTCCTGGAGATGGCTGAACACCTGCCTGCACATGGGAAGTGATGAATTAATTCCAAATTTTACTTGAGTGTGTGGCTTTTGCTTTTTCTGTTAAATTGTCTTTATCTCAAACCATGAGTTTTCCAGCTTCTACCCTTCCTATTCTCTCCCTGATCTCACTGGTGAGGGAGTGAGCGAGTGACTGCAAGGGGCTGAGTTGCTGACTGGAGTTAAACTAGGACAACTTCTGATGAAGGTTATATGAGGCTACATCCAATCTTAGTGTCAGATTTGGACAATGGTTTATGTCTAATGGAATTATCTATATGAAGTTTATAATAACTGAGTATTAATTTCATTACTATTAATTCATCATGCTATCAGTCACTTTTTAAGGATCTCTTGCAGCTAAAGGCTCTCTCCACCCTGGATAAGGAAGGTTCATTTAGTTTCAGGTAAGGAATCTCAGACCTTGAGAGGCATCCCTACTCAAGGGGAGAGCCACCTGGCATGCAGTCCAATTTCAATTCAGTGAAAACTCAAACTGGACTCATCCAAAGGTTGGTCATTGGCTCCTCTGCCTTGAGGACCAACCTTGAGGGGAGTTTCAGCACAAGGAGAGATCATCACCACACAGCCATGCTGCTTAGCAGGGAGAGCTCAAAGGCAGCTCACTTAGGCTGTCATATTTGTGGAATAAAGTGATTTGGCTTCTAGTCAAATTGCATGCAATGGAGAGATATGCATGAGACTCTGTGTATCCACAACTTTCTAAGTTCCTTGATAAAATGGGTCTTGGAAAAATCACCTGCTATTTCATGTGCTAGTCACATGGTTGATGTTCCAAGCTCATATGCACTGATGCTTACTGTGTCACTGTTGCTTTGTGGGTTTTCTGGAGGAGTTCTTGGCCCCGCTATGGCTCAGATCTTGACCTCCTCTCAAGCCTGTACCAAACTACTGCTTGTTTGATTAAGCGGTCCACATGTGTCTCATGATCCTCTTGCAGAGAAGAGTATGGGGTTTGATTTTCACATGTATTAAAAAAAAAAAAAAAAAACAAAAAACAAGCTGATGAGCTTAGAACACCACTTTTCAGTATTTACAGTACAGTACTAGTTAATAGTACTGTGTATTCCTGTACCTATAACTGAGTGTCATTCATTGAGCAACATTGAGTGTTTTATGTCTGGTCCAACTTAACATGGACTCTACTCTTCATAAAGTTCTTATACTTCTAAGGACAATTCCAGTTGATTTGCTGGACAGAAGAACTAAGGGTGATCTCATTCCTCTTTCACACAAAAAATATTTTATGTCTTAATTATTGCATATTATTCTGTATCATCACCAAAAGTTCTTATGTTTATTTATTGGATGGGAAGAGCTAGGATTTTACAAATTTTTCTTTAGCCATTGTAGAGACTGACAAAATGCTTGTCAAATAGATCAAATTCCCTGCCAGACAGGCTGGTTGTTTTCCTCCCTCCTGCCTTTTTATTGAGGCATCTCACTAACAGGAAAAAAATCAAACTGATACAAAGAAAAAAGTTATCCTGCAGGCAGTATACAGATAGTATGAACTGTGCAAGGAAGAGTAACCTGTAGAGTATAAATAATTTCTCACTCAGTTTCCAGGTGATATATTTATTTATGGATGAGTAAAAAGAACACTCTCTGTACCATTTTTCTCAAACTCTGTCGCAAGTGTGCATATTGATCCATAGAAGTATAACCTCTATAACATAACTAGTGCTACAACTAAAATTAATGTACAACTAAATCAGTTTCTCATTGTCTTCGTAACAGGTTGTGGTGGTTGACCCTGTCTGGCTGCCAAGTAGGTGCCTACCAAGCTGCTGTACCACTTCCTTCCTCAGCAGGACAGGGCAGTGAGAAAATAAGATAATAACCTTCCTACCTACCAATACAAAGCACAGCACTATGAGGGCTGCTGTGGGGAAAATTATCTCCGTTCCAGCTAGACCTAGTCATTACTGATAATTATTTAACAACTGCATCCATTATATTAAACAATATGCTCATACTCTTCATGAACATGAATCTTCTGGTCTTTTAAATTTGAGAAACTTTAATTGCCTAGTTCTAAGAAGTGGAATAATTTGATAGAAAACTGTATACTTTAACAGTAAATATACAGAGTGAAGTTTCTGGTAGAAAAACTTGTGTAGTGAAAATCCTACATAAATTTTTCATTAGCACTCTGCCATTAAATCTCTCTCAAAAGTTTACAGACGGTGTAAGGCTTACAAACATGATTTGAGAATATTGTTCTTAATGTCAGTGACATTTTCAGGAAAAAGTAGCCTGAAGTTGGAAGTACTTACTAACATAAGGCTGAGGAGTACAGCAATTACCAGGCTTTCTTAGTATTTATGGAAAATGGATTGGATATTTCCACATGATTTGTCAGGGGCTTAGTGTTCCTCTTTATATCAGAATGGAATGATGAAGGGACTGGAAGTCATTACGGTACAGAAATAGGAACCAAATAAGTATCTCAGATCAGGATTAATATCATTACTATTATGCGATGACTATTTTTCTCTCTTTTCTCCTTCTCTTTTCTTGCAAAGAAGCAGACAATCCCCTCTCCCCAAACCAGCAGCAATCTGCATTTTAATTTGAACTCACACTAGGACACAGATAATGTTGTTTAAGTGCAGTCATAATCCATATGGAGTTGTTTCTGGTGTGTAGTTTTTTGGGAATGACATCAAAATAATTATTACACAGTGACTTTAAAGAAGAAAGATTTTTTTTTTTAATCCAATCATAGATATTTATCTATATTTAACTGCTTTGAGTGCTCTCAGGCTAAATATTTCCTGTCCTATTATATTAAACACGAGATAATTACTGTTTGATGTATTGAGACAGTGGAAGAAAGAATGTGTAGGATTAACTTCAGTAAGTGTGTTTTATTTCTGTTTGGTTGGTTGTTTTAAACAATTATTTATAATAAATCCGCATTATGCCTGAGAATTGCAAACATTCTTTAGTTACATTATGGAATGTGTAGGTGTATGCATAATTCAGATGGGCTAAAACACTAAGCATTGCCCAAGTTGCTTGTGAGATATGACAGGAAAGATGTCTTAGGGGAAATGTAGGCACTCATATGAAAGGTTAATTTCGTGTGCTTACTGAAGTTGCATTCAGAATCTTTGGGTTCACTAGCAGTGCAAACATTATACAACTCAATTCTAAGTGATAAAAATGTTGGTTGGATATGAGGGAAAGAATTTTTATAAAATGATGAGATTGCTTAGGCTAGCTATTTTTAATAGTCATTAACAGCAATTAACATATTAAGAAACTTTCATATTTTTCAAATTGGAGAAAACTGATAGAAAAGTTTATAATGACATAAACGCGGATTAATTTTAATTGAAGAAATTACCTGGATTATTCTCAAAACATTCTTGAAAAGAAGATTGATGCAGAAGCGTTTTGCTGTGATTTGTTCAGATATGTATACACTTAATATTTTCCAAAAATTAAATTCAAGAAACTCCCAATACTTCTCAAAATATTCTTCTACTGAAAACTCTGGTTGTTATGTCCTTAAGAGACTTTCCTTTGCTAGAACTTCCTGGAAACTTTGGAAAAAAGTTTCCAGAACTTGATACAATAGAGGGCTCTGCAAATCTCCCAACAAGCATGAACCTTAGGAAAGACAATCTGAGTTCTGGACTCTCAGGCTGGACTTCCATCCTTTCTTGTTTGGAAAGTAAGGGCGAGTGCCAACCTATACCTTATCACTACCTACTGACAGTTTCGATTTCTTTCTAGTGAGAGAGAAATAGGAGAATTCTCTGGCTTCTCCATATAAACAACTCTGGAATGTTCAGCTCCACAACAGCAGAAAGCATCGGGTAATTTGAACTAGGACTTTGAGAAAGAAATTGAGAATGCATGCTGCATTAATGTTGAATAAGGAAATTAAGGTATAAAGTCATATAGCTCCTGAAATATAAACTTTTCTTACATTCTTGCTGGTGTTGCCAAGCTAGTGAGCAAGTGTTAAATATTGACTTTTTCAACATGTATTTAAATAGTTGAAGTATTCTACGATGGTAACTGCCACAAGTTATCCACTTTATGCAGACATCTGCACACGTGGAACTCAGTTTACAAATATGTGATTACTTGCATAACTGCAGCTAATAAAATTAGAATAATTTCCTATGTTTGTTAATGTAGGTCCTGCTTCTTTAGTTACTTCACTAACTTCCTAAAATCCAAATTTAATTTAAAATCTAATTTTAAAATGTTTTTTTGTTTGGGGTTGTTTTTCTGAATATATTTTTGTCTTTACAGACTTCTTATGTTAGTGCTTTTATTGCTTTGATGTTGTTGTTAACTTGAACTTTGTCAGGGGAAAGACAAAATATTTCCTGGATAGATAAGTTTGTTGACTTATTATGCAAACATAGCTAAAAACCCTCTTTGGAAATTCTGTTTTGGAAGAAAATCATAGTTAAGAAAAAGGTTTAAGATCTTTAAAAGAAGAGCATATTATGTGGCATTGCTATTCTGTGACAAGGAAAAGTATATTAAGGGTTATTGATCTTTGTTTACAAAGGATTTTTTCTATCTCCGAAAGCAGATATGCTATTTTAGTGACAGTTTTTAATACCTGTTGTTAGTTGCTATATTTGGAGAGATAATTACATGGTGTGGAATTAGCACCAAAGTGGATTTACAATGGCAACCTTTTCATTCTTTTGAATAGTGATAATTTATAATGAAATATTTCTACAGAGTGTCTGTTGATACCACTGTGATAGCTCTAAGATTTGTTTTTCTTCAGAGTTATTTTGCAACTCCTCAAAATACAGTTTTGGGAGACATAATGAATGTTACCATGTAAGACTCCACCAGAAAATTTATTTAAGGATAACTGTTCTTAACTACTGTATATATGTAGATATAGATGTAATTATGACCAGACCAGAGCAAACTACTCCCTCAGCACCAAAAAAACCCAACCCCCCAAAACTGCAATTTCCTCACGGTGCAATTATATTTGCAGACAGTAGGTGACAGTGTCTCACCTCGCCTGGCCACCAGGTCCATTCTCAGTCTTTTCCCATCAAGGCAGGGGCAAGAGGCAGTATGACTCATGTGGAGGCGGGATAGAACCTTTTCCATGGGGAAGAGAAGTCTCTCCTTGTCCTTTGTTCAAAGAAGAAAACCCTGGAAGTTGAGGGGTGGTGGTAGTGGTAGTTTGCAGAAATCTCCTTGCAGTCAAAGTTGGTCGGCAGGAAAAAAAAAGTCTGCAGCATATCCCAAAACAGCTGTGACTCTCCTCTCTTTCCTCTCCCTCTCTCTGAAGCTCAAGGTGCCCAGAGATGGAGAGGGGAAGGCGAAGAGCAGAGCAAGAAGGAGCTCTCACCAGCTTAGCAAGTGGTGGCTTGTAGTCACAGCAGCTGCCCCAAAAGAAGTGAAGCCAGCACACAGAAAAAGCCTCTCCCCTTCCCAGGTGCTGGGCGTCTGTTTCTCACCTCTGCCCCACTGTTAAGTTGGAATAGACTCATCAATCACTCCTTTTTTCTCAGTCCTGGCACTTCAACTTTCAAAACCTTTGTGTTTGTAGGGGGAGAAAAAATCCCTGATGTACCTCTCCCACACACACATTTCTTTCTTTGAACCTTTAACAACATTCAATCTTCTATCTGGTAAACTGAAGATTAAAAGTTTTACAGAAACTCTCTCAAATTACTGATGATTTTTGGGTTTGTAATTTGTTTTTAATAAGCAAGGTCATCACTGCATTGCTTTTCCCAAGAAATCATTTGTGGCTATGGAACTGTGACATTTTCTCCTGCTCTATGATCCCAAATATTTATTTCTTTTATGTTAAAACTGCCTTTGCATTCTGAAAATGAGTTGAGGGTTTGTGAGTCGGTGGGGCTATGGCTGGACATGACAAACCAATCTCAAGGGCAGTGTGCTCATCTGGCCACCTAGAGGAAAGGAAACAGCCTTAGCCATCAGAAATCACTTGCCTCTTCAACACACAGATAGCTTTTCCATTTTCTTAAGTATGTTAAACTTACTTCTTATGAGATTTAATAAACACTGCAGTGCTTATCATTTCAAAGCTACTTTTCTTCAAGGCTTCCTGAATTTGTGTCACTTGGCTTTCTGATCATTCTGCCAAGCTGCTTATTTGACTTTCCTCTGAGTGACTCATGTTCAGAAAAATGGTTTGTACTTGTACGGTTCAAGACCTGGTAAATACTCAGTGCTTTGTAGAAATGATTGTGCTTGTTCTGTGAGAAACTCGAGATGCTCCTGCCAGTTGGCTGAGGACAACAGCATCAGCAGCTTGTACTTTCAGGCATACCTAGGTGTTAAGTCACAGCTGGTCACAACTAAAGATCTGAGGAAATATTTTGAGGAAAACTGAGTCAGATGATTTTGCTCAGGTAAATCTTGGCCTTGTCCAATTCTTTGGAACTGAGCCTGTGGAAATTTCTCCTGATGTACTTTGAAGACATGGAAGCCTAATGAGAAATTGAACTCCTGTGAGTTAGTCAGTTTTCTGCCTGAAGGTTAACTTTATGGATCCAACCCTTCTAGAAGCTGAGGGGAGATTTCACAAACCACCTGAGTCTGAAGATGTTGTCAGACCAACCTCCTTGAAGGATGCAGTAACGCAGATCAAATTGTTAATCTTACTCTTCTTGCTATGGAAATTCAGACAAATCAACTCTATAAGTCTCAATTTTACTATTTATTTTGCTCCTAAGAAACATATTACCTGCTTAAATTTAATTTATTCTATGAGAATATTTTAGCTAATGTTTATACAGGTTTCAAAAGTATAAAATGTTCTCTAAATACATTTCCTAAGAGTATATATTATCTAAATAGTATATTCATTATTGCAGCCATCTTAATTTCTCATTATGAGCTGTATTCTGGCTATTTTGAGTTCAACTCTTTCTATGGTTTTCAGCCAGATAAATGATTTGCTGCTGATGTATATATTTACATTTTTTTTGCACATAATCTTCTGAGGATATCTCAGGACAAGTCAAAATTAGGATAGAATTGGTTTATATTTTTTAGTTTATTTTATTTAGTCCATTCCAGAACCAGATTATTCTATTGGAGTTGAGTTTCTAAAGAATTAGTTTGTTGTTAGGCAAAATCCAATGATCTTTCAGTCACACATACAGTGCTATCATATGAGTGATCATGAGTCAGAAATTCGATACAAAAAATACTTGTTCTTGAAACAGAATCTATGCAGGAAGGGTGCCCCTCAGGAAACTCGATTATATTCTAGAAATTTAAAAATTTTGATTAATCACAGAATCATAAAGATTGAAGAGACATCCCAGGCCATCTAGTCCAAGCATTAATCAAGCAGCACCATCACTACTCCTAAAACATATCCCGAAGTATCACGTCTGTATTCCTCTTAAATACTTCCAGAGATGGTGAATCCACCACCTCCCTGGGCAACATATTCCAATGCCTGACCACTCCTGCAGTGAAAACATTTTTTTTTCTAATATATAATCTGAGCCTCCTCTGATGCAATTTAAGTCCATTTCATCTCATCCTTTTACTTGAGACCTGGGAGAAGAGACTGACCTCAACCTGTCTATAACCACCTTTCAGGTAGTTTTAGAGAGTGATGACATCCTCCCTGAACCTCCTCCAGGCTAAAGAGTCCCACTTCTGTAATCTGTACATTACAGGACACATTTTCTAGACTCTTCACCAGCTTTGTTGCCCTTCTCTGAACACTGTCCAGCACCTCAATATCATTTTTTGATATGAGAGGCCCAAAAGTGAACACAGCACTTCAGATGCAGTCTCACTGGTGCAAGTACAGGGGGAACATCACTTCCCTAATCTTGCCGGTCACACTACTCCTGCTACAAGCCCAGATGGCATTGCTGTTTTTGGCCACCTGGGCATACAACTGACTCATGTTCAGCTGCTGTTAACCCTCACGTCCTTTTCCACCAGACAGCTTTCCAGCCACTCTGCCCCCAGCCTGTAGTGCTGCCTGAGGTTGTAACCCAAGTGCAAGACCCAGGTCTTCCCCTTGTTGACCTCATGCAGTTGTCCTTGGCCCATTGGCTAAGTCTGTCCAGCTCCATCTGTAGAGTCTTCACAGAATCTTCTGCATTGGAAGAGACCCTCAAGGATCATCAAATCCATCCCTTAAGTGAATGGCCTGTACAGGGATTGAACCTATAACCTTGGTGTTATTAGCACCATGCTCTAACCAACAGAGGTTAGAGCATGGTGCTAATAACACCATGCCTTCCTACCCTCCAACACTACCTTGGTATCATCTGTGAACTTGCTGAGGATACACTCATCCGGAGATCATCTTTCAAGATGTTAAACAGGACAAACCCCAATACTGAGCCCTGAGAACCACTACTGACCAGCTGCCAGGACAAACCCCAATACTGAGCCCTGAGAACCACTACTGACCAGCTGCCAGATGGATATAGTTCTATTCACCACCACTCTCTGGGCCCAGCCATCCAACCAGTTTCTAACCCAGTTTCTAACCCGTCCAAGCCATGAGCATCCAGTTCTTTCAGGAGGATGTGCTGAGAGTCACTGTCAAAGGTTTCACTGAATTTTATGCAGCTTTTCCCTCATCCACTAAAGAGGTCTCCTGTCATAGAAGGAGATTATGTTGGTGAAAACAGGACCTGCCTTTCATAAACTTACATTGGCTGGGTCTGATATTTTCCTGTGTCATCTTTTTGTTCATATTTTCTTTTTAATTGATTAATTTCTTGTGATTTTTTTTTTACTCGTACTCTCCTGAAAACATGCATATTCATGTACAACAAGGTTTTCAGTTTTCTGTAATAATTACACAGAAAATACTGTTTATAAGGATTTGAACAAATATTATTACACCAGCACACATTTTTGTGAACACAGAGACACATTCAAAAATCTCAATTCTTGCATGAAACTGGATGTGGAATAATACTGTTTGTCTGGGTTATGCTCATGGTATAAATCCCATAGTGAGGGTTAGTGAGGCAAATAGGCACACAGAGACTGTGTAGGTGATTTTCTTTTATATGCCTCTCTGTCATATTCACAATTTCATGCTGCATTTTTCTTGCTGTATGGCCTTGTTGTTGATTAGGTATGTTAAGGAAGATTACTGTCACAGACATGAACACTCACCAGAAAGTCTTAGGACCAGTCCTGTTACATTCACCAAAATTGTGGTTTGAGTGGATTTTTATGTTACAATTTTACCAAACTGAATATCTAGAAATGTTCTTAGCCTCTGGCTGTCTTTAGTCTGCACTTTTTACAGTTGTCCATGGTTAGCTTTTGGCTTTTATTAAGTAGTTCTTTCCATGAGAATCCCTGGGCATGTTTTGGAAGCCAAAATACATCCAACAGGCAGGCTGGTTACATTCACGCTGCTTTGAAATCTGAGACTTCCCTAGCATAGATATATTCACTCTGTATCAGTGCTCTTCAGTGCTCAGGAATGTTCCTAGGTACATTTAATTATAACAATATAGATGTAGCCTAGATGTCCAACCCAACTCTGATTGCCTTCTTCCCAGAAATGTGTAATTTTTTAAGTGTGATGCCCCAGTTAATTACATATAGTAGGCATCTGCGTGCAGAGAAACACCTTGCACTGCAAGATAAGAGCCTGTCTCCTGCCAAAAAGATGTACAGTAGCTGTAGTGCTTAACTGCAGAGGCTGGAGAGTCATGAAGGAACAAAAGATGTGGAATTCTGGCCCTTGTAGCGAACTGTGTTGTTTGTTTGTCTGATTTTTGATCCTATGCTCTTATATTCCCAGCTGGAAAAGGCTCTTGCTCATATATGTTATTGTTCTGGTTTAAAGGTAAACCGGCGGGAGAAAGGAACCTGACTCAAGACAGATTACAAGTTGGAGTTACAGTTTACTAAAAAGATAACACTAAAAACAATGATACAAAGAAAAATTGATTTTAACCCACAAAATCCAGAGGTATAACCCAGCACCCTGAGGCACGAACAGAATGATGTTCATTACCCCCTGTGCTGAGACTCATGTGGTCCCCCTGAATACAAAGTAAAAGAAAAGGAAAACCCGTTGATGAGGTTGATGGTCACAGTCTTGCTGAGAGTGGCAGTCGCAGTCCTGTTGAGGTTCTGGTCTTCCTGTGGATCCGATAATTGGTACCAAAAGTCCCCAAACCCCAAGATTATATATACTTATGTTCAGATGAGAATTCCCAGTACCTCCTCCAGACTGAGGAGTTTCACAGGGGGTGATTTAACTCTGTGAGTCATGGGATATTTTTGGAATCGCTGATGGCCCATTAGTAAACATAACCCCTTAGGCTAGGTGTGAAAGTGCTAATGACTCCCTGGAGGGGAGATATCACTGATGAGTCATTGGTGTGAAGACAGGAATGCTTCCTATCTCACTTTGTTTTTAAACACCCAGCTTGTAGCCTGAGAGGACAGGTGTGCCCTGGGCAACTGCTGCAAACGTCCATTATTAACAGTTCTTGAGAAATGACGTAGAGGGAGTAGAACACACGGTTTTGGTTACGCCCACACAGGGATAAACTGGTCCTGGCTGCTGGAACTAAGACAGTTATCTTTGACATGACATCTTGAGACAGTTTTAATGGCATTGGTGACCTTCTACACAAAAATGTCAGTTGCCTAACATTAAGGTCTTTGGAAGCCATAAGAATTATGCAAAAGACAGGTGATACTATCACTTTTCCTTTATACTTTCCTACCATTTACAAAGGAGCTATCATTTCTGAAATAATTGTTTGTCCTCTGAGGAAGCTGAACTACTGAAGTGCCAAATAGACAGAGGATGTTCTAGTGTTTCTTACTGTCTGTGTTTAGTGTCTGGTTTGGAGTTCTTAACCATGGGAGCACCATTGTTTTTCCTGTCACTGGGGAAAGAGGGATGGTGGAGATAACAAATTCAATTGATTCCCTTAGGTTCTAAATTTTAGTCACTGGGATTCCTAAGTATAGCCTAGCCTATTCTCTTGGTCTGTTGGCCCTTAGACTCTCATCATTGCTGGCATTGAATCCTGACTTCACTGAAGCCAATGGAAACATTCCAGCTCTGATTCAGTTTTATAAACATAGGCATCTAGTGATCCTTGAAATGCCCAAGGGTATTCCACCTGGACTCCATATTCTGTTTGAGAATGGTACAGGTTTCCCTCTCTCCCACTGTCACATCTGCCAAGTGATTTGGATATGGTAATACAACTCAAGTGTCTCTAAATGCTCATGTTTACATTACAGAATAGAGAGCCTCCTTTCATGTAGGAAAGCCAGGATTTTTCTCTGTTATGCTTAGTTTTTTATAATCATAGTGTTTGTCTACAGGTCCTTTGTGTGATTGAAGTTTTGATTGTGTGCTTAATAAATGATTAATTATCCTCTTCTCTGTGTGCTTTGGACTATTTTCTGGTGCACATAGTTTTTGTAAACCAGTTGCCCAGTGACTCCTCCCAAACATGTTTGATTGATCCATGGCAAAGCAGCAGACATAGATTATCAGCCTCCTCTGTTTCCTTCTGTAAATCTGACCCATTAACTTTTCTCCTTCTCTGTATTTGATCATTTAATTAATTTCTGCAGTCACTTAGATTTTGGAACAGCGTGGAGGCATCTGGCAGAAGCTCAGAACAGCATGCTTCCCTGTCATACTTTCACTTACAGTGAGTTGAAGTTTTTTGGCTGTAGAGCAAGCCATCCCTTATTTGATGTTAAAATGTAGAAACTAGATGTTTTCATGAAATTTTTGGGGCTATCACAGGTTCAATCCAAAAACTTGGAAATTCTTGTAAGTTACGGATAGCTCATTTTAGCATGTGCTCACTCCAGAATAGCTAAGGTTCTCAGCTGCAATCAAGTAGAATCATTAAACTGTTACTTGCCTGTTCCTTCATGAAAGGCAGGGTAAAAATCCTTTCTATAATAAGTAATTCACAATTTGGTTTCCTGTTAAAGTGAAAACCACAAGTATTACACTTTCTTCTTACATTTTTTCTTAAAACTTCTTTGAGCTGAGTTAGCTGTAGGAAGCCTGAGAATTAGACCGCTTCTGCACATACCAGCAATTTTTGATAACCATCATGCCTCATGAAGTTTCAGTAATGCTCTTTCACTTGTCACTTGTGCTGTATCCCATCTATGGTGTTTCAGAAATCACTGCAAAGACTCGAGGCTTTTTATTTGTTGAAGAAATCACTGCAAAGACTTGAGGCTTTTATTCCATTGCATGCATGACCAGGTGCACCATGATGCAGTTATCTAATCTTTCAGATTTTTCTATTCCAGTCATGAAGTCTTTTGAACTTTATTCTCACTTTTTTTGTGTGTGTTTTTTTTTTGTTTTTTTTTTTGTTTTTGTTTTTTTTTAATATATCAGATGAAAGATTATCTGTCATGTTTCTCTGATGTATCTGATGCCTTCAAACCCAGGAAATATTTCAGGAATAGATGATCCTTGGCAATGTACCATAATAAATATGAAGTTGTGAGATTTTTTTTTTTTTTTTTTTTTAATAGCCAGTAAGGTAACTTCTTGAATAGCCCTGTGATGTAGTTCTCACTTCACAACAAACATGATGTACTATCTTCAAGATAGACAGAAACTAAAGTACTATAAACACCAATTATGTTACTTTCTTTGTATAAAAACATAGTATTTAGCAAAGGAAGTCAGAAAAATGTCAGCTCTTTTTATGATTCTGGAGATTCCACAGTGAATAGGAACAGTATATCAGTGTGCATTATGGTTGAGTCTAGTGTGGACAATTGTTCTGAATAAGCATCCTTGTTTAACAAAGTGAGCAAACCATAATGAAAGGGCAAGAATCTCACTTTTCTAGCTCTGGCTGTCTAAAAAGGAGACTGGTTGATCTGATGAAAGTATCTATCTGTAAAAGATTGGAACTCTCTTCCCTAGCAATACAAGTATATTGATCTAAACTCTATTATTGCAAGTTAGAACTAGCCTGCCTAAGCATATAGGTGACGTATTAAGTATAGTGAGGCCTTTTTTATCTCTTTCACCAGCATGTTAGTTTTCTCACTCTTTATGTTTCCATGTAGATCTGGCACATGTAAGTACTGGCAAGCACTCACAGTGCTTTGTGGCTATGGGAGTAGTCCTCTGTTTTGTTATCTGTTGTACATGTCGCAAGCACTATAGGCTGAAGATTGCAAATTGGTGGGGTGAACAATATTGCTGGAATATTACAAGCTTTTCCTCTCTTCCATGGCATCAAGATGTTTTTCATCTTTGGCCTGAAAGCATAGAAATACTGCTGTTGCCAGGACATGGGTTCATTTTCCAAACATCTCTGAGATTTTCTGCGATATAAATGATTATGGCTCTCAGACCATGCTGGAGTCTCTTCAGTCAATGAGAACTTTACCCAGGGATGACATATGTCACAATTTTTTGAAGATATCTAATACTTCTTGAAATTACTGCAAAACTCTTCTGCCTCAGACAGCTGTATATGACTTGACAATTTCCTAGCTTTTGTAAATGTAGTGTGAAAAGGCTTAAAATAAATATCTCTATATAATGTAAAAATTTCACTGTTTTTGCAGCCTTACATGCCAACACAAGGTATTCAGTTGTATTAGCCCAGAGTGAGTCAAAGTACTTGCCATCATGCATGGACCCAGCAGTTCAGAGGTAACCTGTTGAGTATGTGGAGCCAGAGGCAACAATACTCACAGCACATAAGAAATTTTCTGCGCATTAATATCAATATAAAATATATGACTCAGTCCCAGCGTGTTAACATTAAAAACCTTGAAGTCCTGAAATGGACTCCTTGATCTAAAGGTGCTGCCAAAGGAAACAAAAATCAAAGCTAAACAGCCTCTACCAGGTAACAGGACTGATGCAAAATAAATTTTCAGAGACAATAGAGGTGTTTTCAAGATATGAAAACAGTTACTGGGATGCTGTGGTTACAGAGGCAAAATGCTTTTTGTCAAGCTGTTTAATAGTTATGAAGATAAAATTGCAACATATGCTATCAATTAACAAAATGTAAATTTGCTAAAGTAATTTTACACTCAGAAATTACACAAGAATGATTTCCTGGAGCATAGTCATAAATATTTCTTTCAGAAGCAGAAGAAACTCATATGCAGCCAACTATATTTTAGTTATGCCTGAGTTAAATAGCTCGCATTTCCCCTTGTACAGTGACAGTCTGTGAGGTCAATGCATACCAGGAGTGTCCGAGTTCTGCATGTCACCTATCCAAGTGATCATGTTATAATTCATTTCTCAGTCTTAAAGGAAGAGAAAAAAACTCTTTTCTGCCTAAACATATAAATACAGATTATTTAATATTTGCAGTCTCTCTATAGATATAATGCATTGTGTAAGTGCTAACTTCCAGTAACTTACAGAGGATATTTATTTGTTAAGGGGTTTTCAGATACAGTCTGTTTTCAGAGTGACTAAACATTTTCTTTCTTTATTGATCCTTTATAACTTGCTTAAATAAGAAAAGAAAATTGACTAAGCTAATACTTGAAATAAATAAGCAGTATCCAGATGTATGAGACAGACCTCCAACCAAATAGGGTTAGTCTGTTTGAGGCAAGGAGAGAAAAAATTGTGTTCTGTGGGAAATTGCTAATATAAAAATTATGCAGGCAAAGGCAGAAGATGATGCTGGGGGAAAGTTTCATTGGCAGAATAAGTAGTTGATTTGATGGAAAATAGGCCAGGATGTCTGACGGAGATGCTGAGAAAGCCTGCACTGTGCTGGTATTCAAATGAAATGGGAAAGAATAGTTGAGTATATTGCACATATCATGCAACACTATGCAAGATTCAAGTTTCACTAGGTGTGTATTGGCAAAGTAGCAAAATCATCAGCCTGGGTTTTTTTAAAAAAAACCCACAAATTTCAATACATATATATTTGTGACATAATTTGAGCGCCTCTTTATGTTTTGGCAAAAGGATAGTAAGAATTTTTTACAATTAAAGAAATCATAAATTGATCACAGCTGAAATTTCACCAGCAAGGAGGTTTGTAATGCTCATTTTACTTACAGCAGAGACCCTACATGGACTTATATCCTGCTTTGGAGAAAGTAGTATTGTAATATATAATGTATAACTGCTTGTATTGATAATGCAATTATTTCTTCTTCGATAACTGAAATTCAGATTTATCAAACACAGTGATCAAAGCTAAAGTTACTCATCAAATCACAGCTTCAGGTGTTCCTGTGTTTAAGGCAGAATATTTTCAAAAACCTTTTAATTTTATGTGCATTAATTAATAGTGGCATTTCCATCTCATAAAGTCTATTTGTCATCAAGCATAGACTAGTTTACATCTCACAGCTCTATGAAAAATGGACTAAGAGAAGCCAATTAAATTATAGAAACTTATGAAAGGACTAAGAAGCCTGCTGCTTTTTTTTTTTTTTTTTTTTTTTTTTTTTTTTTTTTTTTAACCAGAGCTTATTAATAATGGTAATGAACTTAGCTACAAAACCAACAGTTCTATATTTCTTCCAGTTCCCTTTCTAGTGTTTGAGGCCAGCTGGGGACTTTTGCACACTTTATTACACATCCCATGTATTTTTTAGGTCTGTCTTTTTAATTATATTTTTGAATTCTAAACCATAATTAGTAATCTATGGTTCTGACCATAAATTTAGGCTAAGATTTCTAAGAAGCACAAGAGTTTACGTAGCATAATTTTCATCTGCCTAGTACTTAGACTCTAGTACTTTAGTAACATTCCTGCAAGGGAATGACTGTGTGCAATCTTAGGTTCCTTTCTTAAGATATGCTCCACACTTCCTGGAACATAACAAGTGCCCTCAGGTGTACAGGTTAACACAGTTGCTCAGAGCATTTAGTTCTGCATCTCCTGAGAGACATACTGCCAGTGGTACAGCACTGGAAATGGCACAAGCTGTTCTAACCTACTTAGCAAACACTATATAGTTCTCAGGAGCCTTTTCTGTCATTGATAGTCTTAGACTCTTTGTTACATGTTCTGCTAAAAGCAAAGGTAGTGGTATAGACTTCTTTCTCTGTTACATTTCTTTGTAAAGTTCATGTACTTGCCTATGTTAACATTGAGGTGCTTGGTGCCTTTCTGCCTACAGTTTTATTATCCTATCAATAACAAGGACCCCTGCAATAGCAGATCTTTGTTTGGAAAAGTACAATTTAAATATATACTTATAAAAAAAGATTTTACTATTGAACTCATCATGACTTCTTCTTATAAGCACTTGTTAGCTGCAAAATTACCAGTGTTCTTTTTAACTGTATCTCATTGTAAAGCTAAAACCAACAACAAACAATCAAAACCCCCAAATCAACAATCAAAAAACCAACGAACTCCCTCCCCCTCCCCCAACACAAAACCAAAAAACCCAAAAACCCCAATGTATGGAAAACACAGAAACAGAGGCAGATAAGCATTTTTAAATATAAATTAAAAAAAATCAATATGAAGTAGGAAACTATATGAAACCTTGGCAATTCTTTACCCCAAATGTAACAGATCTTTCATAGTTTTGTGTGTGAGAAATGTAGATTCTGTAGCTTAGATTTATGCATTAAGCCTTCAATTTATCCTGGAAAATACAATTAATTTTGAACAGCTACATGGAAAATAATGATTTGTGACTGTGAATACAGACAGAATCAGAATGCCAGGGCTAGAGATACTTTAATTCCTTTTCTCTTTGCATATGTCTTGGCTCAGAAATGAAGGAATGTTTTATATCAAACATACATTATCTCTAATTGCTTGATTACTAGATCCATGTGAGTGGTAGATGCAATTACACATAAAATAAGAAATGGTATTAAGAATGGTACCCCAAATCATCATTCTTCGTATTTGCTGGCTGCTAGTTGTTTTTTTGTGAAGCCCTTACATTAACTGTGACAGGTAAAGAAAGCAAGCCATGTATTGCAAAGAAAAACAATAAAAGCATCTCTTCGTCCTGAGCTCTGACATTTTCATTTGTTGATTTGAGAAAAATTCATATCAAAAGTGACAATTTTTTGGCAGTATTTGTGCACCATATCACCAATACTGCTGGGTGACATCTTAATTAGAAAAGCTGTCTGATGACTTACTCAATATCTACCTTCTCCATTCCTTAACCATCCATTCAATATTTCAAAATTACCTTATTTATTAAATAAAGAATGTAATTCAATAGACATCTTCATTAACTTTTTTTGTGAACTGTTTGGAGGACTATTTCAGGAGGACTTCCTCATAGTCAAGTATACTCTTCAAATGTAAATTCATGTATATTATATTGACTTTATGATGTTTCTTTGGTAGACTGGGCATACTGTTTCATCCCATTAGGACAAAAATAACTTTTATATCCTAATCTGAAATCTATTTTATGCATTGTGTAAGTATTTTACAGTTTAAAATTCTAGCAATTCTATGCTGTTCTAGGAAAAAAGATTGAAATAATTAAGCTAAAGTAATAATGTACCTATTTTTGTCCTGAATAATGGAAGTAATAGTAATATCTACTTTTTAATTGCAAGTATCTTAATAGTAATATGTACTTTTTTAAAACCAGATTTTCCTGAGCTAATCTCACCTTCTACATGCAGTTGTTAAATACACTGACATAAATCCAGAATAAATAAAATCCACTGGACGGAATTAACAAACAGCCTATAAACTGACAATTTACATTGACTTTCTATGTGTGTCTGTTTTGACTTCATTATTTTTTCTATTTAATTTGCTTCAGTTTTACCCAAAAGGAAATTAAAGAGGGAAGCATATTATTTTTTGTA
This sequence comes from Hafferia zeledoni, assembly GCA_035583235.1. Taxonomy (NCBI): domain Eukaryota; kingdom Metazoa; phylum Chordata; class Aves; order Passeriformes; family Thamnophilidae; genus Hafferia; species Hafferia zeledoni. Next base: position 93,934,869 of record JAWWEV010000115.1, read on the forward strand.
TGTTAAACAACTAATTAATATGCTGTAATAGAAAGACCCAGCACTTCCCTGTTATGAAGCAGAAAGCCAAAATTTGATTAAATGCTTATTCTGATGTTATGTAATTTGTCCTTAATCTGAAATAAAAAATGTTTAAATTTGACAAGATATTAATTTTAAAAACCATAAAATCAAATTTAGGCATTGAAAATGTAGTACAAATGTAGCTGGACACCTGGAAGATGTAAATTATTGCTCAGATGCTAATTATTGATATTTAAAATGCTGAAATATTTTTAAAAAACACATTTACTAAGCTTCTTGAAAATTAATATCATAAATGTAGAACAAATGTAGTTGGACACCTGGAAGATGTAAATTATTGCTCAGATGCTAAGTATTGATATTTAAAATTCTGAAATATTTTTAAAAAACACATTTACTAAGCTTCTTGAAAATTAATATCATAAATGTAGAACAAATGTAGTTGGACACCTGGAAGATGTAAATTATTGCTCAGATGCTAAGTATTGATATTTAAAATTCTGAAATATTTTAAAAAAACACATTTACTAAGCTTCTTGAAAATTAATATCATAAGTTAAACAAACCTTAGGTAATATCTTTCTATAATCCTAGTTAATATCTTCCTGTATAATTAGTGGTAAAACTAAAAGATTTTTATTTTAGATGAAAAAAGGATTAAAATAAAATCCTCAATTTATCAAAGCGATCAGCAAGTCCTGACCTCAATATATGTGATGCAGTATTTAATTTAAATTAGTGTCTGACATGGCACTTAATGAGATAATTTGGGAACATAGTAGTAATATGGAGTAATATCTTGAACTAGGGATAGGATTAAGACTAATAACCTGAAGCCATTAAATAGCACTGGTGCTGTTCATTTTAAACTACAGCCTGAGAGCCCTTTCCTTCTAGGTGGAGTCTGGAGAAAGAATTAATTTTACAAACCGATTAGGGTCAGAAGAAAGTTACTTTGGGAAATCTGTCTTGACTGGTTAACTTTTAATGTGAAGGACAGTAGGAAGAGAGATTCAATTGCTCCTTAACAATTAATTTTCTTCATCTATTTATTATGTTAGCTTTCAATCATTTACCATTTGTCCCATGTGCTGTTGTAATCTCCAAGCATGAGAAGCAGTGAACTGAATTATCTGGCATTCTTCTCCATAAGTTTCTGAGCTGTCATAAGCTTTCCAGCACAGCATGTACCTTCAGTCGACACTTCTGCAAAAGTGACTTTGCAGTCTGAGCTTTTGTGGGAGCCCTTGTGTGTAGAGTGCTCAGGCAGGTCTGTGTGACTGCCTTAGCTTGGTTACAGACGTACAGAAAGAATATCTGTCTTTCATGCCATTCAAGAGAGATATGAACTTTGAGTCAGCTTTTAGTCCTTATATAATTGTTCAGATGTCAAGCAAAGACTTCACTGAGAATGGGAACTTTCATTATTCCAAAAAGCCATAAGATATAAAATCAAATGAATATTTTTTTTTTTTTCCCCACTGGTTAACCATTTAAATATAATGAGAGTGCAGTGAAGTGTCAGTAGTCTGCTTCTGACTATGCATAACTTCTGAGGGATTTCTAGAATGCACGTGCTCCTGGGAAGAAGTTATTTTGGGCTTTTCGATCAGTAGTTGAAGTGGATGTGCACTGAGGAGTGTAGTGACGTCAGAGGGAATCTTAATTCTCAACATTTTACAAACCTCAAGTTTTAATCTTCAGGCTTTCATGGTTTAAAATTACTTCTGAAATGTATCACTGAAAGGATTTTTCCAACAATGTCTCCTGATCCAATGAGCTTTTAATTATTTCTTCATGAATTTTCATGAGAAAATTAAACTCTAGATTTTGTTGCTATGAGAGAAGGGAGAATACGACTTTTTCAACCTAGAGAATCAGACTGTCATTTAAGTACATTTAAAATGTAATCCTGAACACTTGCTTTAATTCTGTTGCTTAATTTTCCTTAAAAAAGTAGAAAGTAAGCCAAGAGTGTATTTATGGCCTACAGTAGCTGAAACAGCAGTTTGTTGGAAAGATCGTGCCACAGCAACTGTGGATGTAGGCTGGTTTTGTGCCTGCCCCCCCGCATCCTGCCAGTTGCCAGGCAACACTGGCAGTCCCAGTATGTCCTACACTGCAGATCGAGCTTCCTCTTCACATACCATTTTTTCATCATAGCTGTAGCTATTCCTGATTCCAACATAATGACTGTCTCTTTTTACATTGAAGCTGCATTTATTACCTATTGAAAACCACTGTAGTAGTAACAATTAACCTTTCTCCTTTCTGAATATTTTCACTTCCAATGAGACTTACCCATACAGAAATTGCTCTGTGAAATACAGTCCTCTTTTGGAACAAACAACTGTTTAGTCACAGAAGCAGAACTCACAGCTTTTTGGGACATGTAATGAGAAACAAAGCAACTATTTAAACAACAGGGCCTCTATTTCAACAAGTGGACTTAAGTAGACAGGATTTAATTATACAGCTGTAACTTACTTAAAATTAGGTTAACACTGCTGCTCTGAAGATATTTAATTTCCTTTTTCCTCACTTTGAAAATTAGGGTTGAGTTATTTGAAAGCTAGTAAAACAAAAAGAGCAGAACCGCTTAGCGCCAGGCTTGCAACTTATCTTAGTCTATTTAAAAAAATTAGATTGTCATCTACTCAGTCCATGTTAGAACCGTGCCAGTTTTCCTCTGGTTGTCACTAATTCAAATAAATAATCTGCACTACAGGAGCGATGTTCAAATCACAAGGTTTTAGTAGTAGACTGTGGTGTCTAAAACAACTTATCCTCAAGAAAAGTTCTTGCATAGGCTTGTTTGCTTTTTCTATGATATTTCTCACCTCTTTTGGACTTAAGTCTCTCACTACTACACCTGGCAATACTATTGCCAGAATTGTTTTTGGAAGATTGTAAAAAGACAGGATTAGAAAGAAAGGGAGCTTCAGAAGCTAGTGGTTAGGAAAGAACACACAGGGTATTACCCACATTTGTGCATCCATAGACAGTTTAACAACCTTGTTTTAGGATCTGATGTTTATTTGCCTAAAATATCACTGCCCCCATTAATACTACAATACTTTGGCTGTAAGTATTGTTACCTGAAAGGTATATAATAGAAATCTCTGAATAATAAATGTAGAATGATTCTGCTGGGACAGCTTGAATTCAAGTAATAATTGCAGAATCATAACTGAAGGCAAAATAATGCAGTAAAAGGATCTCTTTTGCTCCACTGTGAACTTGAAGCTTATTATTATGGTTCATACATTGTTAGCGATATAAAGTAGAGGATCCAAATGCCCACAAAGCTTTTACTGGCTGAAATTTGGTGAAAAATGGTGTCAGTGGTGCTATCATCATCCTCCTAGGGTGTTAAGTGTCCAGTTTTGTAATTATAGTTGCATCACTCTGATGCAACCTGGCTTTACACTTCTGCACACCTCCTCATGCCTGTATTTGTCATGTCATGATGCTACTTAGTAGCCTGTTCACTTTGGCAAAGAACAGACAGAAAAGACTACACATTCAGCATAAAGATTTTATTGAAATGCAGAGTTTATAAATCACTGGTCATACTTTAAATAGGAAAACAACTGACTTAGAAATGCCTTTTAAAATATTTTGCTGCTTCTTTAAGTGCCCAAAGAGCTTTTCAAAGCATTCTTCTTCAGAGTTAATTATTGAGGACTATAAACTATTTTAAACTTTACACCATTCTTATTTTTGACACAGTATGTAGATAGCCCTCCTGTTTGGAAAAAAATCAAGCTTACTGAATGCCATTTGAGCCTATGATGCTTTAGCGAGCTCTTCTTGGCATAGGCATTCAGGTTTAGGAATCAGAGAATATATAATTTTATACTTGGGCTTCAGCAAGTATGATAGTACGCAGATCTGCTTAATGGCAGCTTTCTAATAATGCAACAATAGACATTATGACTTCAGTTGGCAGCCACCCACATAGAGAGCCACCTACACATCAGCAGAATGCAAAGCTGAGATTTTTGATTTGTATTCGGAGAGCAATAGTTATTAAGAAAAAAACTCTTCCTGTCAGTGAGAAGATGCTTTTGGAGCACTTTTTTTCCAAACAACAAATAATCTTGATTAGAATCTTGGTACCATGTTAATATTGCAGCCTAGTGATAATTTTGTCTACTTGTGGTAGGAAGGAAGGAAGAATTTGGAGCTATTACAGATACTGCTAACAAAACTCAAATATCTTCTCTGTCCTTTAACTCTTTTGATCATGTTAATGGTTTTAACTTCACAAAGAGTACATTTGTGTGCCCTGTAGGTTAAGAGTTAAAATACTTCAGTATTAGAGTGTTATACAAGAAATATCATACAGAAAGCTTTTAAGCATAACACTATTAAGTAAAGAAAAATTGTATAAATAAAAAAGTTTAGTGTTTAAATATATGATTTGGCTTAAGAAATTATTATTTGCACTATTTGCAAATATATCTGGGTTGTTTTTGTTTTGTTTTGTTTTGTTTTTTTTAATTAAAGATGTGACACTCTATACCAGAAGTTCATGTAATATCTGAAAATGACCCTCTCAGGTAGGTGAGAAGTAACTTGATATACTTGTTTTGCTTTCGCTGTTCACTAAGTGTGCTACCTAGAAACTGTTATGAGGATAGTGTTAATAATTTCCCTATTAGTACCTTGTTATATTGTTTAGAAACCTCACAAAATAAATTATTTTTTTCATCAGTTTTATATTTTGTACAGCAACGAAGGGAAAGGGTTTCAAACAACTATTACTTCCTCTATAAAAATCCTAAAAACAACCAGAAATTCAATAGGGGAACAAGATTGTGTGTCACTACACAATATAAGAGAATTCCTTAATACCTATGTAATGGAGACTGGTAAGGTTTTCTGACATTAAACATTGCACAGTTGCTGGGTTGCACTGGGACTTAGTTGGCTTGACTTGCTCTTGTTCCCATTGTGTTTTTAGGGAGAAAAATTATCAGAATTTGCTAAAACTTAGAGCCTTAGGAAGTCCCATTATACTATACCTGTCATGGGTAGGACTTGAATTTGTAGGCCAGCTCATGAAACTTGTTTATGGGCCTAAAACAGAAGCACAAGAAAAATTAGTAATGTAATGAAAAATTAGTCCTGGATAGCTGATAGTGAGAATATCTTTCCAGTCAATCTTCAGTTGCAAGCAATGTAATTTTGAAATAAGAGTTTGAGGTTAAAATTTGGTTTCTCTCCAAGAGGAAGTAGTTTCACCTGACTAGGCTCAAACTGGGGTGCTAACTGTGTGATATTGGCAATGATGTAATAACATTTTATTATCCATGTCATTCATTTCAAGGCAGTTTAAATGGCAAATGTAATATGACAGGGAAAATCAAAATCAAATTACAGTGCATCAATTCCTATTCACTTCAGTAAGTCAAAACAATTTCTTCAATGCAGACTTGGAGGGCCAGATTAACTTCTTAGAATCTACATCCATCTCTGAGATTAGACTCTTTTCCCTTGTAAGTGCAGATCTAGCTTTATCGCTATTCTTCCTTCACCAGTTCAAAAATAACCTAGCAGCTGCATAGGAGTTGGAACCTTCTAATTAGCTCCAAGAAGCTTGAAGGAAGGACATAGCAGATTCTGAGAAATAAAAATAAGTCAATTGGAGCAATAGATTTTCTGAGTTTTGGACATCTAAAATTAATTTTAGTTCTAATAATGTTTGTGGGCATGTTGCCATCTTCTTCAGTTGAAATGGCATATGGTCCTCCATGAGATGCCAGTTGGGAAGCTATGATAAGCAGTCTGGTTACTAGAGTCAATGTAGATTCTTTACCACTAATGGCTGATTGTCAGCTGGACATTGAAAGATAAAGTGAGGGATAAATGGTGAGGGTGGAAAGAAGAAGACAATTTAAAAAAATGTTTAAAAGCTGACTACAGCATCTTTGCAGATGTTAGGGATTAGTCTATGCTCTTATCTCTTAAGAGAGGTTGGAAGTTCAGGTATTTCAGTTATGTTAAAAAAAAAAAAAAATCAATTACTTTAGGTATTTTGGAAAAAACCAGTTAACTGTGTGTGGTTGACCCTTTATAACAATATCTCTGGGTTTGTCAACAAAAAACAATGTTTTGAATAATCTGCCTTTATGTTCAGAACTGACTGCTTACTTAAACTGTAGTGTTTTCAAGGCAGGGAACATGCAAAATTAAGTCTATGCATTGATGTATTAAAGTAGTGTTTACTTTTTCAAAAGAAATAAAATGGAAAAACTGACAAGAATACCATACTGTAAGAAGAAAGCTGTGACAAACATGTTGAGTTTTAACTGAGTGAAAAAAAATCTCATTACAGCACTCTAAAATTCTTCTGGACCTCCATGTCTGTATAGCACTTAATATCTGTTTCTGACTCTTTGTTGGTAGCTGCTTTTTTGAAAGAGAAAGATTCTATTTCATGTTTAGAACAAAATATATAAGCTCATTTGTCTCTATCAACATTCCTCAAACATTGATATTTTAATGTATAAAGTTACACTTTTTTATCCCACTCTGCAATTTTCTTTGCTTCCCTACATCATCATTAGATTAATGCTGCATTAATAAATATTTGCAATAAAGATTTGCAATAAAGATTTGCAATAAATGCCACCCAGTAGTGTGTACCTGTGTTTCAGGTTATGAGTGAATCATATTCTTCTCCTGTAAATTCAAAACAAACAAACAAACAAACAAAAGCCCCCAAAACATGAGGTTTTGGGAGGTCAAGGAAAACTGGATTCCTTTAAGCTTTTTGTTAACTATCCACTCTGAGTTTATTCCATATTGTTCTATCAGGGTTACTACTTTCATGCTATAATGCAGTATGCCCCTCCCAAAATTAGTTTTCTATTTGTATTTAAAACACAGCTGTGTGTGACTGGTCCCTGTAACAGTAGATCAGTGTCTAGGTCACAGAATGACAGAGAAAGACCTTCCCAGATCAAGTCTAACCTTTGACCGACCCCCAACTTGTCAACTAGACCGTGGCACGAAGTTCCATGTCCAGTTGTTTTCTGATTGACTCTCAAAATGGCGACTCCTCCCTGGGCAGTCCATTTCAACCTATCTGTGTACTAACTAGTTGATTTTAAATTGGTAACAGGAAGAGACCATATTCAGTGGACAGGAGAGTCAAATTATAAAATACTTACAAAACTTCTACTGCGATTGGTGAAAAGAAAGGATCCATTTTCTCTGCTCCAAACTTTTACCTATATTCCACATTTCTTTCTGCTTGAACTTCTGGTTGCCTGACTATTGGGCTGGAGTGATATTGGAAAAACATCTGACCTTCTTATAACGTGTGCCTGAGTACAAATTGCTTCTTGCTGAAGGGGGGATATTTGTGTGAGTTTATAATTTTAAACATTTTAAAATTTTGAAATGGTGATAAAACTCTAAGGAGACAGAAATTTCATGACACTGCAAAGGCTATGATGAGTATATTCTTAGGTGGAATTTCAGCAGTTTTGGTGTGGTAGATACTGCATATTCAAATATTTTTTGTTGTTCTAAATAAGATACATGGGGTTTTAGTTTGATGCCTTAATTACCTGTAAAATAATTGTTTTAGGAAGCTGTTGTGTTCATCAAAAATAATTTGATCTTGTAAATTTAAAAACACTGAAAGAAGACAGAGAACTTCTCATTCAAGGATTAAAACCTTGCTCTTGCAATATTTATGAAGTAGAATGTTTCCTATGTTCTTGAAAGGTGATTTGTATTATAAATATGTTAGAATCATCTCAACATTTTCCTTCTATTCTGCTTGATCATCAATTGCAAGAATCTTTGATTCACAGAATTTTGTTCCTACTTTTTTTTTTTTTTTTTTTTTTTTTCTGCTAACCTCTGAACACAACACCATTCCGATGCCCAAGAAGCTGATTTGGTTTGTTCTGTCATCAGGTAGTGCCTTGTGGGAATGACAAATAAAAGCTATCTGAGTGTAACTGATGCTTGGGAAGTGTTAAATAGGAGTGTTAAATGGAAGCTCCACTCAAAGACCTTTCTTTATTAGGTCTTGATCTAAAACTCTTCTGTTCATGAAATAAAAGAGAGGTTGCAGTGTGTATGTATGTCTGAATTTTTTTATTTTGGCCTTTTCTGGCTACTATTTGACATGATATATAAAACACAAAAGGATTCTACCTAAAGGGATAAAGTGACAAGAAGAATGTTCCCAATACCCACACTGAGAAGGAAAAGCTTTTTCTCTTTCTAGGAAACAGTATGATATTTTATAGCAGTGTAAAGTAAAATGCAGCTTTTGAAATGGGCAAGTATTAAGCAATAAATGAGACAGTTCTAAGAAACAATATATGATTGATATTTGTTCTTCATCTAGTTAAATATTGTAATTAGTGTCTTAGATTCTCACAGCCAAGGGTTGTAACAAGTAAGATTTTTTTTTAGCCTTTTGTTATTGGATACTAACTTTGTGTATTTGTTGTTATGGATAAAGTTGTGTGGTCAGTCGTTGTTGTAGTTTGGAATTATTATGTAAATTCTCTCCCCTGCCACTCTTAACGACCCTAGCCAACTGTTAACAAAGAGG
>JAWWEV010000115.1:93957697-93968064 GCA_035583235.1 Hafferia zeledoni
ATGAGAAATTTACTTTAGATAGATAGATAGATAGATAGATAGATAGATAGATAGATAGATAGATAGATAGATAGATAACAGTTTTAAAATCTTTTAACCTTTATGGTCAGAGTTCACTGAAGAAAATATAATGTATTACTCTATGGCATTAAACCACTGAATCTTGAACACTTGTCTGAAATTCATGTCTGAAATAAATATTTTAAGCTCAATGCATTTTAATAGTCATGAGTGAAAAAAAGTTTGGATATTGAGCATCAATTCAGATATGTAATGCCAGACTCAAAACTGATGTAAAATTTTAGTAAATTCTTCTTAGGAAGTATACAACAGATTTCAGAATTATCAGAGAAGATTGTACCATGATTTCCCTATCAGATCCTAACATATGGCAGGGAAAACTGGCCCCCCCCATTTAGTCTCAGTATCTATCATGCTGTCTACTAAAGTGCAGTGATAATGAATGTTGCAGCTTGCATTCTTTTTGGGGCTTGTCTATTGAAGACACTGTTCTAAAACCACCATCTGGGACAAAAAAAGGAAAAAAAAAAAGCAAAAAAAAAAAAAAAAAAGCTTTTATAACTCGTCTTTTGAAGCAAAACAAAATCCCATGTATGAAACTCTGCAAGTGCAGTTCAGTTTCTCCTGATCTATTCTTGATGAATGATGATGATGTTTTACCATTTTAAGGGATGCTTGCATTTTTTTTTAAAGCACTCTATTGGAGAAAAAAACAAGCAACTTTTTTGACTTTAAACCCAAGAGAATAGTATTTCAATAGTTTTCTATTTCCACAGAATGATTTTCCAAGACTAAAAACTTAGTAAAATCTCTCAAAAAACATGTCCATGATTATATGCTACCATGATAGATGTTGGGAGGAAGAATGAAAGCTTTTCAAAACCAATAATAATCTGAGAAGGGACACAGTCAGTGTTGAAACTGTGGAAACTGAATTGACTATAAATGAAGACTAAAACACTGAAAATATTAACTTCTTTCTCTGTTATCTGAGGATGCATCTATTTACCTTGCAGGTACTTGGCGTATATTTAAATAGTAGCAAATACTCAGAGTCTTTTGAAAGAATCAGATAAGAGAGTGAAATTAGCCCAGGGCAGGATGTTTTGTGATCCTAACTCACAGTGACCAATATTGGGTTTGTGACATGTTGTTGGTTCAGCTTCTGGACACAAATTTTCCATAGAAAGACATACCAGGGTATGCTTGTAGCATCTCTAACCTATTCAGAATCTGTAGGGTGGGCATAGGGTTTGCTGATCTCCACAATCATCTGGAAACCTTTGAAACCACCACAGTGAGGACTGAAGGTCCTGCAGGTTTTGCAGTTGTACCAGCTAAGCTACCAAAATTGCTTTGTTGCACAGCACTAAGCCTCTGGGAAGGAGAGCAGAAGCTGAGACAGCTGTTGGGTTGCACTAGAGTGTTGAACTAGAGAAAGCAGTTAAAAAGGGCTATTTTTCAGTCAATTTTTACTCCTTGTGCTTCATAAAGACCTGCTTTCTATATAGGCTTCTGGGCTTGTGAAATACCAGACTGAAGACCTGCAGTTCATTTTGTGGGGTGTGGTGGAAAGTGGGGATCAGCTAAGACACATGCAAATTACCATAGACATGTTGAAAAAATTCTTGTTTTGATATACACATCTGTTTTAAAGTTTATCATGTAATGCTTGGGTTTCTTCTGGTTTTGTTTTTTTTGTGTGGTTTTTTTTTTTTTTTCTTTTTTTCTTTTTTTCCTGAAGTCATTAGTTTCTCTGCCATGGAAAGAAGATTAGCAAGTATCGCTCCACTGTAAATCACATACACCATGTCTGCCTATTCTTGTGTGAGGACAAGTTGCAGTCTCTACAAAATATATGGAGTGTGGTCTCCATCACAAAAAAGGGTGATGCAATCAAATCAGACTTTCTGACTTTTATGAATAATTTAATCAATTTTTTCTGTAGTACAGGAAAAAAATAAGGTTTTTTAGGATTTTTTACAGAGTGTAAATTCTAGAAAAAATTTAAAATTCAGACAAAAACATTTTTTGACTTCTTCAATAATATTTACATAGAAGAGTTTTCATGTTTTTTCTTCTCATTGACATATACTTTTGACACCTCCATACAGCATTAGTCTTCAGACTCTCCTTTAAATGTTCTGATTCTTGTCACAGTCTGTATTTGGTCTGTGTGCTGTGGGCATCATTAGGGCATCTTTCCATGAAGATACAGTCCTGTAACATGGGAAGAAAGAATTGTAAAAAAACCCCAAAAAACAACAACCAAAAAAACCAACAACCAAAAACAAAACCAGAACCACCTGACACTGACTTTCCAAAATTGTTAGCTCATTGTTAATAAATGTAATGTTCCTGCTTTCACACACCTTTTAGTTTTCATTGATGCATTTTCACTTTTTTTTTTTTTCAGATTACTATTTTTGATCTCAAAAGTGCTTATGCATCAGTGAGTGCTATCCTTCATTTTTATGTCTGTCTGAAGCCAAGATATAAAGACAAAGTTAGTATTAGGCTGTTCCTTTTGGCCCAGATGGTTTGCCAGTAGGAAAGCCTTGCCAGCTTGTTTTGATTTGGGGAGAAGAAATTAGTGATAAAGGTGCTTTATTACTGGTTTGGCTGTTTTTTGTCACAGAAACCTTTTGACTTTCTGAAAAATGGGCATAGTCTTGCTTTGCTGAACACAGTAAGAAAGTCGCAGCAGAGATTTTTCTGTGTACCTTTCCATCACTGTAATAGCTCACAGAACTCGACTCAAGTAATACTTGTATTTTTTTGCTGACTTTCTCATTACTTTCTGTAGATGAAAGATGCTTCTGATATTACCAGTTTGAGCCAAACATTCCTTCTGTATTTCTAACCATTTAACAGAATTCTTCAAAAAGATGATGATCAGTCTTAGCTTCAGTGTAATGTCAGTGGGCAATAGATTCATTGAGCATATTCCTCTGGGTTTTTGGATATCTTTTTCTTTGATGAATGTCAAATGCCTACATTTATTTTCATTAATTCCATATGCATACAAATATGAATATTCAGAAATATAAGGAAGGAGTGTTTGGGTATGTAGGTCTACAATCAAATAATGTACTTTGCTAATGACACAGAAGGCTATTACTGTCACCCTAGGACAATAACTCATTCATATACTTCTATAAAATAGGAAACATCTGTGTTGTGTTTCTTCCAGTAGAGGAACGAAAATATTCCAACTGTTATGTACATCTGGTGCTGCTTTCCAGTGTTGTGTATCATATCATTTGTGGCAAAATCCCCAAAGTTTTTCATTTTCTTTTTTTGTCTCTAATTCCTATTCTCTCTGTACAATTAACTTCTATACTGCTATTCTTGCCATCACCAAATCAGACTTTCTGCTTTGAACAGATAATGGACATCATCAGCAAAGTCATGAAAAAACTATAAGACAAGTGTAGATGGAAGTAAAGCAGTTACAGTTGAAAATATTTTTGGTCTGAACTAAACAGTCATGAAAAAAATTAGAATTCAGTGCACTGTCTATGGCAGTTAAATCTGTAATAATACATCTCTTAAAGCCTCTCCATAATGTCGAATTCCATTCACACCCCCTAACTCTGCTGCCTTTAAAGTCCATGACTGGTCATTTTTGGTACTAACAATTTTTTGATCCTAAAAACATACCTGCTTATGAGAATTTCCAAAAATTCCAACTTTTGTAAGTTGAGCACTTATAATACATTTCTGAAGTGGGTCTGGCTCGAATGACTCATGTAGCTGTGACTGGTTTGACTCAAAAGAGTCAAGTAGTTGTTAACCAGGGACAAATCATTCTGGGAAAATTCAGATTTTTAGAGGAGAAAGTTCAGTTACAAAAACTAAACATTCCTTGGTAATGTGAAGATGCCTTGTTTGGCCACAGGGCGTTACTGTTTTCTGTGAATCTCTCTGGGGTCAGATTTGTCGGATTCTTTAGTGAAAAACAGGACTGGCAAAAATATTGCAGTTAAACTCTAACCTTTCCAATCTGATGCCACAAATGCAAATTGAAAGAGTCCTTCTGTTAGAACAAGCAGGGGGAAAAATCAGCTGCATAATGTGAAGTGAGTAGGGTGAATGCACTGACAATTTATGACAGGTGTAGCTGAAACTCAATGAAGATAAAAGTGGGACTTTTAGTGTCTAATGTAAAAGAAAAGTTAATTAACTTCTTCAAAGTGGAACTAGTTCAAGTTGAAAACAGATGCACATCAGTTTCCTGCATGCATTTGGCTAAATATAACCTTATGCTCAAAGGCAGTTACTCATAATGGATTCTCTAGATCATAATACAGTCCTAGGAGCCTTATTCAAGTGTGGTAAAGCTTGTGTCAGATGCTTATTTTATTGTACCTATCAATTCAAACATTTGTCAGAGCTTAAGTGTCTTGGGAAGATTGTGACACCATTTTAGGAATCAAGTTGTTGCAAACCGGTTTATTGCATGTATCTCTTTGCAGAATCAACACAGCTTCTCATGGCTATTAGTATTTAGAATTCTACGGCGCTTTCTCTTTTAAATTGTTCTTAAGACTGCAAAAGCAACGGCTTGTCTTGTGAAGACTAAGTAATATTAAGAGGACAAAGTAAAGCAATATTAGTGTTTTGTATTCCCTGTTGAGGAAGTTAATCAAAGGAGTTTCAAGGAAAATTGTTCACAAATGGCTTGCGGAATTAAACAGAACTCTCTTGCATCTCTACCAAAAAATGCCCTGTTACAGCAAAGCAATAATATTTTCCAGTAAATGCCTTGACATGTTCTTTGCTTTGTACTTTTCACTGCTTGGGTTGTTTGCTGGTACTGTCAACTATCATTGTTATGAATAATTTCTCTTTCTTTTTACTCAGCTATTCTCAATTCAGTTGTCTTAACAGAAATTGAAATTCTATTCTGTGAAGACTTGTAAAACAACATATCTCCACTTTATTTTGTCTCTATGTATTTTTTCTTTTTTTTAAAAAAAGTTCCCATCCCCTTTATCAAAAAGACATTTAAAACTCCTCTGGCCCATACAACTATGAAATGTAAAATCTAATGATAAGTTAATGAAATAAAACTATTTTTAACTTTAGCAGGAAAGCTGTAGCACTTTGCTTCTGTGTTTCTCTTGTATACTTCTCTAAAACATTACTTTTTTGTTCTGAGTTTTTACTGGTTGTTGGTGCTGATATTTTTTGAGAATGTATTTCCATTTGGAAGATCTGTGTAGGCTGAATACATTGACCACATATGACTGTTCATGCATAAAATGGTGACGTATCAAAGCCTAGACATTTCAAAAGCAAAGCGTGAAAAGGAGATGGATAGGGCAATTAGCTCTGCAATTTCTTACAGTTTGAAGACTTATGAAGACTGTTGTCTTTTAGTGCCCTTTGTTAAATATATATAAAGTAGAGCACAGCTCCTGGAAAGTTGCTTCCTCAGTATGATGAGGAGAATCAGATCAAACAGTGGGTATTAGCAAAATGAATGAATTTCAGGATCAGAAGACCAATAACACAACTCTCTAAGATCAGCTCAGAAAGGCACTCCACATGCCATTGAAGCACTTTCCATTGATCTACTTTCTGGTTCACTTTTATCATGTTTTACTGGGTGAGGAAAGAAGTATGTTGCTTTTTTGAGAAAGTAAGATCTTTTTGAGGTAAAAATAGGCCATACTGCCTTTTTCTAGGGAAGACTAGACTTTCTCTGCCATATTTTTTAGTCATGTTTAGGAACACTGAACCTTTTAAGTGCTAAGTGCTTAAATTTTCATTAGAAAACCACTTTATTATCCTTGTCATTAATGCCTGTCCAGATCTCTACCAATGCCAATGGTTTGCCATCTGTTCACAAATACTTGTGAAACAAATATGTGCAAAGACTTATCTACACCTACAGTTTTCCATATAGGAAGAGACCAAACCACAAACTTAGCTTTATGTGAAGGCCCCTATGACTGTTATATTTCAAGACAAAATAATACTCAGGTATCTGAATGAGAGAGCTAAATGAGGAAAGCCTTTAATATGCACTCTTGCTTGGACATTAGTCAGTAAACAAAGTATCTATGTTCAATTATGATAGACAATCAAAAAAGCAAACTTGTAAGCATTAGAAAAAGGATATTTTTTCCAACAAATCCTTTTCCTATGTAAAATAGCCCTATTTATCCTAAGAGTTAGCAGTGCTTCAGTTAACTGTGGCAGTTTTTTTCATTCCCTTCTGAAACATAACTGAAAGCAGCATGTAAGTTGAGTGCCTAGACTAATCATCAGTGATATCCGTGAGAGCTGCTGTTTCATGTGCATGTCTCCTGACACGTGAAACACCTTAATCTGAAACCGTTAACTACTTTACTTAGGAAAGAACTGTGCAAGGACTGGCCTGGGACTTCACGGAACTAGTGAAGCTGTCAAGATCCAAACAGAACTGCTGAGTCCAGAATAGTTTTTCCACTCATTTTAGATAAAAATGCTTCGTGTGACCCTCAAAACTGACCCAATCCATGAGCCTGATGTCTGAAGTTAAAAGACTAGTACTGCATAAAGCACAACTGTCATTAGACTAGAAATCTAAGCCTCCCCAGAAGCATGTACAATAATAAGTTGTGCTAAGAGGAGTTCAAAGTTATGGCTTTTGAAAAGTCAATAATAATCTCATAGAGACAAGACAGGGATAGATGACCTTGAGATAAGGCAAGTAATCAGCTTAACTACTGCAGGCTTTTGGTTTTGTAATTTCTGCTTCTACTCTCATATTACTCTTCTGCTTGACTGATGGTGTGTACTGTTGCTCCCTAAATCTGTCTATTGTATTCTTCCAAATTTGCCCAGAACACATCCAACTGTCAATTGCATCCCATTTGAAATTGCTACTGTGTTTTTTTTCTGGTCTTTGTAGTATATTTTCTGTAATATAATCAAAGTTGAATCATTATATTTTTTGAGGAAAATTTGTTGATTCCTATACATAAGTCCACTGAATTTCCACTACCTTGGAAGGATTCTTGCAGTATAAATTCTCAAAAACAAAAAAGCAACAACAACAACAACAAATCAATAGATGTTTTCAATGTCTAGATTCTTTTGCTTTCTCTGCAAAGTCAGTAACAGAAAAAGAAATGTAGCTGAAAAATAATTTGTTTTCAAAGAAATATCCAACCTCTCTGCCTTGTATATGCTGTTGAATACTGCTAGATGTATTTGTAATTCAGCAACCAGCTTAACCTGTGAATTTCAGAGCAGAATCTTCTCATCTCTAAAGAGACTATGTAAATAAATTCTGATTAATGTCTTCAAGCAGCCAGAGTGGCATTCTCAAAAGTATACGATTTTTGTTGAAATCTCTCTCTGAAATCGATGCAAATTTTATCACTAGCTGTAACAGGAATATAGAGATGACAGAAGTGTTGGAGTCATGGAAACCAGCTCTTGGACTCCAGAATGGCACAAACAAAGGAAGAAGTGTGTTTTTCATCCAGCCAGCAGTTAGAAGGTTTTAAGTATTCCAGGCAGTACAAGCGGATGTTTAAAAGGCAAAATTCAAAGGAGAAAAGAAACTAAAGCCCTTTGTTGCTACTCATCCAGCATTTAAAAGCAAAGGTAGCCTGAGGCCAAAAAAAAAAAAATAAAGCTGTGCTAGGTATGTGTGGGCTCTGTGTTTTTGTGGGTTTTTTTTTCCCTGTCTTCACATCTTATGTTTAGATTATGAGCTCATGTGGTAGAAGGACTGGCTAGAATTCTTGGTTTTTTTGAAGAAATAAACAATATGTTTGGACAATATTAGGAAGAATTATATGAAACTGAGGATCCTGAAATACTTCCAGTAAATACTGGGGTAAGATTCAGTTCACCATTCATTAGCATCCACCTAGCTGGTTAAACCTTTCTTCTGAGGCAGCTGCTTAAGTTCTCTGACTAGTCAATGGTGCAAGCAAGGAGCAAAAAACAGGCTGTGCCAGCATAAATTTAGGTAAAACTCTTACCTAACACCTGAAATTTAAGAGAAATTTTAATGTCTAAGTAAACTTCATGCTTTTCTGCATCTTTCTGTGCTTAGTGGAGGTCATGAAATATGGGAAAAAAATTGTGAAACCTGATTTTTTTCAAGAATGTAGTATAATTTTTCCCATTTATTCACATCAAATAATACTTACCTGGTTACTTGAAAGTAACTACCTAGATGCCTTGTTGCAATTTGGACCAAAACAATGAAATCATAAAAGAAATGGAGGGAAAAAAAAATTAATAATCAACATACACTTTTGTTTCTGTATGCATTTATTTACTTATCACTTTTGTTTCTGTTTATTTTCAGTACAGAGTGACTTGAAATATATGTACACAGAAAGGTGCATTCGCCTTCTGGAATACGACACTTTAGGAACACGTGCATCCACAAGATAAAATTTTGTTCAGCATGTAGAGGTCTCTGACATTACATTTTCATGCAGAACTGTCATTGACATAGTACAGAGTTCAGTGGACCCTTAAAAAGGGGAGTCAAAAACCATGGGGAAGGAACCTGTATATATTGTGAAAAATGGGAACTGTTGCCAAAACAAAGTATTCAGAAATCTACCTTGCTTCATTTTCAGCTTTTTTTTTTTTTTCTTTTTTTAATTCATAGAAACACCTGATGAATCTTGGAGGGACTTATATATGTAATAGCCAGTGGTAAGTTTTGCTGTAGACATAGGAAGTGCTTATACATTATCTCTTATTCTGAATTGTGTAGGAATCACTGAAGTCAGTGCAGATAAGATGTTGTCTTGGGTTGAGCTGGCAAAATGCCAACCGCCCAATACAGAGTGTCAGTCTGCCTTCCCCTCTCACTGAGAAAAAGGAGAAAGAAAAAAAACTGGAAACTCCTAACAAGTTTAAACTTAAACTAATTATATATATTTATAGAGAAAAGAGAAAATTAAAAGAAAAATACAATATAACACACAGTTACACAAGTTAGATATAACAACAGTTTTCTACCTCCCACCGAAAACAGATTCGATCACTCTAGATCCGAAAACTACCTCAAAAGACACCCAGCAGGGCAAAAGAGAGAATAACAATGAAATGTTTCTACTTCCCTGAACTAAAACAAAATGCCATGTAGCAGTGAGCAGCAGCCAAGGCCCAGCACAGCACCACAGCAGCAGCACGTCCTCTCAGGACTGTAGCCATGATGGGAACTGAGAAACCCCTCCTACACTGGCTTTTATATTTTGAGATGATGTCAGAATATGGTATGGAAGGCCATTGGCCAGTACTAGTCAGCTGTCAGCTGGCGTAACTCAGCTCAAGTCAGCTGATAGTCTCAGGCCTACTCTGAAATCTAAAACCTAAATTTAGGCCTACACCTAGCTAAACTAATGACATACTCTGGTTTGGGTCCCAAGGAGAAAAACATGTCTGCAAAATGGCAAAGCTGAATTTTCCTTATTAGCTGTTGATAATTGCTTTTAATGTAGAGAAAATGAAAGGAAATGGAAGGCCACATGTTATTTTATTTGTGGGCTTTAAGAACATGTTCTTGAAAAACATTGCTGGAATCAGTAAAGTAAAATATACAGAATCTTAATGAAAAATAAATATTAACAAGTACAGCTGTGAGACTGGCACAAAGAAAGGCAGTTCAGTTTTGGGTGGCCCTATAAAAACTACACACACTGAAGGAAACTGAGATCCAGGCTGGCTAACAGTGGGTACTACTGTCATTGTGGAAGAAAGAAGGGATGGGAAGGGCAGGAGGCTGAGAGGAGGACAAGGAGGGAGCTTCAAGGAAGTAGCTAAAATCTGAGAGAAGGTCTTTGGTGTTGGGAGGATCTCTGAAAGTTTTTTGGTTCATAAAGGTCATTGTCATGATATTTAAAGTAACTTACTTTTGTTGAAATAGTGAAACAGTAAAGTGTAAGCTCCCTGTGTAAGCTCTTAAAGCTTGATTTGATGTAGTTTTTGAGCTGCCACATTTGATTAAGAAGCATTGCAACTGAATGAAGCTTTAATTAGCAGTTGACACTATGTGGCTGGTATGAAAACTCACTTTACACAAACATAATGTAAATAATAATAATAATAATAATAATATTTTTTTAAAGTACCTGAAAAGTCCTGCATTATTTAGGTTCTATTTTGTCTTCCAGAATGTCCCTAGGTATTTTTCAGAACACTTTAATATTTCTGTAACTAATTCAGTAGGTAAAGCAGAGTAAAAAAGATGCATTTAACTGCAACTTAAATGTTGTTTGATTAGCCTGGAGAAGAGGAAGTTTAGAGGTGACCTCATCACTGTCTATAACTACCTGAAGGGAAGTTCTAGCCAGGTGGGGGTTGGTCTCTTCTCCCAG
>JAWWEV010000115.1:93969992-93986767 GCA_035583235.1 Hafferia zeledoni
CTTCCTTCCTTCCTTCCTTCCTTCCTTCCTTCCTTCCTTCCTTCCTTCCTTCCTTCCTTCCTTCCTTCCTTCCTTCAGTTTGTACTTTTCACTAATTCATGTGAATTAGGCCTTCAGTGGTAGTACCAAAGAAGTAGGCTGTGTGCACTTACTGCAGAATGAGTGGTTCTTTTTGACCTGACAAGAAAAAATTCACTTCTTCACTACAGCAGCTGATGAGTTTTTGTGTGGTGGCATTAGGAGATTAAACAAGTTGTGCTGACCTTGGAGTCAAGTTCTGTGTGGAGAAAGTTCTTTCACTCAATTCCTACAAACTGATAAGAGGTCTTGCATGTCAAAAGCCTGTAGCAGGCAGCTGGCTCTGAAGTATCTGTTTTAACATGTTTAGGTGTGGTGGGACCCTAGAACATATTGAGTGGATGTTCTGCTGGAGAGGAAGCTATGAAGCAAGATGATACAGCATGACTGAAAAAGTTGGTATCATAATAACTGTTCTTAAAAATGTGCAGCTGTAAACAAATTCTGCCTTTGAATTTCTCAGAATGCTAATAAAGCTCTTCTGACTTCATGTCATTATTCTTGGCCTCCAGATCTTTTCTGAGTGATGCATTTATCATACACTCTCAGCTTTCAACATAGCAAATGGTGTAGGTCTCATATTTGCAGAGAAAATTTGAAACATTGAAATATTTTTAGGAAATTATAAATAGTAAACATAGTTTTATTTTTTCATTAATCTGAGATTGGTACCTTTTCAATGCTCTTGAGCTTGACTTCTCATTTCGTAAATGGGTACATGTACATGTAGTGTTTATTTCTGTCTGCCTTAGTTTTGGACACTGTGTTGCAGCTTCACCTTGGAAATCTTGAGTCTGGCTGGCTGTGTTCATGGTATTTCTGATTTACCTTGATTCCAGTGCAGTCTATTTTCAGTCCAGACTAATTTTGATACAATATGCTCCAACAATAATACTAATAAAAATAAATATTGAAAGTGGTCCCTGGCTTATCATTACCTATCTGAAAATTTACTAAGAGATAGTGGATGAAATAATCCATAAAACTTTTCAGCAGGGGTCGATCAAGAAAAAGAGGGTTCAGAAATAATTTTTTACTCTTTGTAGAAAGTTACATATGTTGTAAACAAAGAAGTATATATTTCTTATTTTATTTTTCTAGAAGAACTTCAAGGCAATATTGATATAGTATCATTTTATACAACTTTGTAAGAAGAACCTTATGAAATCTCTGTCTGGATCTCTGATTTAGACAAAATAAGTATTTTTGTTTCTGATACATGTAGTGAGATAAGTATTTTAAAGGAAACATTAGAGACAGTTATGTTCCAGTGGTATATTGGAAAAAGCCAGGAAACTGAGTTTGTATGTGCAAGACAGGTCCTATTCACTGTATAGAAAGCTATACATATCTGAGTTTGCAGGTTTATTGGATCAGCTTGAGGACTGAGTTTGTGCATCTCAGATGTCACTACCTTCACAAAAGCACTGAAGTTTGTCTTGTTAATGCAGCTGAATAACTTTGCATAGTTTGATCGATTTTGTTTTGCAAAAATATCTCACTACTTAATTTCCTTTTTGCTAGTGTTGCTACTCTTAGATCCAGGAAAAAAATTTAAATATTTTTCTTCATTTTACTGCCCAGGTTAATCTTGTGGATTTTAATATATCCAGTAAATGTAGTTTTGACTAGTTAAAGGCAAAACCATTAGGGGATGGTGGGCTATGATTCCTCAGTGGTTCAATTAGGTTTATTGGGCCAAGAGTTCTACATACACATTTCAAAGGCCAATACTGTCCCTTTTTCTTCAGAAACAGATGAAATAGGGATATACAAGTCTGAAATTTCCATGGGGATGCTATTTTGACAACTGCCAGTACCAGAAACTGTACCTTTAATCAATATTAAAAAGAATCCATGGGTGTCTTTCTTAGCACAGAGCAGTCTTAGAAGTCTAGCATTGCCTCAGGAAGTAAAAAATATAAATAAATCTGTACTGAATATTTTTATCCTAATGTTTAGATGATATCCAGAATCATAGTTTTTTGAAAGACAGAAATTAAGTTTGTCTATAAATTACTTAAATCATGTAATATATTAAAGGAAGTGATAAATTACTGATAGCAAAATAGCTTTATTTCCTACATAACATAGTCTGTTATAGCATTTTATTTATAATAAATAACTAAGAAATAAAAAAAGAAATATTTCCGTGTTTCAACTCTCTTTTGACTTTTAAAACTTTCATCTCAGTATGTTAGATTTTGTCCCAAATGCATCCTCAAGACTGCCATAGAAATGAATTACCAACAAGGAGGTAAAATATCAAAAGTGACATGAATATGAGTTACTGTCTTAGATCCAAAAGTCTCATCTCCTTTTGGTCTGGCTGTGGCAAACCAGTATCACTTTTTGCTGCTGTGCTTTTGCAACCATGGGCATCTTTTACAATGTGTAAGAGAAACTGCACCACCATATGTCCTAATGGCTAGAACAATGCACTGCCCTCCTATGGGTTGTCATTATTTTTTCCTAACAGTGCTGCCAAAGGTGTAATTGTCACACTCATCTGCTGCTTCTCACCCAAGGTTTAGAATGTCAGCTCAACATTCTCCACTTCTCTTTTCCTTCTCCACTTCTCCAACACTGCACTTTTAAACAAGAACTATGAAACTTCTGGTGTAAGTGTAATATGATTTGCATTTGCACAGTAAACATGGTGATATGAGCCATTTGCATGAACACTTCTTGTTTGTAAGTGTGGATGTGTCAGCCTGCATCACTAATTCATGTAGCTCTCTCCCAGTTTCCTGTTCTTTCTGGATTTTTTGTGGCCTCCTAACTGATTTCATTCAGATATTGGTGATCTTGAATTTACATGATGAACACAGCTTTCTTTTAATTCATTGTAATTCAAGTTAACTGTGATGTTTGGAATGCAAACTTCTTTCCTTAGTGTCTGTGTTACTTCTATTATTATATTGGTTAAAGATGTATCAAAATCAATTTTAAAGGTATTCTACTTAGGACTACCTTTAGCTTTTGTATAAGATTCAAACATTTGAAGATATGAGGATTTGTTATTTTAAATGTTGTGTTCATCTAGGTTTATTGTGGAGCCGGTTTTGGTGTTATAATTTAAGTAATTTTAAACTAGAGTTTTGTATTCTTGTGTCATTTGCTTAAGAAAGCAATATATTCCACTATGATCAGTTATAATACTGAAATTCAAGGCGGAGGATGTTTTGAGGGGACTGAAAGTATTTTTGAAATATTCAGTGCTGCAAGAGTGTGTACTTTTCCTGCTTACTGTGGCCAGGTGTTTTCACTAGTGAGAGACTGAAAACTGGGTTTTGGATGTGTATATTTTAGCTGATACTTCGCAGGTTAGTTAATAAATGGAATAACAATATCTTTAATAACAAATAGTTAAAATACATTATTAGCACTTTAAGTTCTTGGCAGCCCCACAGCTGTTAGGCTGCTGAAAAACAGAACATTCAGATTAAAATTTCTGCATTTAAATCTGCCAGTGTTTGAACTTTACTGTATGTTTTTGATGACTTGGGAGGTTTGCTTACTAATTTGGAATTTTGCCTAATGTTTTTGTTAAAATAGAACTTTCTATCTTATAATTAATCTCCTTGTTCTGTATGTTCATACAATAAAAGTGCAGAACAAATGAGTACTCAAAATTCTAGATGTATAATGAATAGTTAGGGTTTAAACATAACTATTTTCCTGACAAGGACATGGTGCTGCTATAAGCAATTGGCTGTCTTATGTTATTCTTCTGCCCGGTTATTTTTTTTTTTTTTTTTTTTTTTTTTTTGTAGATTATACAAAAGGAAACTGCATGTAGTCAGGACTTTTACACCACCACCAAAGGAACTACTTCATTTCCAAAAACAAGTGACTCTACTTTATTTATTGTTTACTTAAAATTTAAATTCACTGGTCTTATCTACACTTGCATGCAGTGGGAATAAATGAGTTTTCCTTATCGATTTATGAATAGTATATCCAGGGGGGAGGGGAAAGAACATAGTCCATATGCTCATGCAGAATGCCATCTTCCTTTTCTTTAATGAAATCAACCAGTGAATTTAGTCAACAGTACACAACTGTATAAAACCCAATGCAGAGGTAACAGACTAGACTTCAAGTTCAAGAATGCCTGTGCTTCTCAGAAAGGGAGAGGACTGTTTGACTTTATTGCTCATGTTCTTCTGTGCACCTGAACTTCTCTTGTACACATTTGAGTCACCATTTTATTTGACGCTGTCTGCATTCTGTAAGGCTGGAAGGGTTTAATTGTCTTGGTAAATTAGATCTCCCATGTACAAAAAGATCTTTTCTGTACTGTTATGTATAAAGTATGGGCCTAGACTAAGAAATTATTGCAGTTCCATGGGATGTCCTGTGGTTGCATGACTTTCACAGTACATCTAGATAGATGCATATGCACAGTCCAGTACAGAATATTATTGATGAAGACTGATGATGGAGGCTTGACATGTCCACCATTGCCTTATAATTTTTTTTAGGTTAAAACTTTCTATTTATGAAACTGCCCAATGACTGTCTTATAAATTTGATCCCACAATAAGATGATATATTTGTGGTTTGGTGTTTCTCCTTATCTACCTGACTCTGCAGTATGCCATAACTTGATGCCATATTGAATGCCAGGCCATGTTTCAGGTAGATGAATTCCATCTTCTGTAAGCAGATTTGTACAAATTATATTTTCTTGTGTGAATCTCAATGCCACAGACTCATAATGTTTTTTTTCAAAGTCTCATCATTTAATTTGTTGTACATTTTGGTGTCATTCTATTGCACCTATCCCAATAGTATCACTAACTGTAATAAAGGGCCATGACACCAATTTGCCAAGTGGCTGATTCTGTAAAAAAGGACTAAATACAGAGGTCATGTTACATCATCTTATGTAGGTCAAAGCACTGCCATGTACTGAATAGTCATGCTTCTTCAAGAAAACTTAGGCAAGTGTAAAGAATAACATTTTGTAGATTATAACAGTTCCCAGCAAAAAGCCAGGATTTGCCAAACCAGCTGCACTGTCAAATGTCTTTGAAGATGGCTTTTCTTCTCAAACTAAATGTGATTTAAAAAAGCTGCTTGAAAGAAAACCTCTTCACAAGTTGGAGTACTAACATCATTGAGCCATGCTGCTATTTCTGACAAAATAACTTTTGTAATTGGGAGCTGGTTGTCTTGTCTAAATCAGGTCCTTAGTAATTTCCTCAATTAAGCAGGATTATTTGTGGCTGAAAACTTCTTTGTTATTCCATTTTTAGCATTCCTTAACCTACTATACTGGAAGGCAGCACCATGGAAATATGAGGGAGACTGTAACTGCTTCAGAATTTGCCCTTAAAATGTATTCTAACTGATATTTACTGTGTTGCGTAAAGAGCACAACAGGTCCAAAATGTAGAACAGTAATAACTGTTTCTGTGTTAACTATAGCTATCTTTTATTGATACCTAGGATACCTTTTATTATTGGAGACATGATTGAGATTCCTCTTAATTTTACTCATTGCTGTCCATTTAACTCCTTACTGATATAGTAAGCTATACTGTTTACTCTGGATGATAAGAAGATAATTGTGAGTTTATAGTGTGAGATTCCAAGGAGAGACAGTCTGAATATTACAGTGGAGGAAACACAGATAAACCTAATTTACTTTCATTTTTGGTTTAACAGCTATAGTGATACACTTTTCTGTGGACATTGTCTGCTAGAAGGTGAACAGAGGTAATATTCTGAAGGATCTTTGAAAACCATAAGGCTATCACATCTTGCTTGGGCTACATTTTACTTGCAGGGGCCAGGTTTGAAGAAATTTCCTATACTCGCAGTTGTCCAGTATTTTCAAAAACTAGTTCAGAGACACTAGTGAAAATGTCTGCAGTCTTTCAGAAAGAAATGTCTGTGCTTCCTGTAGCAATATAATTTGATAATCATAAAAAGAGTATAAAGAAGAAAAAAAAAAAAAAAAAAGAAAACAAAATATTATATTTGTCCATGAAGGCAACACAGTATTTCAAGATAACAAGTTACATCTGATCCTGGAAGTGGCTGTGGAAGAGAGGAAGGTCAAAAAGGGAAAGAAGTACAAATAGTCTGTACAAACTGGAAAAAGTTCTGTGTGTGATAAAATTGTCAAATATTATCAGGATAAATAAAGCTATTTAAGATGTGGAATGGAAGGAAACTTCTTTAGATAACAAATGTCCTTCTGAATGGATAGTCAGCACTGACTTTCATGTGACGTAATGTATTAAAGTTTATCAGACAGAAAAACTCAGCTGAAATTCCAGAGAGAAATTCAGAAAGTGAACCCATTCACTTTTGCTGACGTTTTGGGTTATGAGTTCAATTTTATTTTAGCAGTACATCACAGCTTCACTTAGACTGCTGTTGCGGGTGTGCAAATTCCTTTTCAAAACCCTTCTATTATTGCCAGAAGCTTTTCTTATATCTTCTCTACTTGACTAGGAGTATATTTTGTGATGTAAAAAGTAGGGAATTAGAGCTGGATTAATTAATTTGGTTTAAAAAACAGATTATGGACTTCATTCAGTTAAACAGAATTCCAACATTTATTTTCCTGCTTTAGGAAACTGTTATAAAATAATCCAATATTCATACACCATAATATCATGAGGCTTATTATTGCATATTACATTCCATTGCTAGATACACAGTTATTCACATGTCAAAGGCAATGAAATGGACAGACAGAAGAGGTAGCTTTCCAATCAACACACAGAAGATTGGAGCTTGTGTTCTACATTAAGTTCAGGTATTCTTGGCTTACAATCAAATTCTAAGACCACAGAGCTCTGCCACATGGTTACAGCATTCTTGTATTCTTTCCTGCTTTTCAAAAGTGAAGCTAGCTGTGCTTTTGATTAATACTTTTCTCTAAGTCTCAGCTATTTTTTTTCTCTTAAGGACCAAACAAAGAAAAATCTCTTGTTGAATATCATTTCATTATCTTATTTGTTTTTCTAGAAAAATACATTTTCAGATTTATTTTCTTTACTTAAGTTTAGGCTGTGGATAAAGTATTTTCTCACCTGTGAGCTGACAAGGTTGTTGACTTTTGAGTATTATGTTCTTTCATATGTTTCACATGTGGTTTATCACAAATACAGGTGTTCAACTGAAACCTTTAAAACGACTCTGTCCTAGATCACTGAAATGAATTTACCTGACAATACAAACCCATTCCCGTGAGTGCCTGCTTACACTTCCATAGAATTTCTGGTACCTATTAAATTTCCTTTTTTATCAAGTCATTTATGCAAATATCTATTGGAATATCTTTTCTTGTTGTAGAACTGTAAGAAAAGAAAAAGGACAAAGTTTTCTGTAACCATGCAGCCACAGCTCCCATCTTCCTGTTTGCAGCCTCCTTTGTTCTGCTGTGCTAGAGAACTGCTAAAGTACAGTTTAAAATAGCCATTATGGTTATAATTTAACTGGGTTGATACACATGTGTGGACTGTTTGACCTTGCCATAATGGCAGTGGTTTATGCGTAAGGTCAAACATGTAAAAGAGTTTATGTGGTTTTCATCTTGATTTCTTAGCTAAACTAAAAAAAAAAGCAAAACAAACAAACAAACAAACAAACAAAAAAAACAAACAACCAAAAAAAGCTAGGAAAGATATCAGCCTTTCTTAAAAATTCAGCATAGCAAGCCACAACAAAACCCATCTTGGAGAAGTTGGACATTTTTAATAATTCACCAATTAGGAGCCATAAGCCTTTCCTAGAAGACCAAAATTAAAGAGATTTTGCACTCTACATTTAGGTTCAGAAGAGGAGATGGTATTACAACTTTCTTTTCTTGCTGTAAACTCAGAGAAAAATCCCTAATACTTACTGATTTACACAACCATAGTAGAGTTTCTATCTCTCTTCCTTGTCTTTTGCCAACATTTTATCACTTTATCTAAGAGATAATATATAAATCAGAACAGAAAAATATGAATTTAAATCATGCTCAATAAGAAGATACCTTTTTACATGGAGTATATTTGCACCCCTCTTTTTAATAATTAGAATATATGTAATTTGCATAATAAATCATCATTTGTGAAAACTTATATACTTAGGAAAAATGCAATAAGACTAAAAGGCTATATCTCAAATCAGTGTCAATATTTTTTTTTTTTTAAATTGTATTTCACTTTCTAAGAAAGTACTTTGAAGCCTAGAAATGGAGATAACTACCATGTGATAATGCATATCTAGGACAGCTTGATACATAGCATAAGGTTTTTAACTTAATATAATATAATACTTGAAATGAATTCTCATTCATAAATTGACAACAGGTATTTTTAGAATGATGCCTGAAATTGTATTTTCTAAATA
The DNA here is from genome assembly GCA_035583235.1 of Hafferia zeledoni. Classification (NCBI taxonomy): domain Eukaryota; kingdom Metazoa; phylum Chordata; class Aves; order Passeriformes; family Thamnophilidae; genus Hafferia; species Hafferia zeledoni. The sequence goes on from JAWWEV010000115.1 coordinate 93,978,432, forward strand.
AGTTTGTACTATCATGATAATGATGCTAAGAATAATAGAATGTTACAAAAAGGCAGGAAATATTTGTCCTGATTATATAAAAGGAAGAAGCTGCCAAAACATTGCCTTGTAGTCAATTTAAATTCCAAATATTTTAATAATTTTTTCAGAGAACAAATTTTCAAGATGTTTTGTTATTTAGTGAGGTATATTCAAAGTGATAAAAATTATATCTGGAGCTAATTTTCTGAAGTATGGATAAAATTGTTTTGTTCAAAAGAGTAGTTCCATATTTTGGCTATTAATAGAGACTGTGAGTATACTAGGATGGAAAAATTTGTCTTATGGTATTTTCTCTTACACTTGGTAACTTTATGGGAATTACTAAGGTCAGTTATGTAATCATTTTAACAGCATGAAAAATTAAATTGGACAGACTTATAAGCATATCCAACTCTTCAAAGATTGATGTCATTAGAAAAGCTGTACATGCACAAAACATGAAGCAAAATAAAATCTTTTTGTATGTTGTGGTTTAACCCCACCCAGCTGCTGGCTCACTATCCCCCAGTGGGATGGGGGAAAGAATCGGGAGGGTAAAAGCTGAAAAACACATGGGTTGAGATAAAGACAGTTTAATAGGGAAAACAAAAGTGGCACACACAAGCAAAGCAAAAGAGGGATTAATTCACTGCTTCACATGTGCAAGCAGGTGTTCAGTCATCACTAGGAGAGCTGGGACCCCCCACATGTTACAGTTACTTGGAAAGTAACGTTTTCCCTTAGCTTTATATGCTGAGCTTGATGCCATATGGTATGGAATATCCCTTGGGTCACAGCCTCCTCACTGGTAGTGTGGAAGCAGAAAAGGCCTTGATGCTGTGTGAGCACTGCTCAGCAATAATGAAAACATCTCTCTATTATCAACACTATTCTGGTCACAAGTCCAAAACACAGCACTACTGGGACTGCTATTAAATCAATTAACTGTATCCCAGCCAAAACCAGTATATTGTGCTATTTGATAAACACACTTCACAAGATACATTCTTTTCTATTATTTTGAAGTTTCGCATATGAGACTTGATAGCAGTACTAAAACATTTTAATGTGTATGTAGCTATTTCTGCATCATCTGACACCATCTTCATGACATGAAGTTCATGGATTAAAAAAAAATAATAAATTCCAATGCATCTCTGAAACAAGGTTACAATGTCATATTGATCATCAAGCTGATTGATGTTATGTCACAAAATGATACTTCTGTTTCTGAGAGAGGATATAGAAGGTAAGGTAGAATTAAGATATAAAAAGATAATTTTTTAACCAATATTCCATCATTTACAGCCTTTCAAAACAGAAGTTAACTTCCTAAATACTGAATAGAAGGAAGCAGGGCGACAGTGATTTGTAATTTATTTCTTCATGTCTAACTTATGAGGGGAACATTCTTGGCAGAAAGGGGGTTCTTGCTGTGCTCCTAAACACCATGAAGAACTGTGGTGCATAAACTACTTTTCTCTTCTTGGGTTATAATTCTACTAAACATGCCAAATGTCACCTGACTGCTTACACACAGTAAAAGAAAATGGAGCACTGCATATGTTTGTCTTCTTTCAGACCAGTGGACTCAGATCCTTATTAGCAGTATTCATCAATGTCAGCATTTCAGATGTAATGAATTCTGCCTATTCCAGATAAGGGGGAGTCTGTTATTCTAGTAATAGTTTTTCAGATTGCCTTGAAAGGACATACCTTAAATACTGCATTGTGGCAAAAAGAATATTTTCAATATTGTCAAAAAGCAGAATTCAATATTAAAATTACCTTAGGAACACACTCCCCAACAATGTACCTTGGTAAGGTTCTTTGAGATAAAGACATGAAAATTAAGAAGTCTGAAAAGTCAGTTGCTAATTTACATAGAATTCATAGATTAAGAAATTATATGGACTTACAAAGTCTGACTGTGTATGCATTTATTTATAAGGCCTTTGACACATGTTTCACTGAAAGGCTCATTTTATTCCTTAACTACTTTCCACACTAAACCAATTTGGAAATTGTTAAATTTCATTGAATAACATTTGTATTAACATGGAGTTTTAGCCTCTTCTTGCACTTAAAAAATTGTCATGCCACTTTAGAGTGCTGGAATCATCTCATTTACAGAGACATATCCCAGTGAGGTATGTGGAAACTGCCATTTGGAAATCCAAGTGGCAAAGTGTGAGCTGACATTAGCACAGACAATTAAGACTCAAAACAGGAGGATGGAGTTGTTCGTTCTTCTTACACCATATTGTTTGTTCCCTTCCTCTAAATAGCTACCTGCAGATGCTGAGTTATGGTCTCTGCTATTGCCTAGAAAGCAAAAAATGGATTTGGAATACAGGCGATAGCTGTTAGTGGAATAGAATCATGCAAACAGAAAAACAAAGGTTAATTAACTGACTCATGTATTAAGACAGAAATATCTTTTTTTTTTTTTTTTTTTTTTTTTTTTGAGGGCGAATTGAAGGTATGGAGGAATGCTGAAGAGGCTTTCTGCCTACCAAAGGAGAGAGGCTGTGCTCCAAGTGTGAATGAAAGTGTAGTTCTACTGAGCAGGACTGGTAACAGCAGAGATACAATGAGCTGACAAGTGGAGTTGTGTTGTTAGACAGAAGTACCTTTAAACCAAGCTTGGGAGTCTCTATCTATTTATCTATCTATTATCTAGTGATTGTAATTTTCTATGGGAGCACTCTGCTGCATATTCTTGCTTTAATTCTGATGAACTTTTTTGGGGTTTGTTAGGAGTCTTTTCAGTTCTGCTCTTAGAACTTTTTTTTTTTCTTATGCTCAGTTAAAAGTGAAACTATTTTGAGTTGACTCACAATGACTTTATGGTCAGCAGAATGTGTCTTTCATGAAATCAACACTGGAAGTTTAGCTATGTGTTTCAATAGATAATTTTCCATAACCGATTCTTCTAAATGACTGTGGTGTCTGATAGTCAGTACCTCTTCTAGTTGGTCAATCAGATTCTTTAAGAGCAATTTTGAGAGCATCTTTGCTTATTTTCATATATAGAATCTGGGGTTTTTGTAGCCTCTGTCTTGCTAGCTATTATATATATCCTGTCAGTCATCTCTGCAGTTGAGGTCTCTGATAAAGAACAAGAAGCTGTCTCATGTTTATATGTCATAGAAGTATAGTTACCTTTAGAAGCATAGTCTTCTTTAAATTAAGAACTCCAGAACCTCCTTTGCTATGTTTTTCCCCTCACAAATATTCTGCAGAGTCATGCATAGCAAACATGCTACTGAAAGCTCAGTAACTGCTGTGACAGAATTGGAAAGTACATGTTGAAAGACAATTGCTGTTCAAGGATTTTGTAACACTGAATAAAGGAAGAAATTGTTTATAAAATGTTTTAGTAATGAAAAAAACTTGTATTGGAGAGGCAAAAGAAGACACAGTTAATATTCTTTAATGCATATTCAGTAGAATCGTGATTTGTAGCGCACACAGTTTCTTTATAAGCTTTGTTAGGTCTTACAGTATTAACCTTCTGAGGTTGTTGCTTTTGGCAGTTTCTGTTCATTAGACTTGTCCTGCATGAGAAAGCCCTGTTAAAATCCAAGGAAACTTTCTGTTTGCTGTAATCCAAATCAAAGCCATACTCTGAAATTTAACCTGGTTATGTATGGAAATACCTACTCATAACAGCATCCTGTCTGTAATGAATCAAGCATGAACTAGCAATAAATTGTACGTGTCATTAGCATGTTTTTACTGCTGGGGATAGTGTGTAGCACTATGGATCATGTAGGGTTGAGACATTGCTGTCGTGGAGGCAGCAGCTTGTGCTGGACACCCAGCCACCCTCTGCGATGCAGATGGGGAGCAGAAGGTACACAGAGATATAACTCAGAAAATGGACTACACTGAGAGAAGACGCTTTAAATCAGGCTGTAGAAAGGTTTGAGAAGTTAGGCAAGTCTTCAGTGTGCTGCACATGGAGGACTGATGTTCTTTGCTTACACAAGGACACATATCTCTGTACATGCTCCAAGGCCACTAACTCTCCTGGAGTTCAACTTCTCTCCCAGGTCAGGCTTTCTTTTTTTTTTTTTTTTCCTTTCTTTTTTTTGTTGTTGTTGTTCTGTTTATTTTGGTGCAAAATATAAAATCAGTACAAGATAATGATGCTCTTACCTTCCCATTTCATATATACATTTCTCTATAAACTCCTTTATCCTGGATTTGTGGAGATTTTTTTCTAAAATTTGGCTGTCCAGATTCATCTAGTAAATCTCTCTTCTTGTTGTCTACATAAAAAGAGCCTAAAGAACTTTTTGATCAAATGCATAACTTTTAGCATTTCTATATTATATGACATTTATCTAAACATTGTATTGCTAAAGCCTCTAAACTTGGCTTTAGCACAGCTTGACAATATCCTCTATACAATAATGTCAATAACTTGCACCTATGTTGGAACCTTTTTAGTTCAACTGTATTTATTTGTGATTCATTGAAAAAAGTAAAAGAAAAATTGTGTGTCTTTCTAAGACATAAAAAGAGAGAATAGAAGACTGAGGGGAGACCTCTTTGCAGTTACAACTTCCTCATGAGGGGAAGAGGAGGGGCAGGCACCGATCTCTTCTCTGTGGTGACCAGTGACAGGACCCCAAGGAATGGCCTGAAGTTGTGTCAAGGGAGGTTTAGGTAGAATATTAGGAGGGTAGCTGGGCACTGGAACAGGCTCCCCAGAGAAGTGGTCACAGCACCAAGGCTGACAGAGTTCAAGAAGTGTTTGGATGATACTCTCAGACACATGGTGGGACTCTTGGGGATGGTCCTGTGCAGGGCCAGGAGTTTGACCCCATTCTTACAGGTTCCTTCCAGCTCAGCACATCCTGTGATTCTGTGATGCTTTACAGTGGAGAGGTGGGAAAGCAAAAGGTAGCTCCTGTGTGGAGGACTGGGTATGCTCTTTAGCTGGAGCTCTCTCTGTTGCAGTGTTTCTTGTGTATTTTTTCTAAACAGACAATATTATCAACATTAGAACCTCTGAATGAAAAAAAACTGTACCTTGAACAAGTCAAGGGCCCACTTCTCAAGCTTGTCCAGGATCCTGCTGGGTGAAATCCTCTTTTTCTGTTGTGTTAACTGCACTGCTCGGCTTGGTGAGGGTGCAGACTTTGTGGTGGTGTGCTCAGTATCACTGGGTCTGTTATTGGAAAAAATATTAAAGAACACTGGTCCCAAGAAGGAAGATCATATATATTAATGGAATGGCATCTTTTACACTTGCTGATCCAGATTTAAGAAACTGAAAAGATGGAAATTCTGGGGCACTGATAGAATATATACTTATAAAAGAATGAATTCATACATTCCTTAAGTCCTTTAGTAGAGAACAAAAGGACTTTTTAATAATCACATTCTGTATCTTTAATCTGTATCAGCAGAATTTATTTTAAGAGTTTGAAATGTTGAAAAATTTTCATAGTTTTTATTACTAAATTTAAAAATATTAATAAGAATGTTTATGTTCTTTTCATATGGAACAAAAAAACTAATGAATTTCTGTATTAATTCAGACAAAAACTGCATTTAATCTGTCCTAACAACTGACAGTAGAAACAGCTTTGCTGCCTCTATGTTTATGTTTAGAAAACATTATCAGAGCTTTCACTCATAAATTAGTCTGGTTTGTTCTTCTGTTATTTGACAATGTTTATTTAAAGCCTAGTACTATATGGAAAATATTTCCACAATAAAATGGTGTGTCAGGTGAGAATATCCTCTTAATATGTCCACAGTAAGATTCTGGATGAATTTTTTCATCAGCTTTCTTTTGGATAAATGAAGGTGAATGCATTTTATTTTAGCATTTGGTAGTATCCACATGGGATATACCTTTTAGGATGGGATGAAGTTTCTCCCACCTGAGACAGACATGGCAAGTTTGTTGTGATACTTCAAAGAAATAGAAATTATTTCTAATCTTGAATGAGTGATTTCCCATAAGAAACTCCAGTGTAATGTGTATCCTAAGGAATCGATAAACGAATGCTTAAGAATCACTTCAGCTTAAATGTAGGGTGTGGCAATGAAACTTTTCCTGAAGGCTATATAACATTGCAGAGTTTTCATCTGTGCATTGTATTTCTAAATTTCATCTATCAATTTAATGGCTAAAGTCCTACACTGACAATAGTATCCTTCACTTTCTTCTATTTATTGGGCAGATTGAGACTTCCTTACACATTAGCTGCATTTGCTGATGTAAATGTACAGAAGAGGGAAAAATCACCACCATCTTTTCAAATAATTCCATTGGAGGTTAGTTTTTAGTGTATGTCTGGTAGCAATAAAACACAGAAAGACCTGGAATCTCTGCTGATTTCAAGTGAACATAGCTTGTCAGTCTTTAGCCATAAAATTAGGACAATATCAATAAGAAGACAAATGTTGTAAGATTGGTTCAGAAATGTGTAACAGCTCACATTGAAAATATTACTTAAAAATACTACAGAAGGAGAAGAAAGTTAAGATACAGAATCTTTATCCTCTCCTTGACAAATACTTACTATATTTGCTGCATTGTAAATACAGTGGTTCTATCAAGATATCATAAATTGGACTTTTTCATTGTTTTCCTCCATGAAAACATCATTTATTTGCTTGTAGGCACCCATCATAGAACCATAGAGTCATAGCATATGAGTTGGAAAGAACCTCAAGGATCATCTGGTCCAACCTTTCATGGCAGAAGCACAGTCTTGACAAGATGGCCCAGCACCCTGTTCAGCTGAATCTTATGTGTCCAACACAGGGGAATCCACCACTTCCCTGGGTAGATTATTCCAATGGCTGATAGTTCCCATTGTGAAAAATTAGCCTCTTGTGTCCAGTTGGAGTCTCACCCCTCACCTTTTCCATGTGACTCCTTGTTAAAAGAGAGTCTCCATCTTCTTTGTAGCCATCCTTTAAATACTGGAACATGGTCATAAGGTCTCCCCTTCTCAAGGCTGAGCACACCCGTTCTCTCAGACTTTCCTCATATGGCAGCTTACCAGTCATTAATCATCTTTGTGGCCCTTCTCTAGACTCTCTCCAGCCTGTTCATATCTCTTTTGTAGAGTGGAACCTGAAATGAACACGGTGTTCCAGGTGTGGCCTGACAAGCCCTTTGCAGACTGGGACAGTGACTTGTTTATCTCTGCTGGTGGTGCCCTTGTTGATGCTGCCCCACATTGTGTTGGCTTTCTTTTTCTTTGCTGGAGCAGCACACTGCTTGCTCATATTGAGCTTGTTGCCCACGAGGACCCCCAGGTCCCTTTCCTCAGAGCTGCTTTTCAGTGCTGTTTGACTCAAATAAGGTACAAAACAGAAGCAAAGCACCTAATTTTATAGAGCTTATGATGTTTCTACTCTTGTACAAAGTAAGATACTATAAAAAGACACATCAATCCATGACTTAAGAGTTGAAGATTTTATGAGATAACTATTCACAAACTGCAGATCTGGAAAAAACCTGCATATAAATAGTGATTCAATATTTACAGATCCACATTTTACCCCGGAATTTAATATAGGAATTTTCTGACTCATCAAGAATATTGCTTTATGGTAACTTATGAATAATAGTGAATTATACAGTTATATCAAGGTCACCTGAAATGTGTTTAACATATTAGTCATAAGATCCATGGTGGAATTAATTAAATGCATTTATGAACTGCGTCAAATATGTTCTCTTCACAATGCTCTTGAAGAATTATTTCTGTGCTGATGAACACCCCCCCAATATTTTCTAATTGCAGTATTTCTCCCATTTTTGTTTTATTCTTAGTCTTATGGTTATGCATATTATATATTAATTAATCTCAGATAACAGGAACCAAAAATAATTGAAAAATCAAACCCTAGAACTTTCATATTAATTAAAATTATAGGCTTTTATACTGTTAGGGGGAAAAATATTACTCTTGTATCTGTTTTATTTTACTACTCTAGGTCAGGGATAATGTAATTGATAGTTCATGCATAAAGATAATTCATTGTATAAAGAGCAATACAAGATAAAGTATTGTAAATTAGCTATACTAGTGCTGATGTACCAATATGTGAAGTATTGATGCCATGGAATTCAAGAATACTAAAAAAATGTGGCAGAGAGCTTCTGAAAGGTGAGACAGACTTTGAATACCAATTCCTTCTTCCTCTATTTAAATGTTTTCATTAATTTTGATTTTTATTCAATATCCATGTATATATGTGTCACGTGAAAGGGAGGAGGGAGACAGAAATGCAAAGATTTCTAGTCTTAACTGTATTAATTAAAAGTTATTAGC
>JAWWEV010000115.1:94002665-94050476 GCA_035583235.1 Hafferia zeledoni
GAAGGAAGGAAGGAAGGAAGGAAGGAAGGAAGGAAGGAAGGAAGGAAGGAAGGAACTCGGAAGGAAGGAAGGAAGGAAGGAAGGAAGGAAGGTAGGTGAGTGGGTGGTAGAATCATTTTATGTGTTGGAAATTCAACTAGTGTTTCAGCTGATGTGATGTGACGCAGCTTGTGAAGACACGCCAGCTTGTATCAACTGAAAATGTGCAAAATGTGACTCAAAGACAGTTGGCTTCAAGAGGTTGGTGCTGAGATTAAGATATTTGATAATAAACCTGTTTGTTGAAGGTATTTTCTTTTAGGAATAGCACCAAAAGGAGACTTCGGAACTGTGTTTTGGGAGGTGTCATCTGTTCTCCAAGTGCTGTGATTGTAAAGTGGCCTTTGATGTTCTGTTTGATGCCTCCAGTTCTCTCGTCTTAATAGTCTACAGAATCAAAGCTTTATAAATGTAAAAATGCCTGTTATGCCAAATGACATGAATTACAAACAATATTGCTTAACTTTATAATAAATTTATTTATAATAAATGTGATCTTTTATGACCAGATGATGTTTACTAACTAAATGGTGTGAATCTTAAATTTGTTTTCAAAGTACATTAATACTTCAGATTTTTCTGGGAAATTGTAAGAACATTGTATGGTCTGGATGACTGCAGCTCACAACTATACCTTGACTTACAGAGAAGATGTTATAAATGCAGATTTATAGCTGAAGCATGAAACAGCATTTGTCTGTCTGTCCAGCAAGCCACTGTGGACAATTTAATTTTAGAGTTTCTGCCACAGGAGAAATACGTTCAATGTTTTTCACACACTTTCTCACTGAATAAGGAAAGTTGTAGAAAGAAGGGTAAATAGGGATTCAGGTGAGCTAAAGGCATGATAGAAGTGAGTGTTTCCACATTTTCAAGGGTAAATAATGCAGCTGTAGTTTAATAACTAATATAATGTGCACTGAATTAATAGTTTATAGTTACTTGTATAAGAATTGTGTGGTTGGCAAGACTATGGTTGGGGACAAGAATCTTCTTAAACTAGTTAGAACTGGTTTTTTTTTTTTCTAACTGCTAATTGACTAGTCACCACAGCTAACATAAACATGTTGTTTTCAAATCACTGCTGTTTTTTCTGTCTTTTTATGTTTTCTAACAAATGCACCTGTCAGATGAGATGTAAGACAGCATGAAATAATGCAGCCTGATGTAACATGAGTGAAAGCTAACATTTTAGATTCTTATCCTGCTCTTATTGAAGGCTGTGCACAATCTCCCAAAGGCATGTCCACTTCTGTTGAGCTATGCCAGTAGTTTCCTACTTGGACTTTTGTCCCCCAGAAGCAAGGCAGATATGTAAATAATCTGAGCCCGTCTGTACAATGTTGCTCCTTCTGTCACTGAGGTCTGTGAAGTCCTTGTCGTTGACTTCGGTAGGAGCAGGATCATAGTCCTGGATGCTTCAATAGTCAGATACATTGTGTTACTGTTCAGAAAGGCTGGAATGTGAGGATCAACCCCTTCCACCTCTCACCATCCCCTAACCTCTTTTTAGTTAAAGTTTAGTTAAAGTTAGATCTCTTGATTATCACAAACATCAAACCCAGTAATTTTAGTCCTAGAGAAAGAAACCAGAGTGTTGTATTTGTACCTTGTCCAGAAAATTGTTTACATTAGAATATTGCCTGAAAAGACTGCTGAGAAAAAGACTCTAGGCTAATTTAGTAGGAGATAAGATAAGGGAGCAGAAGCTTTAATGAGCACCCAGGATTCACCAGGAATACATATCCACACACGTGCTCCAAACAATGATTTCATGAGTTTTATAATAATGTCCCTCCAATCCTCGGTTCTGCCCTGTTATGCCCCAGGCACACCCTGTACAGAATTGAGTCTGGGAGAGTTTTGGGACCCTTCTTCCATCATCTTCTTCTTCCTCATATCACGTTGGGTTCTTGGAGGTTTTCCAGCATTCTGGTCTTCTACATCACTCTGCCTGCTTTTATGTGTCCTGGTATAGGCCCTGAGGTGTTTTTCAGCCATTCTACCTTGAAAAGAAGACTAAACAGCTAACAAAATTTTGAGGGGTTGATATGGGATGGAGTTCAATAAATATTGAACTACTGAGTTTACTTTTACTGGTACATTAAAATCTACACTCACTATAAGTACTTCTAAAATCTATAAAAATTTAAAAAATCAAGAATTAAATAAAACCTCTGAGGCATCAGAATGCTTAAGGAGGAAGAGCCATAAAGGTATCTCCTGTGAGTGGTAAATTAAAAATGTCCTAGAGAAACCCATATCCATGTGATTTTGTGGAATCAGTGACTGTGAACATCAGAACAACTCACGGGTCTGAGGGCAGTTCTGCACCACAGACACAGCCCTGACATGGCAGATCAGCCTACATTTCACCCACCCTGGCACAACCAGCTTTAGCAGTGCCAACATGAATATCATCTACTTGCTGTGCTGCTTCTGGCTCTCATTTCCTGTCAGTCACATGGCTTCCTGAGGATGAGTCAGTAACGCAGACAGCTTTTTTCTGTACAATATTTCACACTAAAAAAAAAATTGCTTGTAATATTCATGCAAAGGGTACATCTCTTCTTCGTATTTCAAATATGCTTTAATCAAGGATTAAAAATCCCTTTGAGCAGCTTAGTTCAGGACTAGTCCCTGAGATAATTCTTGTGTACTGTGATGTACAGGCCACATATGAGGGCCCAGGCTGGATGAAAAGGCCTTAAGTAAGTTCAGTTTCTTCAATTTCATGTGCTTAAATAAATGAGTATTTTGGTAATTTTTTTAAATTTTGTGTTTTAAAACAGCATCCACCGTAATTCTATAAGAAAAAATTGTGTAATATATAATTGGAGTGTTGCATTCTTAGGAGAAACCATTTAAGTATGTAATATCATAAACATCCTCTTACATCTTCACAGTTCCAATTTGTCCTATTGACTGTATCTCTTAGTTTATTTTAATTCAACCAATTGTCTAAAATTTTATTTCTGTAATTTATCTGAATAATGTGCATGGGCTGAAGGTTTTTAATTAGTAAACATATACTATAATTACACTATTTATAAAGTATTATTCTAATCAGATGTACCTTAAAGATAATGCTGATTGCATTTTTCTTGCAGTTCACAACATAAAAATATATAAATAGTTGCTTGAGATATACACAATGGAACATATAAAAATTATAAGTAATTGCTTGAGATATACAAAATGGAGAACATAATGCTGAAATATTCTATTTCATATGGGATAAATAAAACTTATGACAATCTTATGATGATTGAGAAAAATATCTTAATCCTTATTCTTTTAGTCCCTATGAGCTGAAGGCACCAAATAAGACTGGCAGCATTTTGACACCATTTGGAATTTGTGTAGGTAAGGCCAAAGGATTCAGAACAACACTGAATCAGACCTGTAGTTACTCATGCAATTGTGTATGTTATTGATGCTGCAAAGTCATAGAATCACAGAATATGCTGAGTTGGAAAGGAACCACAGGGATCATTAATGTCCAACTCTTAGTCCTGCACAGGACCATTCCCAAGAGTCATACCATGTGCCTCAGACTATGATCCATATGCTTCTTGAACTCTGTCAGCCTTAGTGCTGTGATCACTTCCCTGGGGAGCCTGTTCCAGTGCCCAGCCACCCTCTGGGTGAAGAATCTTTGTCTAATATCCAACGTAACCCTCCCCTGACACAACTTCAGACCATTCCTTGGGGTCCTGTCACTGGTCACCATAGAGAGGAAATCAGTGCCTGCCCGTTCACTTCCCCTCATGAGGAAGTTGTAACTGCCATGAGGTCTCCCCTCAGTCTCCTCTTCTCCAGGCTGAACAGACCAAGTGACCTCAGCTGCTCCTCATACAGCTGCTTCTCAAGGCCCTTCACCACCTTCATTGCCCTCCTTTGGATACTTTCTAAGAGCTTAATGTCTTTCTTACGTTGTGGTGCCTCAAACTGCACACAATATTCCAGATAAGGCCACCCCAGTGCAGAGCAGAGTGGGACAATCCCCTCCCTAGACCAGCTGATGATGCTGTACCTGATGCCTCCCAGGACATGGTTGGCCCTCATGGCTGCCAGGGCACTGCTGACTCATATTCAACTTGCCATAGACCAGGACCCCCAGGTCCCTTTCCATGGCACTGCTTTTCAGCATCCCATTCCCCAGTCTGTACAAACATCCAGGGTTGTCCCATCCCAGGTGCAGAATTCAGCACTTTCCCTTGCTGAACTTCATATGGTTGGTGATCACCCAGCTCTCTAACTTGTAGAGGTTTCTCTGCAGGACCTCCCTGCCTTTGAGGGAGTCAACAGCTCCTCCCAGTTTTGTGTCATCTGTAAACTTGCTTACTATCACTTAGAGTCCTGAATCCAAGTCATTTATGAAGATGTTGAATAGTTCATGGCCTAAGATTGAGCCCTGTGGGACCCCACTAGTGACAGGTCACAAGTCTGATGTTAGCTCACTCACTATTACCCTCTGTGCTTTACCTGTGAGCCCATTGCTCACTCACCACATGATGTGTTTATCCAGATGTGTGCTGGACATTTTGTCCAGAAGGATCCTGTGAGAGACAGTATCAGAAGCTTTACTGAAATCCAAAAAGATTACATCAACTGGGTTCCTGTGCTCAGCTAGATGGGTTACTGGGTCATAAAAGGAAATCAGGTTTGATAAGCAGGACTTTCCTCTGAATAAGTCATTCTGTCTGCGACTGATGACAGCCTTGTCTTTCCATTCTGAATATTGCTATGCATTAATGTCAGCTACTGACATCAAGACTCAGGCACAGGAGCTGCATCATCCTCCATTCCATCCTGTTGTTCCAATAAAAATTACTTTTATACTGTGCAAACAAATCAATAAGATTTAAACATAAGGTACTAAATTTTCTGTGGTTAAGATTACTAGAACACATAATTTCATTTCCATTCATGAATGTCTCACACAGCTGTATTTTGATTTTATAATCTTGTGGGAGTATGTGTCTGTTACATCATTCCTACTCTGGTAATGTCAATGAATGTCATAGATTGTATATGTTTTGCATATGTTAATGTATTAACATCAAAAGCACAATGGAAATTATGTTTTATGCATGCATATGTTGTCCCTCTACCTATGTTTTGATTATATTTAACTTTGCTAATGTTGAAATACTGTTTGCTATGTTACATTGTTATTATTTTCATTCTTCTTTCTTGTATGCTCATTGCATAGAACAGTAATGCCAATATTCTGATTTATATGAATTTCACATCTAAATCAGAAGCACAATTATGTGTATGGACACCTGTCCAGAAGAATGCTTCATTATTTATTGCAGTAGATCCATAAAATATAGTTTTTAATGTTATAGCTAAAATTCTTTCTGCAAAATGCACTTGTATTAACAAAGATAATGGTTTTAAAGCTAGAACCAATATAATATCATCTGATCTTTCTAAATTAAATTCTAAGAATTACTCTTCCATCTTTGAAAATTAAACTTCTCTAATGACTATTGAAAAATTTATTGCTGCTCATTTTCTTTCCTCAAGTTATGAGTTAGCAATTTAATTTGGAAGATAGTATTTGTCCTTCCCGGTTGATGCCAGATGACTCCACACTGTTTCAAATGAAAAAAAAAAAAAAAAAAGAAAAAAAAAAAAAAAGAAAAGAATTAAAATAGCAAAGATGAACAAATTTGAAACATTTTCTGGACTGGTTCTGTGTTCACACACAAAAAACCCAGACTGCTGGATAACAGAAGTGATGCAGAAAGTAAAAACCACCAGGGAAGAAAAAGTAGGTAACACAGACGATGCTCATGGAGCAGATACAGTGAGACAAATGGATTTTTCCAAGCCCTCAGAACTGAGCTTTTTGACAATATATTCTTTAGGAGTAGTTTAAAACCAAACTGCTTGAACTGCAGTGCATTTCTCAGCCTCATCATGTAGGAACCTGGTGACAAAAATGATAATAAATAACCTGCTGTAAGATCCTGACATGTGAATAAGGCTGTCAGAGAAGTGGTCTGAGAGAGTGGCATCAATAAAAGGCATCAATAAAAAATGAAAGTCAAAGTGACAACGCTGAAATGATTAGATTTTGTAGACAGCCTGTGTGTTGGAGGAGTCTGGCAGTACAGAAGTCAAGAAGTCTTCAGAATAGTTTGCTTATGGTTGAATTGCTCCTATTCCAGTGAAGCTAAGAAGAGAATTTGGATAATTCTTTCAGTATGTCAAAAACAATGGAATCAGCACTTTCCTTTTATTTACCTGAGCTATACAATACTCTCTCATTCTACCAGCTGTTGCTAAGCAACTGTAACAGTAATAGTGATGTTTACCTAAAGCCTCAATTTATTTTACTTTATATTAGAAAGGTAAAAAAATAAAATCCAACCTGTCCTCAATGATCTCCATCTGCAGAATGAGGTTGCATCTATGAAGAATAGTCTTATTTTAAAGGGTGCTATATCTGCCTTTAGCTCAGCATTTTAAAATATAGGATCTTACTCTCTATAAAAGAACTTTTTCAACACCACCTTCTACATATTTGAAATCTGGTATACAACTTGCATTGCTTTCCTCTCTTTAATTCATTTACTTTTCTTCATTTTGATGAATCTCAAGAACAACTGGAGTAAATTCAAATGAAGAAGGAACAGAGTGTAAAGTCTTTGCTTTACTGGGACAAAATCATTATTTTTGAAGGAAAAGGGATAAACCAACTTCATATTATCTAGTTGCTTTTAATTAAAAACTTACTGCTTTGTTAGAAGGATACACTGTCAAGTTGTAGCCTTGGGAGAGCAGTTATAGCCTTTTTATTATTTTGCCCAAAAAGTAGCATCTGAATTGACTACAGACTGGATTTTTTTTTTTTTTAAGTATTAATTTTTTTTAAAAAAAGGAAGTATTTCCTGCAGAGAGACATAAGACATATTTTCCTGCATTTTATTTCCCTGTTAACTTCTGTGAATACTGATTTATTGGTCTTTTTTGACAATCCAGTATTCAATAGAAAACATGAAATACCTTTTTTTTAGTTTGTAATGGCAGTGTGATACAGCTGATGTATAATATGCATTTCAGCATTGAGAACTTCATTAAAACAAAAAAATTCACATACCAGCAATTAAGACATTTTGCTCTGGTACACAGTAAAACTAGAATTATGTCAGAATTTGTTTCCGAATTTGCTGAATAGTGATATTAATCTTTAATCTTCAGGATAATTTAATTTCAGTTGGGTGCTGGATAAATTCTTAAATACACGTAGGAAATGGTGCACAAAGCTATGGCCTGACTCTCAAAGTACTAATCTGAGACTTTAAAAACACTAACTTTTCTGTTTCATCAGCACAATCAATGAATATATATCCTCTGGCTAAAAAGTCTGAATCTAAAAAATTTTATAGATTGATGAAGTTCCAGTCACCTTGTGAATGTCTGTATCAGAATTTAAGGTTATTACATGCATTCAAGCATCTCATGTTTGGAAGGGTCGAATCCAGCACCTAGCAGAGGTGAGGCTGCCCCATCTCTTTCCCAGATGCAGGCAGTGACAAGGCTGAGCAGCTTTTCTTGCTAGATACAGGCACATAGACCACAGGAATACACCACATGCACATATGTACAGACAGCTCCATGGATTAAGAGAGTCAGACACTCACACTCACAGGAGCTCAGGTAGCACCAGCAGCCTCATTTGGTGTCTCCTCTCTGGCCTGGGGGAGCTGTGTTCCTCCCACCCATTCGCTCACCCAGAAAGCTGACCACAATTCCCCTGGGCCACAGTAGAAATGCCACCCGAGGTCTCATCCTTGGAGAAACCCTCCTGTGTTCCTCTCCAAGTCCCCTGCTCACCATCTCATTTGTCCAGATGTTCCCTAGCACTCACACACACCCCCACACTGGCTCCTGATGCTGCACTGCAACAGGACAGGCTCTGGCCCTGGTCCAACCTGGGGCTGGCTCAGAGTGTCACTCACTGGGGTCTCCCTGGTCACTGGCCCCCAGGCATTAATTATTTCATATCAAATAATTTTTAAACAATTTCTCACTAATTCTCTTGAAACTAACTATTTTTCATTGGATCTTGCAAAAACGTAATGAGTAAATTTACACTGTTCTCATTTCACATTGCTGCGAACTTCGGTATGCTTAAATATCTGAAGTACTAAAGCTGTGTGGCACCAGTTCTCCCTGACGATGGAAGGTGATGACAGGCATAGCAAGCAGAGTCCAGAGTGGGGCAGGCGCCTGCTTTGTGAGATATCTATGCTGTCACTGCTGGCCAGAGTGTGCTTCAGGTGTGCCAGTAAAGATGGATTGCAGCTGTGAATAAATCTTTGGTGATGCCTAAATTAAAAGGATCTTGATATTTTCTGATTTGATTAATTCTTGGAAAATGCTTCATAATGATGTTGTGAAGTTTACTTAATAAGTGATTTTTAAAGGACACTTGAAGTAGATACATCCTCTTTAAAACAGTCCTTAGAGAATTGTGCCTTTGCCTTGCTGGCCGTTTGACTTTTGCCTTCTTGATTGAAGTTATTTTAGAAAATAACAATTTTGTTGGGTAGTAAGACAATCAGAAGATGGGGTTTGGATACATTAAAGAGGAAGAAGTGATAAAGGTCAGTGCAGAGGGTCTATGGGGTCCTGCAACCTTGATGGGGTAGGAAGTGCTGGAGATTATGTGGAGCCCAACAGAAGTGAAAACACAAAGGGAGCATATGAAAACACAAGAGAAAGGAAAAACAAGTTATTGAAACAAGGGGACTGAAACCACTTGTTCATATCTTACAGCTCTGTACTGCTCTACCATCTCAATTGATGGCAGCAACAATTTAAATCTGTAGTTGCCTCTTGTAGTTCAGAAGGAAATCTTTTTTTTTTTTTTTTTTCCTATGTATATATAACATTGTACTATCACGAAGGTTTACTTTTTATCCTTTTTGGTAAAATTCATAGTGACAAAACTGTGCTTTACCTCTCAAAGTCACTTAAGTTGTGGCTAATACTGCAGTAAAAAAGTCCTGCAATTGTGCATGTACATGAGTAAGACAAATCATAATTGAGGCATGAGGTGCTCTAGGGACATGAGAGGTGTGTGTCTGAATTGCTGAGTGGGAGGGAACATTTTAAATCTGCAAAGGCTCTAACCAAGTAGTCGGTCAATGGCTGAACATCTTGTGCAAAATGGCAATATTTATTTTGTACTTGACACAAGGGCTGGAGCTAAAGTGAATTGTATGAGTAGACCTTTTTGGGGTGCATTCAGTCATCTTCAGCCTGCATTCAGCTCAGCAGAACTACTTAATCTCTGCTGATATTCTTTTAGTAATTTTCTCTTGATATGTTCAGTTTCTTTTCTTTGTTGACGCTTTCTTCTACTAAGACACTCATTTGAAACAAAATATTCCTAATCCATTGGTGTCATTTTACTGGTCTGTGGTGTCTCTGCAGTGAGAAACTGCTTTTTTTTTGGTGTGATATTGTATGGTCAACTCCTAATTTGCTGCTGCCTGTCACCTATAAGTCTCATTCCTGCTCTCCAAAAATATCCTGAAACTGAATGTCTTGTAAGTGATTTGATGCTAAATCTACTCTTTGGCAGAGGTGTAATATTTGAGAGTTCTGAAAATTTTAGACTTACATGTATTGAAAAAAACAGATATTATACAGGTAGCACTGACGCTTTCTTTCTACATTCTGCTCTGTTCACATGCTCATGTCTTCACCAGGCAGGGACAGACCTAGAATGATGTGTGTTTTCTGTGTCTGTATTGCTCTTAAAGTCACTTTGAATATTGCTTAGTTCAGAAGCAAAATCCTCCCTGCAGTTGTCAGTATGCAGCAATGGGATTGCTGGGAGTTAACTGTGTATTAAATTTCTTCTCAGATTTTTATTGAGTTTTTTACTGAACACTAAATAAATAAGTATATATTTTTATATATACATACAAAATTAAGAGCAAACCTAAATAGTATTTCACAGTAGTTGTTTTTCTTTATGATTCTTCTTTGCCTCATGTTTCTTGGGTACAAAGTGAATGGACAACGCATGCATAAATAGTTTCAGAACTGGAGGAGTATATATACATGAAAGCAAAAGCAAACTGGAGAAAGAAAGGATTCTGGGTGGTAATAAACACTTAAATTAGACAAGATAGTGGTAAAACATTGTATGCCTTATTTATCATTTGAGTTTGTTTATTTTCCAAAATAGTAATGCACAATAATCTGTATCTACAGTAAGGAGCACAAACCACCTTTTGGAACAAAACTGGGATCAATCACTGGCAGTTGCAAAAACTTCTGTTAGTAGGAAGCAAGTGTCTTTGTAAAGAAACTGCTGGCCATGGCCATGTTCACTTACTACCCCAGCAATACTCAGTTTTACCTTAAGCCAGCTGTAGGATTCCCTAAGAGATTGGGGAAGTAATTTGTTTGTCTCCCTGGAAGTTAGAAATTTAGTTAACATATTGCGTTTACATATACAGTTACATATGGTGTAATACACTCCTTATACACTAGAATTCCAAATTTCTACCCTAAAAGGTGGTTTTGTTTTTGATAGATTTTAGATGATTTGCTAATTTGCACTTGATAGATCTCTTTCAAATCAACTCTTTCAAACACGAGTGGTAGGAAGGCTGCTGTGCAGCGTGGCTTGTGAGCAGGTACTTGACTTACACAAATCAGTTTCTGGATGTTGGAGACATGAAGTAGATGGTTAGAGTAACAGGGTGATAGGCTGTCACTGTATTCCTTTTATGCTTTCAGAACATTAATTCTGTGGTAATGAAATAATTTTAAATTGTTTGTGACACTTGTATGACATTTCCCCTGTGGTTGAAAGAAGAGGAATACAATGCAAAGCATCTGCAAAAACACTGATAAGTTACAGTGAACAGTACATAGCTGTAAAATTCATGCTAAGTTCACAGTGTAATAGCTTCCTGCTTTATGAATGTTTAATAATACCAATGTCTTATTAAAGCAATATGAATCAAATGGTAGATATACTAGAGAAGATTTTTACTTTAAAGGCCTCCTGAATCCTCATATCCTTTTTGTCTCTTCATTAAAGTTTTTGTTATATTTGAAATTTAGTAAAAATGATTCCTTATTAATTCTTTAGTTTTAGCTGCAAATCCCTTTTCTTAAATCCATTCTATTAAGATTTAGAAACCTCCCACAAGAATTTGACAGCACTTATCTGAAGGATTCAGTCACAGAGACCTGCTGCAGGGAAGTTAAAAATAAAATTGCAGGCTGAAATACGTTTCTGGTTTAAGTATAATAATAAAATGCTGGGATTATACTTGTTCTGAAGTGCTTAAAATGCATGTAATAATCCAAGAAGTACAGTGCACAGAAGGTCTTTAAACTTTTCTCTGCTCAAATATTTCATTAACACTTTTCTCCAGCTCTGAGTCACTACAACTGTTGTGTGGGATTAACAAAATGAAATAGGAAACTAGCAACAATGTGCACTGTAAGTCAAGGTTTCTTCCTGAGGACTCACTGTTAATGAGATATCATACCCTCACAAGTCTGTAGGATGTGCAAACCAGACACAGATGCCTGCTGAGTAAACCCTTAGTGTCATTGTTAAAGAATCCTAAAAAAAAAAAAAAAAAAAAAAAAAAAAAAAAGAAAGAAAGAAAGAAAGCCTTCCTGATCACAATACATATGGCTTTACAAGTGTTATACCACAAAAATTTTTCTGTATTGCCAAAGTATAAAAATATTGATATTAGTTGCAACACAATGCATAATAAATGTGTGTGTACATTTTGGTCTTCATGTTGAAAGTAGATTTCAGAACACCAGAAACCCTAATACCAGAAATTTTAGTATTTATATTGAAACTTTATAAATGACATTTGCCAAAAATCTCTGAACCCTCTCTTCCACTAAAACTGTCAGTCTGTTGAATTTATGGCATCAAGGCTAATGCTGAAATTTCACATTTCGATAAATAAGTCATGCGCTGTTAATACTACAGAACCTCAAATAATGATTCACTGCATAAAAAAATGATAGTTGTCTCAGAAATCCAGCTATGAGCATTTTGAATCTGGAGGGAGGTATGGTGTAAATGCAATTTTATTTAGTGTTTTAATCTAGAAAAAGTATTATAAAATTAAGATTGCATATGAGTAAACTCATGTAAGAATATATACTGGGGGAGGAGAAAAAAAGAACAAAGGCATATTTTTCTTTCTTCTTTTTCAGGTCAGAACTGTGGAGGCTTAGTACAGGGACCAAATGGTACTATAGAAAGCCCTGGATTTCCTCATGGTTATCCAAATTATGCCAACT
Organism: Hafferia zeledoni; assembly: GCA_035583235.1. NCBI lineage: Eukaryota > Metazoa > Chordata > Aves > Passeriformes > Thamnophilidae > Hafferia > Hafferia zeledoni. The sequence goes on from JAWWEV010000115.1 coordinate 94,015,029, forward strand.
GCACATGGATTATTATCACAGGAGAGCGTAACAGGATACAATTGTCATTTCATACTTTTGCCCTCGAGGAAGATTTTGATATTTTGTCAATTTATGATGGACAACCACAGCAAGGCAATTTAAAAGTGAGGTAAGGTATCTTTTCTATTTCTTAATTTTTCTCTCTCTCTCTAGTTTTCTTTCTCTCTCCTGAATATATGTTCTGATGATATGTTAGAATTGTGTTTCCTGAGATCATCCCCAGCAGTGCCCCAAGATCTCACAGCAAAAGACATTAATACAAATTTTAGATCTTTATGGTCCTATCTTGTGTATCAGTAACAACAGTACTTAAAATTTGCACAGTTCAAGATCAGTTTTTAGAAATGCCCTGAACAAGGGAGCATTTCATGTTGCAGTAAGTGTTTTTCTATTTACCTGCCTACTAGTGAAATCCAGATTTGACCCGGGAACCATTTCTTGAAGGCACTTTTTGAAAGAACTGTTACTGAGATCATGCTTTACTTTTCTACTATGCCTACAACATTTGAATCAGAGGATGGGGTGTGCTGCTTGAGCTAACAGTGCCCCATGGTCTCTCACCAAATGTGGTACAGAAGTGGTGAGGGATACAGTAATTTTGAGAGGCACAATATCACTGGTGCATGTTAGGCTGACTCTGGAAATGCTTGCTGGGTGAAATCCTTCAGGTGACTGTTGCCTGCCTGGCAGATAAGTTGAACTCTAAATTGTTTCTCATCGCCAAAATTGAAATTATTCTTCATTAAGCAATTAGGGATCTTTAAAGTTCAGAAATAGGGCTAACTTATAGGTCCAAATACCACCAAGATTATAAAGAGGCTTTATGGAAGCTTTCTGATCTTGAAGCTTGTCATAACTTCAGGTTTTGATTGATTAATTTCATTGGTGTCCACTTGTGAGTTCCTCAGTCATTTGCTGAATCTGAAGTGCAGAGCTGGAAAGCAAACATTGCTTTCATTGCTGCTCTGTCATTTCCTGTTCAGGCATGAGATTTATGGAGTACTGTAAAACACTGCTGTCGGTTCTGTTCTCTGATTACCCTTTTACATGCTGCTGATTTATACTATAGTGCTAAAACAAATGTAGGAGCATCACCAACTTGTTTTTTGCGTTTTAGTAGGTATCATCATGTATTTTTGACAACAATATCCTGATTCATTGTTGACTCACTTCAAAAAGTTTTGAGAACTGTGGAAGGTAGAATGCAGCTAGCGATGTTTTAGTCCCACAGTGTCTGGGCTTCATTTACTCCACTTAACTGATCTTTAGTACTTGCATCATCTGTATAAAAGGATAAATATTTTTTTTTTTAGTCAAAAGCTTTATTAGCAATATCTAAGATGCCTACTTGTTTTGCACTAATGTTAGTAGAAAATTGTTTCAAGGAAGAGCACCAACAGATGTTCTGTGGGTATGAGCATAAAAAACAGAAATTCCTAAGTGTGATCTTAATACCACTGAAGTCACTGCTATTTCCCATAAAACAAGGATTTCATTTTCAACTTCCAGCATTGCAGTGGATGTTTCATTTCTCATTGCTTGTGTTTGCCAATCAGTTACCTTCATAAATGGCATTATAAGGAAAGCTGCATTTATTGGCTTTGCAGAATGCAGAGGTTAACGTAGCACAATTTGAATGGCATGTTGCTATTGACATGTCTCATATCCTATGGAATACTCTTTGTTGTTATTCACAGTGCACCCCTCTGCAATTGCACATTTCAAGACAATTCCCTCAGCAGATATAGGAAAATTATAGTCTTAGTTTATTTAGCTGGCAGCATGAAGATGAAAGAGAGCATCCTTGGACTTCTGCTTGAGGGCATGCACTTTTTTTTCCACCCATAGATAGAAAAACTCCATTAGATTTTGGATCATTTTTTCTTTAGTCATCATGCAAAATCTAGAGCTGTGTAACTATATCACTGTCACAAACCATAATAATTAAGTAATACACATCCCATATTTTGTATAGTACTTTTTCGGCTGCTAAGGCAAAATTGAATAAAAATGAATAGTATGTTCAAATAGTTTATTGTGCTGCCTGAGGGACCTTTCAGTATGCTAAATGTACACCAGGTTACTTTTGCTGCATATTGATTGTAAAATCCAGTAGATTAGAAACACATATAAAACACATTGGAATGATAAGGCAGAGGAATAAATTGTTTTAGCCTGTTTGTGTGGAGAAAGAAAAACAAAACAGGTATGGTAAGATCTATATGAACTTCTCAGGTTAGTGCATATAGGAATAAATTACACATGATAGTAATCACAGGCTATTGTAAGTTGTGTTATGAGAAGGTTGAGAAGTAGCATGGTAGCAGGAAGAACAATGTAAACAAAAGAAGTTACTAAAAGGTGCTATTTTACATCTTCCTATTTTTCTAGAAAAAACACAATGTCTGTGTAATTACTGAGATCTGTAGCCCAAAATTGTCCTTAAAAAGATTGCTACAGCTGCTTTATCACTGTAAAGGTCATAGAACGCAAAACGAAAGTAACAGAGACTGAGCTACTGTTCAAATTTATAAAACAAGATCATTGAATAATTTCAGCAGGATTTTCTGGTACTTCATGTCTGTAAGAAAAGGAAAATGATTACTGTGTGCTTATGCAAATTATTACTGAGTTCCCGCCAGTACAGATGCCTATCAATGATAACTGTTCCCCTTTTTATGTTAATCATATAATACTAGAATAAAATATAGAATGGCTTGGGTTGGAAAGAACCTTAAAGATCACCTAATTCCAATGCCCCTGCCATGGGTAGGGATGCCTTCCACAATATCAAATTGTTCAAAGCCCCATCCATCGTGACCCTGAACACTACCAGGCATGGAGCACCCACAGCTTCTCTGGACAACCTGTTCCAGTGCCTCAACACCCTCTGAGTAAAAAATTTAACATCTAATTCCTAGCATCTAATCTAAACCCACCCTCTTGCAGTTTAAAACTATTGTCGCTGGTCCTGCCATCATCTACTCATATAAAAAGTCCCTCTCCCTCCTTTTCATAAGTCCCTTAAAGTACTGGAAGGCCACACTGAGGTGTACCCAAAGCCTTCTCTTCTCCAGGCTGAACAACACCAGCTCTCTCAGCCTGTCTTCATACAGGAAGTGCTCAGTCCCTCTGATCATCTTTGTGGCCCTTCTCTAAACCAGATTTTCTTAGCTTTTTCACCTATTAAAGTACTAGGCAGAAGGAAACATTTGTAGTAGAGGGCTAAAATATGATTCATTATACATCACATAGATGTTTAAGGAAAGAGACTATGACGTGATCAGCTAAATGCTGACAAATGATTTCTGCCAAAACAAAAGAGCATGTAATGGAAGGAAATATAATTTATGTGTGCAATATTGGCAGGTTCAAACTCATGTATGGGTTTGGTTTGTTTTTTCACATATGGATAAAAAGCAAAATACCTATTTAAAAAAAGAAAAAAAAAATAGCTTCCCAATTTAAAATTGCAAGCTTCCTAATTTTGTTGGCAAGCTCACATACAGAAAGGCTTTAACAAAACATGTATTAAAGTCAAATAGGGAGTCCTCCTACCAACAGTCTATTTCACCAATTATTATAGGACATAGTGATTACATATTTTAGGCTCATACTAAATGAAGGTAAACTAAAAAAGGATACTTCCTTTTTTCCTCTCAAAACTGTGGCGTATTTTTGAAACTCCCACCTAAGAAAATCCATTTCACATTTATGCAACTATTATTTCTTTGCTGAAAAAAAAAAAATAGATTCACTTAATGATGCAAAGTAATGCATGAATTTATACTGTAACATTCTTCATCAGTTGTTTAAACATTTCTAATGTAGGAGTTTAAATCAGCATGTTTTTCTTTAAATAATGAATATGACACTCACCATAATGAAAATGTAGCTCAATTGCATTGGCCTCTTGGAGGTAGTCCTCTTTTTCATCTGAAACTGGCCATAGTACACCTTAAAGGAAGACATGGGTATTACTTCTTTTCCTCTCCCATATGTTTTAAACTGAACTTGTATGTGTTCGCAATGATTTGATGCATTTGTATGTAGTATTTCACCATCAAAATATTACTAGTAAGGGACTTAGAAGGAAAGAATTGGGATATAGTTCCAACACATATTAAATTCTATGGTTTTAGGAAATTTAGCATGTGTTAGGTAATCTTAGTATTTCATAGATATACAATCCAATTTGATTTAAGGGGATAATGGTATATAAATACTTTTCTAATAAAGTAGACAAGTATTTAAAGGTACCTTGTAGTGGCCTGCTGAGAAAGACAGGTTGTACTTTCTGAATAGGCTATAAGGGCTTCAGGTGACGATGCTTTAGAGATCCTTAACTTCACATAAGAGGCGCAGATTTGGTTCCCTTGTTATTTATTATGGTATATGGATATTAAAAAAAAAAAAAAAAGTTATTCAGCTTCAAGGAATCATACTTGTGATCTCACCAAGCCACACAGCCATGCACACCTTAATTAGTTATTTTACAAAACAGAACACCTTGGGCATCCATTTATTCAGTATTTACAATTTAAAAAATCACAGAAAATTGCTTGTTGGGAGTGTGGGTATGGATTTACATGTACATGAGTTTCAAAGAGCTCAGTTTACATCTTTGCTTTACCTGAAATCTCAGAGTGAGGTTTAAATGAGAAAATTGTCTTCATTGGTATGAAGTCTCTAGAGGTGGACAGGAAACTCACATGATATACAATATTTTATGGAAAATTTTTGATTCTGTCAAACTGATGAGTTTGTAATCTGCAGAACTACAAAAACTTGCAAGATTTTTTTGAACACTGTTTTCTCCTTCATGTTGTGGGGTTTTGTTTGTTGTTTTTGTTTGCTTGCTTTTTTGGGGGGAGGGCTGGGTTATTTTTTCATTTTCCTTTCATTTGTGATGGTTTCCGAAGCTCCTGAAACTCCAGTACTTTGGCATAATAACAGTATCTACAGACTTTGATACTTACTTAAATATGAAACATTCCTATCTCACACTCATTTTATTTCTCAAAACTCCTTGGCAATAAGATACTAGAATCTCTTAAGAATACAGATAAAGATACTGGGGAATTTCAGCTCTTGAAACATAGATGCACTTTAAAAAGTGTTTTAGTGTAGCTTGGTGATAGAATTGACACCAAAACTTCAGACAACTTTCCAGCTAAACAGGTGATACCATTAACTCAGTTGCTGGGTATGCAAGGAATTTTAACTCTTAAGTACATTAATTTTTGAGAGTGAGGAAAATTGCTTACCTAGGCATGTATTACTCATACAGAGTACATAAAGTAGTTTTTATGTTATTAGTCTCTCTATATCTTAAATTTTATTCAAAAAGATACTCTGTTTTATTTTAAATTATATATGTTGAATTGACATGATTATGTAGAGAAGCTGCTGATCAGCAACCCTAAATGCTGTGTATATGATAATTATTGCAACCATTCTTGGTCAGACATCTGTCAGTTCCCTTTGCTCATATTCTGATTGCAATCCAATAATTAAATTACAGCCTTAACAGAATTTGCAGATGGACTACTCAATAAGAAAATCCAGTTGTCAAAATCTGTCCCCTTTTGATTTTTTGCTGTACATCCTTATTTTGGGATTTCTCATAATTTCTATGTAACTGTGGTACATAACCTTTTAATTAGTACATAACTTGTATGATGCTTGTTTGTTTTAGAGAGGAAAATTGTATTCTATCTGTTAACTATCAAATTAAAGGAAGGGGGGAAAGCTTTGTAAAATGTAGTAATCATATTTCTGATGCATGTAATCAGGTTAAAATGCAAAACATGTTTTCTTACTGTCATCTGGTAATTACCTAGTAATTTGCCTGTCTTAACTGAGACTTGTAATTACTGACTGTCTGATCACAGTCTGGCTTTGGGTTGCCCTGTGCTGGACAGGGATGTAGTGAGCATGGGACAGATAAAACATCTGAAATGTTCAAGCATTTGAGGAGAACTGTGCAGTTTCTCATCTCTGAATTGCTATAGTGGAAATTCAGCATCCTCTCCTTTGTGATCCAATCACACACAATCATTTTTTCTTGTAAAACAAATTTTTTAGACAAGTGTTCTCATAATCTTGCAGTTCCCAATATTACTGGAGACTTTCCTCAGTTTTCATTCTGTTCATGTTCACAAGAGCATCTGCTGACATTATTAGGGGCCTTGGATTATGATAGTGTTTTTTTTCCCCACTTAACGCAGTCTAAAATATCTTTTTGCTGAAGTCCCAGATTTAATAAGAAAATAAATATACTTTCTTAGTTTAGCTTTTTCTTGAAAGAGGTAAGGTACTAAAAAAGAGATTTTTAAAAAATGCAAAGTAACCCTGAAAGTTCAAACACAGTCACTGAATACGTTATTTGCTTAAAAGCTAAGGTGTGAAGTCCTGCAATAAATGTCCCACTGCATAGAGAATGTGAGGGTCTGAGAGGTATGGCATCTGACATGCAAATTTCTCTCTCACCCAGGGCTTCTTATTTTTTTCCTGTAGGAATCACTGAAAATGGATGAAACAGAGAATAGGCTTCCTTTCCTATAAAGATAAAACAGCAAGTCAACAAAATTTCTTTTGTGCGCTAAAAGCATGAAAGAGCAAATTGAGTGTAACAAGTAAACACAAAGATCATGAATAAGATTTTTTTGTTTGTTTGTGTCTTTTTAATGTTTTAGGGCCTTTAGCCAAATATTTTAATGTCATGCTGTGTGAAAAAGACGTTAGTTTCTCTGCTTGCTGTTAAGATGTTTCAAGTTTGGAAGAAGATGCCACTCAGAAAAAGAAATGAGGGAAGAATACATTAGAATAAATAACTTAACATTCTCTAGTGAGGAAAGAAAAACAATTTATTTACATATAAAATAAAAAAAATTACACTCTAGCACTGAATGAGTATCTAATATCAGAAAAAAAGGCCAGTTTTAGGCTGATGCACAGTTAGCGTGTGAATTCCTAACTTTTAAAGAGGGTGGTAGATTCAGTCCACAGTGACATAGGAGTGCATTCATGGACATCTGTGAATAGAAACAAACTTATTCAATTGTCTAGCAAATTGAATTTCAAATTTAATAGAAGTTAAACATTAATAACAACTCAGATAGAGGATTTTCAGTGCCCTTTTAGAAGAGGGGTAAATAAGACCTTATGACAAGAGCAGAGATTTTGACTTCAAGGAGAAGTTGCTGCCTCCAGTTTTGGATTGCACTAATGGTTGCAGCACAGTGACTAAAGTCGGAAAGGCACAAAGAGCAGTGTGACTGATAGTGCCCCTCTTTCACCATTGTTCACAACATCCATAATTGATCTGTATCTGGCTTTTTTTTTTTTTTTTTTTTTTTTTTTTTTTTTTTTTTTTTTTTTTTTTTTTTTTTCTTTAATCCAAGTTTTCCTGAAGGTTTTGTCTTCATCTGCCTGTGAAAATTACTTTTGTCTCAGCCTGGGACTAAATGGCCCCTTTTATGTTTTGCCTAACTTTTTTCCTGGTCTTACTGCAGATTTCCTACCCATGATTATTCCACCTCTGCCACAGTAAAACTTGCCTCATGCGCTTGCACTGATTTGTAAATTTTTTTGTTAAGACAGAGAATCTTTTATACATGAGTGTTGTGAGTCAGTGTTTGAGAAGATATGGAATTGGAAAGCTAATGCATTTGAATGGACACAAACTAGGTCTGTGAAACTCTGAAAATTATAGACAGCTATGGACTTATTTTAAATTCCAAGAAGTCTAGGATTCAGAAACAAACAAACAAACAAACAAACAAACAAAAAATCTCCGTAGATAGGAAGGATTTTTCATGTAAATAGTTAGAGGAGAAAAACTGTTTTTCACAAACTAGGCTTTCAGAATCTATATTTCTTCTAATGTTTACTCCAAATATGACATTTGTGAGGGAATGGAAAAATCACAAAACACATATGAAAGAAACAGTTAATTAACTCACATGAATTCCAATATATGTTGATGTGGATCTTAAGGAAGGTCTAGTTTAAAGGATTCAATGCACTTAACAAACATATTTTCTACTTTAAACAAAATCATAACAGAAGGATTCCATGGGAAAAATAGAAAGCCCCAACCATGAATTCTGAATTCTCTTTAAAATGCTTCTTCTGAAATCCTGATTTTCAAATGTGCTTTTCACACTCCTAAGGTGACAATAAGCAGAGGAACAGAAGAATGGTATGTTGTAGTTGTCATGGGACTACATCATACCACACATAATCAACAATATACCACTCAGTGGTATATTTCCAGATTCAAGTTAATTTCCTCAAGCACTGCAGCAGTGACAAATAAGTGATCTAGTTTCTAAAAATTTAGGTAAGTACATAATTTGTGCAATTATTGAGTTATATATTTTAAATGTTAAAATAAAGCACTAATTTCTAAGACTATAATAAAGAACACAGTGATTTGTTTTATAAAAGCCAGTTTTCAAAGCTATTCAGCATATTTGGCAGCTTTTTACTAACTGTTGAAGCTTGCTTTCACAGTACAGTCTTGTCCTCATTTATTTTTTGTTGCTGTAACCATTAATCATAGGTTCTCTCATTCTTTTCATAAAGATTTTGCCAAAAGGAATGCTTGTCAACTTTAGCATTTCAAGTTCCAGAGCACAGATAGAAAATGTTATTTAAATAGTATGCACTTTAGTTATTAGTACTGGTCCACTATTTTCTATTTGCCTGTGTTTCAAACCCTATGTCTTGTCACTGATGGAGAGAGGATTTTTTTCTGAACCCAGTCTGAGTAAGTCTTCATAAGATTAAAAGTTCAAGACAGAGCTGATAAGTTTTCTCAAGAGCTATGTATTAACACATTCTTGCCAATAAGCTTTAATTTCCTATGCTCAGAGTTGTTGCTTATGTGTAGGAAGATTCTGTGTAAAAAGAAAACGAATGTGCTTAGCTAAAGCTTTAGCTAAAACTATTTATCTTGTATCATGGTAATGATATTTTAGGAACCATTTTATGACCTTAAAATTACATATTTTTCTTATTTTGTGTATTTAATGTAATTAGAAGCATTTGACATCACATTGTGTAAGTGAATTATGATGTACACTAGTATGATATTAATATGAGCAGACTAAATTTGAGTTATTGAATATACAATTTAAGGTTTAATTATCATAAGAAATTTACATAATGACTTTATGCTTGATTTTTCAAGTGGGCAGTTGTAAAGATGATTCCAATAAAACATCTTTGCCTATTTGAATAATCATTACTGTATGTATTTACAAGCTGTGTTGATTGTGTGAAGGTTTAAGAAAGTTTCTTCCTTGCAGAATTGAGTTAAAAACCCTTCACTTGTTATGGTATTACCTCTTTCAAATTTTGTATTTGAAACCACTTAATTGGTCAAGTATTTCAATAGTTCACAAAACTGTGTTTAATTTGAGAAAAAAAACCCTCTGGAGCTAAGAACATGACATGATATAGGGAATGGCACATTATTTAATGAATGCACCTAAAATGTCACATACATCTGAAATCCAAATCTAAGTTGCTTGAAATTAAGTTGATTAGTGTCATTTTTACTCAATTTAACTCATTGTTTTCTTCAGAGAATGAAAATTTCACATTCTTTCTGTCATAATTGAGTGTGATTAATTTGAAGTAAAAACCTCAGTCAGATAGTGAGGTCTTAGAAACAGCAGACTTAGAACAAGAGATTTTTCTGCTTTTTAAAATATTCTCTTGCTAAATGCTTAAAGATTGTTGACCGTCTTCAAGTGGAAGTCATAGAAGTATAAAATGTATTTGTTTTAGTTTGGCAAAAATGCTGCAAGTTCCTGTTTCTAGAGTGTTAACATTCCTTTGTTGTTTTCAGAAAAGTCTTTTCAAAATGCAAATCTGTATTTTCTGAGCATCTTTTAACTTTATTTATGTTTAAAGGTTTTTAGAGCCTTGGGACCATAATCCAAGGAAAGCAAGCTGCCAGCACATGTGGAGCTTTCACAGCTCGGTGGTAAAGCAGTCTAGTATGTGCTAAATCAAGTCTTTTGTTTGTAATTGTAAAGACAGGTCCAATGTAGGCAGCTGTACTAACACTAAGATGATGTTTATGGGCAATAAAAGACACACTTTTGACGTAAAACCTCTTGGATCTTTGAACAGAGGAAATAAAGTGGATATAGTGCAGTAAGTATATTACCTCAGTGAACACACACATACAGCAGAGATACTGGGGCAGGTTGCAATGTGTACTTGTGTATTGGATGATGAAGAGGCAAGTGTGTCACTGGAAAATATCTTCCCATTGCTCCAGTGACTCATGGAAATGTTGCTCTGCCCTGCTATCTCCTAGTGTTAGCAGTGCTACAATACTACCAGAAGAAAGACTTCATAGCAGAGCCAGAGTTTCTCTCAGATTTTCTGAGGCTCTTAAGGAAACAGGTGAATATTTGGATCTCTTGTTTCTCTTTTCTTTCACAAATACTTTAGCCATTTTTGCTTCTTACAGAAAAGAGATGATCAGAAGTAGAGACACCATGAGATTCTACAAACCCTTATTCATACAGTTTTGTGACTGGCTCTATGTTTTCAGTAGTTCCAGACAGGCAAAATCCTTGCATTTTAATTAATTAGATCAACTTTAGGCTGAAGTAAATTTCAGCACCAAATTCAGAGTTCATCCTTAAATTATTTTCTTTTAAGTTCATAACTTACCTTTTTCTAGCAGACAAAGAACAATAAAACTTTGAAACATTAACCATTTGCCTAAATTGGATCAACACCACTGGATGCAAAACCAGGGTGACAGAGCTAATGAAAAGGATTTTTAAATTGAATAACCATACTGATAAGTAATTTGTAATTGAAATGGTAAGCATCTCCACAATGTCCTTACTGGATGATTTCCTGGCTGAGGCAGGAAACAAGAAAGTTTATAATGTCCTCAGCTCCAAATTTTTAAGTGAAATCTATGTGTAAGGTAAATAATTAAGTGTATTACACTTAAACTGTCCAATTTTAGCATGCAAAATCATGTGCAGGAAAACAAAGTGCATTTATTGAGTAAAACAAATCCCTCTTTCCTATTTTCATCCATTTTACCTTTATCTTGATCATTACTTCCTTCCTCTCTTTGTTGCTCTTTTTACTGTAATACATTTCTTTTATTCTTATATGTAAATTCTTTTTTATGTACCATGAGTCTAAGCTAAAGCCCAAAATACAGAGTAAGCATTTATTTGTCTCCTTTACACTTGGCTTTTTCTTACTTGGGGCAATTTTCAGACTCTGATTCAATCTATCTCTCTTGGCCACCTCAAAAGAAGTAGGGATTTACTGTATTAGGGCTCACCTGCCCAAAGAAATGAAGGTATGGTAAATTGCAATGTGAATTTAGAGTGTTCACTAACTAGATGGGTAAGAACACTTGGATTGCTCAAAGAAGATTGATGACATCAGTTCATTCTGCCCATACAGAGCACTGGCAGCGTCACTTCTCCATGTGACAAGTAGAGTCCAATCTGCTTTACACAGCTTTCAGCCCTAGCAATTAGGTTGTACTCAGCGTGGCACTGTGTGTTACTACAAAGCTTCCTGCTGGTTCAGAGTGTGGGCAGACTACAGCTCTTATCTGTCTGCAAAATGCCTTCACAGGCATAACCACAGAGTGCCTTTGGGAAAAAAAAACAAACTTATTCTACTTGGGAAAAAAAAAAAAAAAATCCCTAACATTTGGTTTATAGTAGCAGTGAGAAATCAGTGAAGAGTAGCTACTGTTCTTAATTTTTTTGGTGCAATAACATTGATTGGGAGGTAAATAAGTCTTAAGCATACAGTTTCATAGCATGGTTCAGCTGATACAGCTGCATACTTAGACTGGAAAGGTTTGCCCTGATCCTCCTCTGCCCTCAGTTCTCATGCGAATGATCTGCCCCATGGCCTTGAACCAGCACAGTGATGCCTCTAACACACGTATGTAATTTCCTTCACTGGCCAAACATCCTTAGTGATTCTGTTGTCTTTGTTTAAATATTTAAACATATTTATAATGATTGAGCAAAATGCTAGCTACCAGTGTAAGGCTGGAAGTAGCCCATGTCATGTAGTAACAAGTCAGAATATAAGGAGCTTTCTGGCTGGCTCATTCATATTGCAATCCATATCCTCAATCTTCACTAATATTAGTTTTCATATTTAGTATTCTCATAAATTCAGAGAATGTGGCTTTAGGATAAAGAATAGAAGTATCAGAAATTATATGACAACAGATTCTCATTGGAAAATACCAAATGTTATATTCTTTGGATTAATAAATGAACTTTGTAGAAGAATATCAGGAGTTTCCTACACATTTACTATGGTTCCAAGATAACCACTGAAGATACTCTTTTAGAACAACCTGAGGCAAGCTATATATTTCAACTTTACAACACCTCTTACCCAATGAAATTAGTGAGTAAACAAGTGGGTAAATTAGTATTGGAAATCTGATTCCCACCAAAGACCTCATGAAGTGGAGGGGGAAGGAGGTTGTTGCTTGTTCACTAGGGTTTTTTTGCTTGTGAAGTGGAGAGCTTTTAGAGAACAGGTAGAATCTGTATTGTTTTGAAGATAATGAAAACTTGGAAACAAGGATACTGGTAAGAAGTAGTAGTCAGAAGCAAAAGAAAAAAGCTTTCATACTCAGGATATACCTTCCATACAAGCTTTCCTCCTGACATACTATAATTTAAAAAAAAAAAAAAAAAAAAAAAAAAAAAAAAAAGAAAAAAAAAAGTCTTTGGTTTAGATGAAACTTTTGTATTTCCATGAAAAATGAAAATTCTTTTGTATTTCTGCATAAAGTTTTAGCTAATTGAGTAATTTAAATTTCCATACAGACCAGAAATACATTCATTTCTTTTGCACACTTACTTCACTTGGTCTTTCACAAATGATTTCAATGGTCTTGGTCAAAAAAATAAGTTGTAGTTGCTTTGCACTGCTGTTAGCTGCATTGTAATGATCTTTCTTTTCATATTTCATTTCTTTCTTCTGGAAGTTTGTATCAACTAGCTTGATAAATTTTTGAAAAGTAAATGTTGTTTGTGAACAGCATGGTCAAATAAAATATGCTAAGTACCCTACCATGAAACTAAAAGACCTTGATATAGTAAGAGATGGGGAAACATTTAACCTGTACCCAATAGTACATAACATGAGGCTTTCTCTACTACCTTTAAGCCACAGTTCCTAATAGGTATTCTGTTCTGTGAAGGCACATGTTAGAGTTCTCTCAGATCCATCACTGTAAAATGTTTTGAACAGAAATTAATTGCAAACCACCTTTACGTTCTCATTTTCTGATATATGATGTGGAAACTTATGTTCTCCCCTCTCTTCATGTGTGGAAAATAGAGTAGGAGAAGCATCTTCTTTCCTCAGCCTTTTGTTTTGTTTCAAATGTTTGAAATGTAAACAAAGCTGCTTTGAAGTAAATGCTAAAATGTACTTCTATAGAACAGGTAGACCTCCTAAGCTTTTGTTTTCCTTATAAGTAATATAGATGAGGTTATCAGGTCTCACTGATGTAAGGTTTGCAATGTTTCATGCACCTAATGGCCTTTTTTATTTCATGACCACATTGAAGTGAAGCTAAACTGTTGTCTTTCATGCCTGACAGTGCTTTCTTTGCCTGATGATATAATTTTTTTCACAAGCCCAGTCTTCCATCATCATAGAGAGGAAAAGTATCTGAGAAGTCATGTGCATATGTCAGCATTCTGGTGCATTTTATTTCAGGTGGGTTTATGTGGAGGGGTTTTTTTCAGTCAGGTATTCATTTACTTATATATATAACTTTTTAAACTGTTCTTAGTTTAAAAAATATTAAATGCATATGGTTTGGACAGTCATAAATAGAATTATAGGACTGCCATCCTGACAGTCTTCTCTCCTACATCAGCAGTGGGGATCTAGAAGAAATATCATCCATGTCATAGTCTGTTTGTGGCTTACTGGACTGTTCTGGGTGGGAGTGGGAGCTTGTTTCAATCTGCAAGTGCAGAGAGAAAAGTGTCAAATATACACAGAGTGAGATTAAGACACAAACGAGGTCAAATGATGGTAACCAAAATGACAATACACTTTTTTTTTTTATTTTTTTTTATTATTAAGGAGAGAGCAAGGAGGAAAACAGGGAAGTAGGAAAAATAAAGAGTAATAACAGATAGCAAGTGATTATCACCACCATGGATCCATTGGCATCCCATTGATCCTTTCTTCTTTTGTCTTTTGGTGGGAAGAGCTCTGTCTGGGCTTGCTGAATTCTTGTTTATATACAGACTAAACAGCACACTTTGTGAAAGCATTTCAGCTCGGGGACCATCACAATGGCATGTTTGCCTCATAGACATTGGTGGTCATACAGCATACATGTCATACACCCAGTTCACTGCACGTGCAGGCTGTTTCCTTGTGGTGACACAGGTGCAGTCTGTAGGTTGGGATTAATTGCTGTTATCATGGTACCCTGCACTCTGAACATCCTGTTATCAGAACTGTCATCCAACTGCAGATCTTTCCGATGGGGCCAGACAATGGTGAAACAAGTAACCCTTTAACAGTTTGCTACAGAGCTTCAGACAAAATTTATTAGAGGACCCCTCCCACTGAGTCACAAGGTGCAGAAAGGACCCCTTGCTTTTTAAACTCCTTATCACAGAGTCTGGGTGCAGCTGGATCCAATCTCAGACCCAGACTTTGTCAATGTTTCAAGTCTAAGGAATTACAGAGGTGTGATTGAACCTTTTTTGTGACTTTGTCTCAAGGGATTAAGGATGACAAATCAGAGATATTTATATAAAACTGAATGATTTATTATGATCATTGATTAGACAAAAAGATCTTAATCAGAATTATTTGCTACACAGTATAGAAGTATAGAAGCTAAAACTACTACTATAGTATAATATGCTGTACTATATCAAAGAAATTATATTAAAGCAATTTTACTAAAGCTAGGAAAAAAAATAGAAACAATTATTAAGTAGAGATTGATAGTCACCCATACTAACAACTATGGGCAAATCTCTTTTACTCAGCCTCAAGGAGTAACCTTGAGGGACATCCCCACCTAAGGGACACACACACTCCAGGAAGGGATATGTTAGAAGAACCTGGCATTTGAATGTGGGACTGGACTTTTATGATATGAAGTGATTGACTGTTAGTCATGTGCCCCCAGAACTGGTGTGTCACTTTAACATTTTTGGATAAGGGTACTTTGCCATATCTGCCACACCTTTATCTCACTGTCCGGTTGTTTAGCTTTGGGGTTGCTGCGTCAGACTGGATTTTGCGTAATTCAACACCAAAAGCAGCACACCCTCTCAGTTCACCATTGATAGCTTTGCAAAAAAGGGCATTATTCGAGCTGTTTTATTGCATTCCAGGCAGAGCATCCTGCTTACATGGATTTTGGAAGACAAACTTGAAGAAGATGACTTGTAGTTGAATATCTTTGATCTTCAAAGATACCTGAAAGCTTGCTGCTTTTGTTAGCTGTCAAGAATGGATGAAAGGACATGAGAAAATGGCTGAAAGGAGAGGAACATGCAAAGACAGAAACTAGGAACCAGAAAATTTAAGTTTTATTTCTGAATACTTCTCTAAAATCTTTTGTGACTTGAGAGATGTTGCAAAACTTTTTTTTTTTTTCCCCCCAATATGAAGTACATGCTCAAGAGAATTTTTTGATTTAAAAAGTAATCAACTTCTTGCAAAATACCTTAGAGAATTGAAAGACACATATGTAGCATGACTTACATTTCATCTTATCAATATACTTATGCAGCGATTGTGTAGCACAGGCACATAAAAGCTCTGCATGGGCAAGGATCATGTTGAAAAATCCAATGCACATTCATAGTTGAACTGTATATAGTCTTTAAGTCTAGAAGGTTAGAGATAGTAAGTGACAGCAACAAAAGAGCAGCATCCAGAGAGGTGTGAAATATCACCAATGTTCCTCTAAATCATTTTTTTCCCCCTGCATTTTTTTTTTTTTCTTTTACCTTTGTGGTTCACCCAAGGGTATACTGAGAAGTTAATTACTTGTGGAGAGAGAGGGGAAGTTTAGAAAACACTAAGTGGTCACTGCTTTTTAAAAACAAAGATATTCTCTAAAATATGGCCTTTTGTTACTGTTACTTAATCTATACAACTCTGAAGAGCTAGTCTGGAAATCATCCAGGAGGATCTATCCTGGAGTAGAATGTTCCCATGTTAGCTTAAGGAAAAAGAAACCTATTTAAAGATAACAGTGTCATAACCCATAAAATCATTGGTGAGATTTGCAAGTAATAAATTTTGATTTAAAACATCAATATATTCTGTTTTATGAGGACATATAATGCATCTATTGAGAAGGGATTTGACAGAAAATTTTAGACTTCTGATTTTTTGAGACATGGTTCTGCTACCAAACTTCTAGTGCTTTTCAAGGGGTTCACATACACCTTGAGAGGAATTGTAAATGCCATTACAACTTCTAGACCTGATCTTGGATTTGAGAAAGAGTAAGAGATTAGGTTTCAATTCTGTGGTCTACTTTAAACATCTTTCATGTCTATTGGAAAAATTTTTTGGTGTGACAGTATGGTATGACATAGTGTATTGTTTCCTAAAATTGAGGAAAAAACCTTTTGAGACAATATTAGTACAGATAAAGTAGAGAACAGTTCTTTAATGAAAGCTTTCAGATGCACTGAGTATATAGCCACACATCCATGATAGGGTTCCTACAAACTTATAACACTACTTAATTATTATATCTAATGGGTACATCCAACATGAAAACCATTTTCGCCCTTGGTACCACCATCAGAACTCACCCACTGGAGCCCCTCCAATATTTTTGGGCCTTATATTTTATTTTGATTAAAATATGTCTTATTATTCTGGTCCAGGTGCATGTGCTCCAAACAAGATGTCCTTGCTGATATTCAGGAATGTGGCACAAACTGTGAGAAACTGCTAGAAACTGTCAGCTGCTATCTCAAATGTGAGAAACTATACAGCTATATAAAACTCTACAAATATATAAAATATTAAAATCTACAAATATATGAAAATCCCAAGGCATCATTCTCTACTTAGAGACTCGACAAAAATTCTATCTTGTCTTATGCTTAACATTGTACCATAAAGTTGGGCAACTACAGCATTAAATCATACGATTTATTATATAAACACTAATGATAAATGTAACTAATATAAACAGTTGTTTAACCCAGGTCCAATTTGGTAACCATGAAGTAAGTTTATAGAACTTATCTCCAAAGCCCAAAGAGACATCTTTGAGAGTTACCTGATGTAAAATTTGAGTTTGTTTCCAAATTTCAGCTCAATCTTTAGAAATTCTCCTGCTCTGATCTATGTAAAAACAACAACGGCATTAATGATTGTACAAATACCTCTGTGTGAGGCTAAGAAATCAAGAGCCATTCTCTTTTGCAGAACTACACAAGACAGACCATGAACTTCTTCTTGTAAGTCCATGATTGCATATAAAGCATGATTTTGAATATGTTCAATGATGGCTGAAATGGTAATAATTGTGTTTTCCAGTTCAACTACTCCTAAAGAAGGAGTAAGAGCCCTAATCACACTGTGAAAATTCATGGAATGTTCAAAAAGAGGATTGTTATATCTTTTTATTCTTCTTATATACGTTCTTATTCACCCACTTTGTTTTTCAATTTGGTAAAATATTGTTATGTTTGGGATTACAGCCCCAAGGGCACAGGCCTGATCTTTATCAAGGGCCATAACTTCATTTTCACATATCCCATACTACACTGAACCCTGCAGGGGAATCATTCTCCAAGGTGTCTGTGCTAACCCTTTTTGGGGTTAGCCTTATTTTAGGACAATTTTACGACAATATGGAGGGAGAGGGATCTTTCCTGTGACATTAACAATCACTGCATAACTTTCTTGATCTGGAATTAAGCTGTTTAGGGTTATAGGCATGTAGGCCTTAGTGACACATGTCCAACTTCCAGATGCTAAAACATTTGAGTGATCCTTACAATTAAGGTTCTTAATCATGTTTGTCTCGTTCATTAAGACACCAGTTAAAAGCCGATTGTTATCCTCATCTGTTCTTGGCAGTTGACTACAAATCCAACAGTCATTTTTTTTGAAGAATATTGTGGATACATTTTGGACTAGAGCCACATGCAAATTTCAGTTCCAAATCTGAATCATGGTTACCAACTGTGTAGGTAATAAACACAGAAAAAAACAGTTTAAACCACATCATCTTCATCTGTGTCAGTCTCTTTTTTTGCACTTGTTCCTGGAGCAGAAGCCTTCTTAACTCTGGAGTAGTGAATCCAGGGTCCTTTGCCAGCACACTTGACTGTGGTGAGAGTGGTTAGCAGAATTTGAAACAGTCTTCTCCACTTAGCATGCAATCCAATGGGACTGGTTAACACGAATTTCTGAAATTTCTGTAAAGTAGAATTTGGAACCATTAAATATTTCTGTAAGTCAACTTTCCCCCACATGTGAATTTCTCCCAGAATATGAGGGTTCTGATATGACCTGCCATATAATGTGTCATAGGGACTTACATTATCTCTCCGCTTTGCTTGTATGTGGATTCTCAGTAAAGCTATAGGCAAGGCCTGGAACCATGACGTAGATGTCTCTTGAAATTTTTGCTTGTTGTGTTTTGAGAGTACCATTCATACATTCAACTTTTCCATTCACCTGAGGTCTGTAGGGACTATGTAGATCCCAAGCAATCCCCAGGCTACTGTTGCAATAAAATGTGGTCCTCCATCTGATGACACTTCCAGAGGAACTCTAAATCTTGGAATTAGATGATTGAGCAAAACTTTTACCACTTCTTTTACTGCGTTAGTGTGACAGGGGTAAGCTTCAGGCCATCCACTGAAGGTATCAGCTGATACCAGTATGCACTTGTATCCTTCTTTATGTGGCAACTCAGCAAAATCTATTTTCCAGTAATCTCCAGGAAGGTCTCCAGCCTTTGTTACCCTAACACCACTCTTTTGCTTGCATCAGAATTGTTTTGACAGCATATTTCACATTTCCTTACTATAAACTGCACAGTTTCAGCCATTCCTGTTTCTACTATTATCTTCTTCAAATGTTTCAAAAGCTTTTCTGCCCCCCAGTGGGTATCCTCATGTTCCCAGAGAGCTATCTCCTGAAGGAGCTGGAGTGGGACTACAACCTGTCCTTTAAATGTGACAGCCTACCCACCTTTTTTAATTTTAGACTTTAAGGACTTACTTAACTGGTGGTCTCTGATTGTACTTTGGGATAAACCCTGACAAGTTGATTTGCTTCTGTGGTATTACTGCTAGGATACCTTTCTCTGCAACCCCTTTTGTCATTTGATCAGCAAAATTATTCCCTAAATGTTTTAACCTTTTGATGAGCTCTGCAATGCATGATAGGCACTTCCACAGGTTTCCAGATACTTTGCAGTAATGAATGGATCTGTTTGGCATGTTTGATCTCACTACCCTGAGCTCCATGGCTCCATGGGCATGTACAATACTGAATGCATATTTAGAACCAGTCCATATATTTACCTTTCACCCTTGACTCAGTTCCAGAGCTCTTGTCAGTGTCATCAGTTTAGCTTTCTGTGGTGATACATCTGGTGGCAAGGCCTTCACGTCAATTACATTGTCTGTGACTGTCACTGCATATCCTGTCACTCACTTGCCATCTTGCACAAAGCTGCTTCCATCCATATACAGTTCCCAATCTGTATTTTCTAGAGATGCGTTTTTCAGGTCTGGTCTGCTGGAATAGGGCCTCTTCAATGGTCTTCAAACAGTCATGCTCGGGAACGCTGTCAGTGTTAAGGACAGAAACATAGCAGAATTGACAATAGCTGTTGTTTTCAGAGTAACATCATCCTGTTCTAGCAGCACAGCTTGATATTTAAGCATTCTGCTAGGGAACAACCAGTGACCCCCTTTCTCTTCAAGTACGGTTAGGACTGCATAGGGTACATACATGAAAATGTGCTGTCCAAGGGTGAATTTATGGGCTTCTTAGATCAATATAACAGTAGCCTCTCCAGCTTTCAAATACCCAGGCCATGCTTGGCTAGCACTGTCTAGCTGTTTTGAAAAGTAAGCCACAGTCCTTTGCTGGTTCCCAAGGTATTGTGATGATATCTCCAGAGCAACATTCAGTCACTCATAAGTGAACAACGCAAAAGGCTTAGTTAAGTCTGACAGTCCTAATGCTGGAGCTGTTTAAATGTGGCCCTGATATTGTCTCTACATTCCATGGTTCCCTTATTGGCTGCTTTTAGTGTTCCATACAGGGGTTTCACTAGTACTTCACAGTCAGGTATTTATATGATTAAATGTTATGTATTTAGCTATCCTTTGTTTACTAGGTAACAAACCAATATGGGCTATCTAACCTTAGCTGTACATATTACATATAGGAGAAATCACTCTGTGAAATTCCTTCATTCCACTTATTAAAGGATCAAGGTCAATGGTAAGGGGGTTTTATTATTTAAACAGTAAGGTTAGGTAAGATGAATCTCACCAAAATTAACATTGAAGGAAAAACCAGTAGCTTGAAATGTAAGTTTAATCTTGAAATTTAGTGTTTGGAGCAGAGTGGGATCCCAAAACAAAAATTTCTTGTACTATTTAACAATACTAAAAGGGCAGAACATTTTTCGGTAATTCCACACCCAAGACATCTTGGACAGTATTTTAAGTTCTCTGCACTTAGGTTATCCACCTCTAAAGCTGGCAAAATGCTTTTTTCATATTTTGAGTATTTCTGAAAGGAAGAATATCCTTGTCACTCATCCTTGCACGTCCGAGAGACTTAAGTGCACAGGTGTGGCAATAAAGAAGCATGATACCTATTTCCATTCTTAAGATTTCTGAAAAGCGAGCTAGCACTATTGACTAGAAAGGGTTCCATGTACTGTATCATCTGTCACTTCTCACAGGAGTCCTCCTGCAGTAGCCAAGATAGGTTCTGCTTTGAACTGAATTGTCCATTCTTAGATAAAAATAAAACTATTCTGAAAATAGTTGGAAAATAAGAAATGGTCTCCAGTTGCATGACAGGATGCTCAGGTTGGATGGGAGGAAACACTCCTTCACTGAAAAGCTAGATAAGCATTGGAACAGGCTGCCCAGGAAAGTAGTGGAATCACCATCCCTGGAAGTGTTCCAAAAACAAGTGGATGTGGTACTTTGTCATATGGTTGAGTGAGCATGGTGGTATTTGGTCAAACATTGAATTTGATGATTTTGAAGGTCTTTTCCAACCTTTCATTGCTTTATGAAAGAAGGATGGAAGAAGAAATGGCAGAACACCTTTTTCTAATAATTCCTTATGTATACAATAATTGTATCAATAGTTTAAGTTTTGTGGCTTTAACCTCAGTTTTAGTCCTTTCACTGCTAAATTAAAAAAGCCTGCAAAACACATTTTTTACAAGTAACTTTTTCCAGAAAGGTAAAAAAAATTATGCAGATCTCTATAGAATTTATGACACTAAAATTAGCACTCAGCTCGTGAGTTTAGGTTTCCAGTGTGGGAAGAAATGTTAGATCACTGCCTATTTGTAATCTTGCTCTTTCCAAAAATAAAACCTATGTGATTTATGCATTTATCTTGAGGTTTACTGGGAACTGTGAGAGCTGATGTATGTGTTTGGAGGGAGCTGTGTAGCAGATTCTTTTTCTGACATGTGAGCCAGAGCTATTTCATCTGTGTGTGCTGGAATATAGCCAATGCCTTGCATCCCCTGGTTAATCTACCAGGAAAATGTGATACTCCTTTACTTTCCACAAACTTTCTCTGATGGTCCAGTGCACTGGGAAGCACTGTCTGTGTGTGGATGAAAGTTTCTCACACAGATGCCAGCAGTAGAAGCAGTTTTCATTTTTGTCATATGCAGTAGTGACAATGAGCTTCTGGGTGATAGTAGTAAAAGAACCATTTTGCCATACATTAATCTGTTAACAGTGGCCTTGTCTGTCCTTGATGATCCTTATGAGTCCCTTCCAACTTAGAATATTCTGGGATTCTGGGATTCTGTCCTTGTCTTGAGCAGCCAGACCTGAAATAGAGATGACTTTGTCAAGTTGGAGGGTTTGGGTGCTGGGATTTCTTTTTTGTCATCCTTCATGCTGCCAATTTGCACTGAAATGTAAGACTATTTTAGAAGTTCATGGGAAAATTTTTGCTTTCAAATTCATTTTGACCAAAGAAAAAAACTCGTCCACTACAAAATATTTCAACTGTTGAACTTTAGAAAATTGGTATTTTCCTCATTAAATAGTCATTTCATTCTCTATGAAAGTTGTATTCTTCATTCATCATTGTCCAGAACTCTCAGTGATGATGACAAGGCTGTGCAATTTTTGAGAAGTCTGTGTGGTGCTGCCTGCACTGAGATTTACAAGTCGAAAGCTGTACTAAGGAAGATGTTCTTCCTCCTGCTGCCTCCTGCTATCTGTGAATCTTTGCAAATGGTTGCAGTCTTTAGTGCTGATCTAGAGTCAATGAATAGAGATGAAGAAGTGTTTTTGTTTTGATGAGTGAAAAGAAGAGAGAAAATCCAACACAGACAATACAGCATTGATTCAGAGATAGTATTCATTGCAGTGCAGTTATTTGTAGTTGTTATGACTCATTCTGTATATTAGACTGAGTTGATGAATGTGCTTTAGAATCAGTTAATGAGTAGTGAATGTGGTATTTAGTAACACTGTTTGCTGTATAGCTGGCAGAAATGTCACAATACTGTCACAGTAATCAGAATTCATTCGTGACCTGGATAATCTCATCTAGTGCCAAAATTCCTTGGGGCAAGCACTTTGTATACAGAGCTTTCTCTTATAACTCCACAGGATCAATTTTTAAAGAAGCAAAGTAACTAGCTGCTTAGGGGGCAACTCTCCTAGGCACTTCATTTCATACTTAGTTTAAGCCTCCAAGATTAAATGAGCTTTCCAGTCGCAGAATTACAATTTTGAGTTATTGCATGTTGAATTAAGAGCTCTACACATGCATAAAGGGAACAATGCCAGTAACAACTAAGCAGGTAACTAACTGGTTTTAAGTAGAGTGTCCCTTTTTTCTGAATTCCAGCAGCACCTATTTTCTGCTTAGGTGACTAGATACTTCTTAGGAGTTTGATTTCAGAATAAATCTTTTTCTAGATAAGAAAGAATAACTTCTGTTATGGATATATTTTGAAGATATAAAAAAACCCCCAGATTTTTAAATTCAACTCTATTTTCAGAACACAATCTGACTTAGTCAAAAGAATAATCCACAAACTTATCCGTTACTAATAGTGAATTCTGCAACCAAACCTTTTATGTTCTGCTCTGCAGTAGTGAATGTTGCTTGTTTCTAACAGGTGGCCAGCCTAGCTTAATTTGTGACTGCTTGTTTGTGATCTATGCCAATAGACAATTTTATTTAGGAATCTCAAATTACCATGATTTTACCAAATAATTTTCTTGATCCCATTGCCCAGTTCCAGCTAGATTAGAACATTCAATTTTTCTCTGACCATGAATTTTCTTCTGTGATAATGACAGCAGTCTACACTGGTAGAAGTAAAAAGATTCACGGAGGTCTTTAAATTACTTAGTTTGGGAATAGGCTAGCGTGTTTCATTGGACATCATAACTTTCAAAAAAATAAGCTTAATTAAAAACACTCATATTTACTTAAAAGCAGTGTGCAATTGAGCAGCTGTCCATGGAAATTATTTTACTTTTAATAGAAGACTATCCCATATACAAGAGATTGGAAAAACAGTGATTTTTGTACATAATATATTAATAAATAATAAATTTCAGGCGTATCTATTCTGTTCTAGTTTAAACTAACAAAGATCTGTAGTTCAGGTTCTCATTACTTTTTGTCCCCTTTCCCTTGGTAATTTAATAGTCCTTAAATGTCAGTGCAAAGGTGCATTAATCTAATGTTACATTACACCATTAAGGTGACCTAGTAAAAATGACAATCTGATTGTATGTGTTCTAAAGAAGTATATCTGTATAGATAAGGAGCTGTAATAATTATAAAGAGCATACAACAGAAGTCATTATGCTGTCTTTTATCACATTAACAAGAACAGAGACTCAGTAG
The DNA here is from genome assembly GCA_035583235.1 of Hafferia zeledoni. Taxonomy (NCBI): domain Eukaryota; kingdom Metazoa; phylum Chordata; class Aves; order Passeriformes; family Thamnophilidae; genus Hafferia; species Hafferia zeledoni. The sequence continues at coordinate 94,039,218 of JAWWEV010000115.1, forward strand.
TGCACAGTGCTTAATTAGTTTGTTACGTACAAGTAAAAAATAAGGATATTAATACAACAATCATCATAAAAATCATATTAACATTCAGCCTCCTACAGAGACTCCATTAACCTTGCCTAACAGCTGTAAAAGCATATGCCAAGTTCTCATCCCTTCTATACAAGGGAACAGGTTAATTTTACTCTTGGATGAAGCATCCCACTGCTTATGTGAAAAAAAACAAAACAACCAACCAACTAACCAACAAAACAAACAAAACACATCTCCAGAATTTCATTTGGTGGTACAGATCTGGTACATTGTAGAAGATGGACTTCTAGAATACCTTAGATATTGTAATCAGCAATTTCAGTAAGTGCATGATGCAGTGGTTCTGAAGATGCTTTCAAGGAGCACATGGAAAAGGCCACAGCACTGTAAAAGACTTTGATTTATGTGTGGAAACAGAAAACTTCAATTTAAGAGTATGTTCTTGAATCAAGATAAGAGTAAATATTGATAAACCCAGTCTTAACTAAGGACATGAGCTGGTAAGAAAAGAATTTTTACTCTTCTTTAGCCTTCATAGTGGCAACTGAGTTGAATTACATCTGTCATGGTAATAATGTCTAATATATGCCTTGGAATTAAGGCTAAACCTGTGCTAGATTTGGGGTATTAGCTGATGTTCTTTCTTCAATTTTTGTTGACCTTCCAAGTTTTGTAACCTGATTTCACAGAAAATGCTGTCCCATCAAATAGTTCTTGAATTATCTATTCTCTCTTTTTAAAGACAATGTAGTTGTATGTGCTTTGGGGAATTTCAAACAATTACCATTTTAAGAACTAGTTTAATATTTTAAAATGGTGAAGCCTATAAAAGCTTTTTGCTTACTTTTACTTAAAATAACTTTCTACACAAACCAAACAAAAACATTCTTTTGGCTGATTGTAGTGTAAACCAAAAGATATATTACTTCATTTTGCTAAGTTTTTTTCTCAGTAATCATGACTTTTCTCCAATATTGCTCAGAATTTCAAGCTGTTATAAGTTTAATAAGCAGATGGCAAGTATGAGTTTTTCTTCTGCAAGATGATTTTATAACAGGAATATAGAAGATGGTATTTTATAAAATGCATTATTTTGCGTGATTATAGATCTTCATACAATGAATAGGTTCTTACTTTCTGAAAAAAAAAGCACAAGCTACAGTACAGATTTTTTTCTGAAATATCTTCATAAAAGCATGGTTTGATAAAAGATATTAAAAATATTTTTAAGTACATTAATTTAGGAGGGAGAAGACACACCAGGGTGGTGTATTTGTTTGAAAGTTTCGTAGAGCAGATTCTTTGTTCAAAAAACTTTTAAAGAGAAGGCTAAATACTGCACTGCTCACCATACTGTTATGTCTCTCTTCTTTTGACTGCTAAAACATCCCTCCACAAAAGCTAGAAATGCAAAAACCATGATTTTACACATAACACCCTTGCCGAAACATCAGCCACATGACATAACCTTCCTTCTAGTGTTCTAAGTGCCTTCTGTCAGCCATCCTCAATGAGTCTTCTGCTTTTCAGAATAAGCTTTAATTTTATGACTTGTCATAAAAATGACAAATAGTTTGCCTTCTTACTGACTGTTATAGGAAGCATGAGACTCTAGACAGCTGGATGATGGGAAGAGAGCAAAGGATTAAATAGCTTTCTATCACCTACCAGCAACGAGTTCACTCTAGTGAAGAGCACACCTTCTTTAGTTTAAGACATATATTTCCCACTATATCTGAATTTCTCAATGCTTACTCATTCTTCTAACCTCATGAGTTGTTTGAGTGTTGTTGATTATAACATGTGTCTCAAAAGCAGAAAGAGTGATGGGGATGAGCACCAAGCTAAAAAGCTTAGACTGCTTGCAAGTGTTCTCCAACTCTCATCTTATACATATGGCACTGAAATATGTCCAGAACTAGAAATAATTAATGCGCTTCTTAGGTGTCACTGTATTCCTAGGTCTAGGCTTTGTGTTCAGGAATTTTTTTGACTTCATCTCCCAACACACAACAAGCAGTTAGAGCAAAACAGAAGTTCTGGTTAGTGTTGGTTTTGCAGGGTCATAGAGTAAGGTCACAGCTAATTCTCTGCATGCAGGTGTCGGTCCTTTTTAACTCTCTCAGTGTCGTATTTCAGCCCTCATACATTCCTGCCTGATCCAAGTACTGACTCTGAAACTCCAAGATTTGCATACAAGACCATTTCTGAACAGTAACAGTTCTTATGTCTCACTATCCCTACATATGCTGATGACATACAAACCAAGTTGTAGTATTAAAAATCAATTTTCTTCTTTTCTCTCCATCCCAGCTGAATCAATCATGCTCCCATTCTAAATGCATAAGCATTTCTGTTCAGGTCAACCCTGAACTGAAACTATGTAAACAATCACGTATTACTCTGAAACCTCTCAGTTTTAGTTTAGATCATTTGGTGGAACTGAATAGACTGGACATTAAGCAGTCACAGTTCATTTAATAGCAGCATTAAAACATATCTGACTGCCAGACTATGTCAGCACCTGCAGTCCAACTTGTCACCATGCTGTGAGTGTGTGGTCCATAGGCAAAGTCTACTGGGTCTCATTGAGATGGAGTTCATCTTTGCCATAGCAGCTCCAAAATTCTTTTAATGGCTTTAATTATATTATTTATAATCATAGATGAATTTACCATATTGCTTAGCTGAGCAAGCTGACATATTTATAATTAATTTTTCTGGCAAGCACCCTCTTCTGTGCATTTCTTGGTGGTGAAAGCTCCAGATACAACTACTGTTCTTCAGGAATACCTTCTGTCCAGCATTTCTTTTTCAAAGAATTCCTCTGCAGATTGCTGAAAACCACTATTTGAATGGAGAGAAATTTAGAAACTCTTATCTTGCATTTGTCAACCAGCCTGCAGTTCATATTGTAAGTTGAGAATCCACTAAGTCCACCCAAATAATCACAGAATCGCAGAATATAATAAGTTGGAGGGGACCCACAAGGATCATTGAGTACAGCTCTTAGCCCTGCACGGGACCATCCCCAAGACTCGCCCCATGTGCCTGAGAGTATCCAAATGCTTCTTGAACTTTATCAGCCTTGGTGCTGTGACCACTTCCCTGGGGAGCCTGTTCCAGTGCCCAACCAGCCACCCTCTAGCTGAAGAACTTTTTTTCTAGTATACTACCTAAACCTCCCTTGACACAACTTCAAGCCATTCCTTTGGGTCCTGTCACTGATCACCAGAGAGAAGAAATCAGAGCCTTCCCCTCTTCTTCCCCTCATGAGGAAGTTGTCACTGCAATGAGGTCTCCCCTCAGTCTCCTCTTCTCCAGGCTGAGCAGACCAATTGCTTTCAGCTGCTCCTCATACAGCTTCCACTCAAGGCTCTTTACCATCTTTATTACCTTCCTTTGGACACTCTCTAAGAGCTTAATACCTGATACTGTAATGACCAAAACCAAGGCTGGTCAGAGCATTCCACTGTCTTCTTAATATCCTTTTTAGTGCAGGCCATTCTTGTGGTCTGTCTCATTCTCAATATGCAAGTTTAGGTAGTGTGAACATTTTCTGGAAGAGATCTGTACATGATCCCTCACAAATTTTGGGCTGTGCCTGCCGTCAAGATTGCTGGACCATATCTTGCCCCCAAAACTTTCAGATTGAGAACACTCAATTTGCTGAGTCAAAGAAATATTTACTCAGAGACTAACTTGAGGGGTTTTTTTTTTAATATTTATACATGAATAAAGTGATTACATACATGCTAGATTTCTTAAAAAACTAGATTAAGTTCATCTATTATCTTGGTTTGTCTAAACAGGCTTTCCTTTTGACTTGACAGAATTCAGGATTTTAATGCAAATGATTCTAAATAATCAGGCACTGGGAAGGATAGTCTAGAAATGGAGAAACAGGAAAAAAAAGGCACATTTTATCTTCTCATAAACACACTTAAAGTTACTGATAATACTCTAGGCAGTTGTAGGAGGAAAGTGATTTTTTTTAAAAATCAGCAGATGCTATGGTCATTTTGGTGCATTCAGGCATGCTGAACTGGAGCCATAAAGTTCTGAAGAGCGTATTAGCATTAGAGTTTATGCTGTACATATAGATCAAACCTCTAGGCAATGCAACAATTGGAGACTTTGCAGAACATGACCTCTCCTTGGAAGCTGTACAGAGTACAAGAGGACACATGAGTGAGCCCTGGGAAGAACTGGTTGAGGACACCATTTGGAAAGGTCTTGCTTGGTAGTGGGTGCTGTGAAGCCTGTACCAGGTTCACTAAGAGACCTGAGTTGTGGGGTCAAGGAAACCAGAGCAGATGAGGCCCCTGCCATATTTCACAGTGTCTGCTCCCAGAGAGCAGCCTAAAGAAATTGCAGGTGGTGCTTGAATGCCTCTGTTCACCAGCACATCCTAATCAACAACCACTGCTCTGTTCACCAGCACATCCTAATCAACAACCATTGCCATCCATTGGCAGGGAGAGAGAATTTTCAGATTATGATTTATTGATAATAATAAAATGATGCATTTTAATGTTGAAAGTTGTCATTTGTGACAATTACTCTTTTCTCTGCTTTGCTTAGGTCAGTAATTTACCCATCAGGCCAATAAATTATAAAATGATTCTAGTGCTTAATTATCCAATATTTTATGGAATGGAAAAAGTCTGCAAACATTGCATGCACACAGCAGGTTCCCTGTGAAGAAATAAATTTGCATTTATGAGTGTTAAAGCTTAGAAATGTTAAAACTTAGTAGTGTTTCATGTTCCTAAAAATAAATGTGTGTGAACTAGTAGCAGTCTTTTCAGAGATGTCATTGTACTTTTCTTTTCTATTTATATATTAAAAAAATGAAGAATTTTTTTGTCAATAGTAAAATTTTTGAAAAAAATGTCTGACTTTCTTCTGTTTATTTCATATATTTCTTATCTGCTCTTAGTTAACAGGATTTGGGAGTTAAAAATAATATTTCTTTTGCCACCGCTGGAATTTCTACTGGATATTAAAATTAGCTTTTTTGTTTTTTTGTTTCTCTCTTTCCTTGTTTATGCATGACTATATTTAATGACTTTTGGTTTTTTAGTTTACTCCAGTAGCAGAACTTTCTGGCTAAAAATAAAACAGGGAGCCACATATCACTTCTATTGAAGTTGTTGAAAGTTGTTGGACATTATTCCTAATTAATCTTAAGCATTCATACTATTTTGTTTTTTGTTTTTTGTTTTTTGTTTTTTTGTTTTTTATTTTAATAAGCATCACATGTATTGTGGAGAAAAGGAACAAAGGTGATCCTCAACATTGGAGATGAGTCACTTGAATGGATATCCTGAGAAACTAATTTTACAAATACCTTCATTTCTTATAAATGCCTTTAAAAAGCATTTAAAATGAGTGAACTGTTCCTTACAGGTATCTTTGTGAAAAGAGAAAAACAATTTCAATAAATAGTTGATAGCTTTTAGAGAAAGAATTGAAAACTAAAAGCAAGATGATATAAAATAATAAAAAGATAGAAATATGTCTCTCCAAACAGAAATAATTACTTTTGTTTGAAATACTCTATAAAATACATTTAATCAGCAATGATCACAGCATAAATCACTTAAATATACTGTCAAATGTGAAATATGTCTTTGAAGTGACATCTTTTTACAGTATTTTTCAGCTCATCATGGTTAGAATATTTACTTTCTTTTAGGAAAGAGATGCTTTTTGTTATTAGCCATCAAAAGAACAGAATTTTACTATCATTGTGCATTGTTAAAACCATAATTTTCTAAACTCTATAGAAAAGAAATGAATTTGCAGATTATAACACTACTAGTCATACTGGGCAAATTATAAAAAAAAATCAATTAGTTCTGCATGCATTGAAATTTCAGATTTGTATCTCCTTGTAGTATGACTTTAGAATTGAATTCTGACAATATTTATTGCACATTCCTGTTTACAGGCATCATACCCCATGCTATCAAGAATTACTGGGGAAATCTGAATGCTTGAGTATTATCTCTCAGTGTCTCGGAAACCTTGAAACATATGTCATAGCCAGCTCAAAAATGAAATTCAGCAGCAGATTCAAGCATGGGTATTGAATTAATTTCTTGTAAGCCTTGGTTACACAGGAAAATGCATGAGTTGATAAAAAAGAATTAATTCAAATCCAGTTAGGTTTATGGGAGAAACTATGTATGTGAGATGCTTAGGGGCATAGGACAACAGTCTGCGAATTTAAGGCTGTCGTGGACTTATCATAGTTATGCAATCAGGCACAGCTTATGACTACTAATCTCATTCCTTGTCCCATAAACAATAGACTCACTTCTTTTGAAGCTAAGCACCTTGAAGAACTTTGTACAACATTGCTATCTTCTACAGCCAGAAACATGGGTGAGGTTTGACTCTATTTTCTTTCGTCTTTGAACCATCTGGCATCTAAGGAGGTGTGCTAACTAAGCAATGGAATTTATCATGCTTTTGCCACCACTTTTCTTTAGCCTGTACACCTGGAGTTCAAGGCAAAAAAATCTGCTTCTTATTTGGCTGAGCTCATCTTTCAAAATTTCTAATTTTGTATCAAATCAGTCAGTATTTTCAGAAGTTATTAAGAAAGGAGCAGTTTTCTAAACCTTTATTTCATGGATAACAAGTAAAAAGAAATCAATGTATTTAAACTTGACACCTTTAAACTTGGAGAAAGGCTTTACATACATTACAATTTCTAATGAAAATAGTCAAAATTGAAGAGCAATTATTGTAAGCACAACTCTATAAATAAAATGTAGAGCATTTACTTTGGTAATATTGTGCTTTGTATGTAAAATCTCATTTCAGCCACACTTCATTGTTCTTCACCTTTGCTCTGTACTAGAACAACATGTTTCATATTGAATTTTTTTAACTTTTGGTGACAGTTCTTGACAAAAAAAAAAAAAACAAAAAAAAAAAAACAAAAAACCACACAACAAAAAACCAAAAACAAACAAAAAAACCCCCTAAGACGTTTTTTTATTTATAAAAGAGAAATTATAATTTCTGTTCCCTTGTTATTCTGTTGAGTTGGTGCAGCTTTGTGGTCATCCATCAATATAAAACTTTTTAAAAGTTAATTTCAGAATTAGTTTCACGAATATCTTCATTAAAAGTTCAAACAAGTTATCAGTCCTTTCTCATTGGATCCTGTGGAGAAGCAAAATCCAGTTTATGTTACCTTTCTCTGATTTTTGCCAAGCCTGAAATGTACAAACTTTTGAATAATATTTCATTTACTTTTCTCTGACATTTTTTCAGATAGCTGAAGGTCTGCTTAAATATATTCTTGAATCCTGTCTTTAGAAAATACATTATTCATTTAATTAATTTTGCTTTATATTTGCTTAAAAAGGATTTCAAATGTATAATTTTACTTCATGTACACTGTAAATTGTAGTTATACTCATAAGATACCATTGAGTTATAAATTTTGGTTATCTATTTTTTTTTTTTTTTTCCCCAGAAAATATTACATCAGGCCACTCATCAACCACTGCACTGTGATCCCTATGGATCTCTCAGTGTTCGTTTATGGTTGAGGCATAAGAGATTAAGAAGTGCGGTGTACTCTGATAAACAAAATCTTTCCTTCACTTGACATACTTTTAGAATCCAATTGTCTTCTAAAACCACCCACAAAATGAAAAAAGGGGGATAAGGGGAGAAGAAAAAGTTATATGGGTTTATCAGTCATAAATGACACTTCTTTTTTCACAAGAAAAGAATCTCCTTTCAGTTACTATACAGAGAAAATTTATCATTCTTAGATGAGTACATGCACAGAGACTAAATAAAAAACTTAGGTCCCTTATCCCTGATGGAAGATTATTTTCATGAACACTATTAAGAAATATTTTTGATACTGAGAATAACCATACATGGGTGTTTCATACTTTTAATACTTTATTTGGTATATATTAGTCATGTACTATTTGAATGTTATCTTATCTTAGGAAATTGCAAAGAAATAATTAATATCTGTATTAAAGAAATTCATAGCTGTTGCATGAGAATTCTTCTGAAGCAGTCCCTAGTTTTACCTGGGACTTTCAACTGAGTTATGAAGAAACTACTATTTATAACTGGATCTCCTAAACTGTTTCTTAAGACAACCCAAACCTGGTTTTAACACAGTATTAAAATCACTTCTCAATTGGAAATATAGAGGAATGAAATGCATAGATTTTATGGATCAGATTATTTTCTAACATGATTTTAGCATTTCAGGTCTGCTTCTGAGGTCAAGGAGAATTATTTTGGTTGAAATGAGAGATTCAACATGCATATTTTTGGGTTGTCCTATGCTGGTTAATTCAATAGCTGAGCTATTAATTAAGAACAGCTTTGAATAGAAATAAAGTAATAGGTGATTAAATTATGTATAACTTGCATTTTTCCTGGTCCAATTTAGAAGTAGGAATTGAATTCAAGCTTAATTAAAGAATCAAGTCAGCTTCAAAATCAAAGAGTTATTGTGAATTTAACTACAAATCTAATAAATATAATTTCAAATTATCATTGAAGTCCTCTTCGTTTGTAGTTGTTGTTACTGTTGGGTTTGATTATTGAAAATATGGGGAAAGAAAATGCAATGAGAAATAGCTAAATTTACTACTAAACTTAGCTTCATGGTTTTGTGATGCATACTTTAAAATGTATGAGTTTACATAAAACTGTTTTTAATATATACATCTCAGTTTAATTAGCAAAGCTTGTTAGGCATTACTACCTCCATTCTACAGGAAAGAATATTATTGTAAATTGTTATCAGAAACATATATATGATTGAAGACTTCAGTTTACTAGGTTTACCTCCTGCTCTCTAAATTGAGTACTGTTTGTGTTGTACAACATAAAATGTGGCATACCTTAGAGGTATAGCTTTAAACTTCTGTGTCTTGATATTTGGTTTATGCTCTTCCTTAATTGCATACAATGAAATATCACTTTACAGATAAACAGTAGCACATAATAGAGAGTAAATTATGGAGTACCAAATGTGGCTTGCTGTTGACTGACACGATTAGACAGAATTACTACTTATATTCATATCAAAGGAAAATAAGGCTTAAAAAAATCAGTATTTTTGACTGAGCATGAAAAAAAAAAATTATTAATGCATATTTATTTACTTAATGCAGTGGAATTTCACTGCAACAATATGCAATCAAAAAAATAGAAGATCAGATTTGTGATTTTTTTTTTTTTTTGAATCCTGTCTGCTATTTCTGTTTTTCTAGGAACTGAAGACTCTGCTCTTTTTGCATTTCATGAGTAGGTATTTTTTGAAACATTTCAAAACATCTGTGTTCTTTAACTGAATTGTTAAAATAACATCTGTCTTTTGAAACAAAGTATTTATTTCAAAGAGTAGGATTGGAAAGGTGAATGTAAAAGGAATCTTCAGTGAAATGTCTAAACTTTCCCAACATTTTTGCATTGTCAGAAGTCTCATCAACTAAGCAAAGCTAGCACAAAAAGAAAAAAAAGTAACCCACAAATCTTATGGTTGGATAATGCTTATCCTAAATATTTCTTGTGCATATAAAATTGAATACCAGGGTGGTTGTTGTCAACTTCTTCTCTTGCAGTTTCAAGGACTGGTGAATGCAGGAGAGATACAAAATGATAGAGCTAATTTATTTCAACCAGTAAATTATGTGGTTGAAATTCTGTTCCTCTTGTTTCCTGTAACAGAATGCTTGAGTCTCTCATTCAACTATTATTTTACTTATGTTGACTTTTTTGTTTACAATATATTTTATACATGTAAGAACAACCTGGCCAGCGTATTCCTGTTTCTTGTTTACAGAACACTTACATTTTCATGTCTATTTCCAATATTTTTTAATAAAGCTGCACTTGTAATAAACAGTAAATGTCAGTATAAACTTTTAAAAGTGGTCTGTATTGTATTTACTAAAGTATTGCAAATTATGGGACTCATCCAAGTTCTGATTCTTTATAGTCATTCTTGGCAAAAGTGAGTGAGACTACATAAAATTGCAGCAATGTAGCATTCATTCAAAACAAATTTCCACAGGACACTATAAAAGATACCAGTGTATTCAAATGATGATTTATCTTTCCTATCAAGTACAGAATATATCATCAACTGAGAAGAGCACATAACCAAACATGTAATTGATAATTTTGCTCCTAAAAGAGTGATTATTGGCATACCAAAATTGTCTCTTTGTTCATGACTTCTATAATTGCCCTCTCAATCCTTAAGATTTGCCATGCATTTTATATTAAACCTAGAAGCTTATAAAATAAAATGAATGCATAGAAATGGAGGTTTTTGGAGAGGAATTTAGCATGTTACAAATATTTAGGCTATGACAAAATTGTAGAATGTGATTGTGGTGTGAGAACAGTCTTTTAATTAGTTACTTGTATTTCAGAAATGTATCTGGCCACTCAAGCCAAATACTGTCATTAAGGATTTTGAAAGCATTGTAATTGTTTAATTAGAAGATTTGTTTTTCTATGCCTTCAACAAAGAATGAACCAGAAAAGATATTACAGGTACTACAAATGAGATATTTTAATGCAATGATAACAACATGTAATTGATTCCTTGGATTACAATAAACACTGCTAAAAAGGCTCTCTAAATGTCTGGTTGATCAGTAGATCATGAGAAAATTTTTTGTAAGACAAAACTATGGAAAAATGCTAAAATAAATTCTTCATGTGTAATTTCATTTGAAAAATAAGAATATAAATTAAAATATCCAGGTATCAAGAAAAGGTAATTTTTAAAAGTAACCTAAAAGTTGCCTGAAAGATTAAGACTACTGGGTCCATTCTTTGTATTTAAATAGTTCCCATATCTGCTAGAGAAATATTCTGTCAAAGATATTATCATGTAGAATGAAGTATCATACAATCTTTTATCTTTCCTGAATATTTATAGCATTGAATATGGCACTTTCTAGTTAGTAACACAGGAGAAAATATTCAGGATAGGAGAAAAGTTTGTCTAATCAACGTGCTCTTTAAAAGAGTAAACAATGAAAAATGGTACTTAAAATTAAACCATGTGTCTTGGTTTGAGGGAAAAAAACCAAAATGTTTACCAAAAAGCAGAGGAGAGGATTTCTCCACAATAATCACGTCACTCTTTATTAAATTTAAGAAAAGGAACTTTTAATTAGAAAATGGATATAAGAAGGATAACTGTTCTTA
>JAWWEV010000115.1:94050576-94075785 GCA_035583235.1 Hafferia zeledoni
ATATAGATATAACTGTAAACAGACCAGAGCAAACTACTCCCCCAACACCACAAGTAAAAACAAAAAGAGAACAACCCCCAAACTGGTAGGTTCCTCCTGAAGCAGTTATACTTATGGACAGTGTCAGTGTCACACCTTGGCTAGCTGCAGGATGAGTTCTCAATATTTTCCCAGCGAGGCAGAGACGAGCGGTGAGCACTCAGATGAATTCTCTCTCTCTCCTTGTCCTTTGTCCCAAATGACAAGCTGGGAGTGGAGAGCCGTGGCGTGTCCCAAAAAGCAGCGGTGACTCCTCGTTCTCGGGTCGCTGCCACGGTGGGGTGGGCAGCCTTGACACTGCAGGCAACAGTGAGGCCAGAGCAGCAACCAGGGCCCCAATGCCAAAAACCAGGAGAAACAGCAGTGACAAGAAAAAACTAACTTACTCCACAGGAGCAGCCGAACAGTTTCTCTCCAACAGACAACACACACAGCTGCAGCCTCCCACCAAAGTTGTGTCATGTGCCCCCAAAAGAAAAGAGACAGTACAAACCCATTCCTGCCACACCTTCCCCCAGTTTGCCCTTCACCCAAAACCATTAAACAGGAATCTGAAAGCCATCAGCTATCTTTTGTCCTCACTCCTGGGACTCCAAGCCCAAACCTTTTGTGTTGGTATGGTGAGAAAAATTCTCTGAGGGGCTTCTCCTAACACCACCTTCCTGTGTTTGAACCTTTAACATCATGTAAAAATGCAAATTTTTCATTTTCAAGTAAACTGTATTATTCTCTAAAGTTGAAATAAAGCTCCAATTATTTTTGTTTGAAAACTTAAGAATTTAAAATTTTGAATAAAAAAGTATCAAAATGCTTTTTTTTAATATATTTTGAGTAGCAAATTAAAGTAAAATGCTGATTGGTCAGTTCTTCTAAAGAACTAAAAAAACAATTATTCAGTTGCTTCTTCCAAAAAACCATAATACTAAACTTTAGAATAATATGTGTCTTTCTCAGTGCTGACAAAAGAGTTAATTTCACTTTTCATCATGTTGCCATATGCACTTAGAAATAGAACTTTCAAGAAATAATGTAATTTTTTCAGGGGACAAGAAAGAAACAAAAATCTGGAAAATTTAAATATGAGAAAACTTTAATCAAAAGGATATAAATAGGGAAATTAAATTCATTTAAAAGTCGCACATTCTCTGAGACAGTACCTGGTAATCTTAGAATCATCAGGATTGGAAAAGACCTTAGAGATCATCAAGCCATTAAAACTGCTCCTCTATGTTCACCACCAGTCTCCATATTCCCAAGTGCCACATCCATCTGTTTTTTAAACACTTCCTGGGGTGGTGATCCCACCATTTAACTGGACAGCCTGTTCCAATGCCTGATAACTCTTCTACTGAAGAAATTTTTCCTAATCTCTAATCTAAACCTCCTCTGGTGGAAGCCATTTCCTCTTGTTTTGTCACTTTCTCTCTGGTGGAAGAGTCCACCCCCCACCTGGCTACAACCTCATTTCAGGCAGTTGTAGAGAGTGATAAGATCCCCCTGGAGCCTCCTGCTTTTTCTCCAGGCTAAACAGAGCTGACTCCCTCTGCAATTCCTCATCAGACTTGTGCTTCAAACTCTTCACCAGCTCTGTTGCCCTTTCCTGCACATGCTCCAGCTCCTCAATTTCTTTTGTGTAGTGAGGGGCCCAGAACTGGACATGGGATTTCAGGTGAAGCCTCACCAGGCAAAGTTATTAGGCTTGCTGTATTCAAAGTGTTGTATCTTTTTAAGATGTTGTATGCCTTTAGGATTAGTTCACATTTATGTGCACATTGTGGCAATAGAACTTGGGTTACATACTGCCTCAACATTACCTTCACCTCATGTGGAATATGAACTGTTACAGGATGTCCCAAGATAAGGAGGCAGATTTTCTCCAATATTGTTGAATTGGCTATTCCTTTACTTCATATATATACAGATATGAGTCAGAAAAGTGTCACTTAATGATCATCAGTAAAAACACTAGTGTTGATCCTTAGAATTGCAGAACAATGTGTCCTACCACCATATTAGGAAATAGAGATTTTAATTTATATATTTCATCTAAAGGTGGTTATGCTTCTGGCCTTTTCTAATTTATCAGAAAGTTAATAGGAAGGTAGAAAGAGGTGAGATACTCCGTTTACTTTAGAGTTTTGAGAACAAGACCTTAATAAGGAAAATGAACAACTGTAGTATAAAAATCCTGTCAAGATTCTAAATTTGGTTCTTATCATTAAATATTCTTAAGAAATGTCTGGTCACTGGAATATTTTTCTCATCTCTCTGTTCTTCAGTATAAGCTATTTTGGGATGCTAACTTCAAAGTGTGGGATGTAATTATTTTTTTTTTTTCATTGTGACTTGACATCTCAGCTAGTACAGAATTTCTGCCTCATACTCATTCCTCCTCCATCTCCTGAATTTTTATTTTCTTCCTTTTTTATTTGTTGTCACCTTGTCTCATATTCTGATAGCCTCTGTTAGCCTTAATCACAAACTTAACTTCTTATCCATTTTTCTTTTCTCTCTCCCTCATCTTAGATGAGGGGAACTTGTGTATATGTTCTCCTAACAATTAGTTTTCTGCTTTTACATATGCACAGACTTGACATCAGCTATTTCCATATATCACAGATCTTGCTTTGTTCGATTCATTTGCCCCCAAATGCCCTAAATTCAGGGAAGTTTGGTTACTTATTTGTGGTTTAGGTACATCAATGAATTCTTACCATGAAGAAGTCTGTGTATGTGACAGTCTGCAGGAATAAAAACAGACTCAAAATATGCTGTGAGGTAGAGAGGTGACTTTGGGTCTCTTGAGGAAGGACTTGCTGTCCTGGTTTCAGCTTGCATAGAGTTAGTATTTTTCCTAGTGGGTGGTGCAGCGCTTACAGAATAAATTACTTTTCATCTTTTTCTACTGCCTTGCCAGAAAAGGGACCAGCAGTGCACAAAAAGCTGGGAGGGGACATAGCTGGGTTAGCTGATCTCGGCTGACAAGAGAGATACCCCGAACGATATGCAGACATACTAGACATGCTGAACAACAAAACTGAGGACAGTTGATTAGGCGGTGTCAGCCTCCTGTTTGAGATGAGCTGGACTTTGGTCAGCAGGTAGGGAGGAATTGCATTGTGCACCACTTGCATATTCTGTTATCATTATTACTATTTTCCCTTCATTTTTCTGTCCTGTGAAACTGTTTTTATCTCAATCCATGAGCTTTACCTTTTTTACAGATTCTCTTCTTCATCTCATTGGGGAAAGGGTAAACTATCAGTTGTGTATTGTTTAGCAGCCTGCCTGATTAAACCACAACACTTGCACTTTAAATATTGGCTTTTTATATTTTCCCTCCTAGAATGATTTGTATTAATGTTTGCTTTCAGGAAACATTTTGTCATTTTATAAAGAAGTAGAATCTTTGTCTATCTGCTACAGTACGTTGCAATAGGTCACAAAATTGCAGAATGTCCTTTATATAAATACACACTGTGGCTTAAACACAGAGAGCCATTATACACCTCTGTTTTCAGAGTGTAGCAATGGGGAATTCTCTTTCTTAAAATGTAATTATATAAGAGGCTGACTGTCATACAATTACAAAATCACTAAGGTTGGAAAAAAACTCCAAGATCATCAAGTCCGAACTTTGACCAAACACTACCACATCAACTAAACCATAGCAGTGCCCCATCCAGTCATTTCTTGAACGCTTCCAGAGATGGTGACTCCACTACCTCCCTGAGCAGCCTGTTCCAATGCTTAACCACCATTTCAGTGAAAAAAAGTCTTCCTGATGTCCAACCTGAACCTCCCCTGGCACAGCTTAATGTTATATCTTGTTGTCCTGTCACTAGTTGCCTGGGAGAAAGGGCTGACCTCTGTTTTAGTACAGCCTTCTTACAGGTAGTTGTAGAAAGTGATAAGGTCCCCCTTGAGCCTCCTTTTCTTCAGACTAAAAAAGCCCAGCTCCCTCAGCTGCTCCTCATATGACTTACTCTCCAGATCCTTCATGAGCTCTGTTGCCCTTCTCTGGGCTTGGTCCAGGACCTAAATGTCTTTCTTGTTGTGAGGGGCCCAGAACTGGACACAGAACTTGAGATGTGGTCTCACCAGTGTTGCGTACAGAGAGAGAATCACTTCCCTAGGCCTACTGGCCAAATTATTTTTTATACCCTTTTATATGCTCTTGGCCTTTTTGGCCACCTGGCCACACTGCTGGCTCATGTTCAGTGGGCTGTTGATGAGCTTCACCAGGTCCTTTTCCATCAGGCAGCTTTCCACCCACACTTCCCCAAGCCTTTAGTGCTGCCTGGGGTTGTTGTGACCCAAGGGCATGACCTGGCATTTTGCCTAATTGAACCTCATACAATTGTCCTTACCTAAAGATCTAGCCTGTCTGGATCCCTCTGTGGAATCCTCTTACTCTTCAGAAGACCAATACTCACACCAGCTTGGTGTTGTCAGTGAACTTACTGAGAGTGCACTCGATCCTCTCTTCCAAATCACTGATAAAGATATTCAGCAGGACAGCCCCAGTACTGAGTCCTTGGGAACACCACTAGTGACTGGCTGCCAACTGGCAGTAACTTCATTTACCACCACTCTCTAGACCTGGCCATCCAGACAGTTTTCAATCCAGCAGAATACATCTGTCCAAGCTGCAGACTGCCAGCTTCTCATGTGGAATACTGTGGAAGACAGTATAAAGGCTTTATTGAGTTCCAGGTAGACAATATCACAGTCTTTCCCTCATCCAGCAAGAGGTCACCTGGTCATAGAAGATCTGATTTGTCAAGCAGCACCTGCCTTTCACAAACTCATACTGGCTGGGCCTCATGTCCTGGTTGCCCTATGTGTTGCATGGTGACACTCAAGATGATCCGTTCCATAAGTGCCACACAATATGCCACATTACTGTGATAACTAATAGAACTGTTAGTATTTTCTAGGCGCTAACTGTTTTCAAAATTATTTAACAGTTTTATTTTGAACTTTTAGATGTTCTTCTAAACAGATGGACAGAGATAATTTTTTTTCATTTCAATTAAAAACTGATTTAACATATGCATGATAACATAAGAGAAATTTTCATAAATGAAAAAGGGTCTGTGTTCCCAGAAACAGGGAAGCTACCAGTCTAAATTGCATATCAGTAATTTTCATTAGACTAACACATTCAATTACTAACAAGAAATGCATAATGAATTGGTGAAAAGAAAATAAAATCTTCTTGTGTTGTGTATTTTAAGAAAAAAAAAATATTCAAAAACATTCCTAACCCTTGTAGACAGACATTGTTATGGATATATAGCAGTCACGCAGATGTTTTTGAAAAATTGTACTGGCTTACTAAATTTAACTTGGATAACATCAAGCTATTACATGCTTACTGCACTTCAAAATTATTCTAGACTTTGTACATCTAGATGACATGGCTAACAACATTCTCTGAAACAAAAGTGCTGGTAGTACTAGGCAGCTTATTTTGCTGTTATATGATACTGTTAAGCAGTTGTTATAAAATAAATAAGATAACTTGATATGGGAAAAGAAAAAAATCTTTTACATAGGCACAATCTCCTCTGCATCTTATGCTAGGGAAAAAAGGAACTCTAAAAGACCTGTGCAGTATCAAAAGTACTCAGGCTAGGAAAGAAAACAAACAAACAAACAAAAAAAACAAGCAGAACAAAACAAAACAGGTATAAACTATACCCTGGGAATTCAGAGGAAAGACTCCTGTTTATTGTAAGATTTAGAGCTAGTAAGCCAGTATCACCTTACTATTAAGTGATCTGTTGGCTTAATTATCTTTTGCAAGCAATGGGAATATGAACATCAACATATACTTTTGGCATATCTTTCTTTCTTTTATCTTTTCACTCCTGACAAATTGCTAAAAAGTAAAAGAAATATGAAATATGATTACTTTATGAAATATGATGACTTTTCTATGTATTTGTCAGGAACTCGTCAAGTGAACAACCTGCTTTTGCATTTATTGATCATGTTTCACCTCAGTCATCCTAACATATCTGACAATTCTTATAATTTTATTTTAGGATTGAGAGAAGAAGAAAACTTCTGAATTACATCAGTGAAAAGATTACAATCTGTATGAAAATTTTTATCACTATCTGTAGAATTTTGGGACATGAGATGTCAAAATTGAAAGAAAGAAAGAAGGCTATTTTGTTGTTTCTGAAAGAGATAAAAATCTTCAAGCAGTATTTTAGAAGGCTCTGGGGGTTTTTTTTACCTTTTTTTTTTTCTTTGAAAGTGTACATGTTCTTGTCCACATCTATAGTACACTTGTAAGCATTTTTCAACTACTCATTGACTTGTTCCCTTTCTATGGGATCACTGGCATCCTATAGAGAGATATCTTGCAATCTTCAAATTACTTTGTATCATCTCTACAGTTACATTAAAAAGAAAATGAATGCAAAATAAAGCTCTAGAGCCTGTTATAGATGTCAAAATGTCTAGACCACCATACAGAATGCAACTGTTACTGTGGTCAGACCCCTGAGTTATAAGCCAATCCAGCTGTGACTTTGAGTACAAAAGTAGCAGTAATACTGTTCTCTTTTTCTCCAAAAGGGAAGAAAAAGGGAAAGTAAAAGTCTGATGTTGTCCTTTTTTCTGTGTCGACATGGACTTTTGAGATGCTCCTCTCAGTATGAAATACTATTTAATTCTCAGGGAGGGAACAAAACTGGTGTACAGAAAGACACCTTGTAGCAACCTGTGATCAAATGAAAATATTGCTGCATTTAACTACAAAACGGAGGGAAACTTCCTAAAAGGGGATGGAAAATAATTCTGTTCCACAATTCCTTACGTAAAGTAGGCCATTTTTAAAGTAGGAAGTAATATGGGATAGTAGGAGCAGGTCTGTGGTGTGGCATGAGATAGATGGCTTTCAAGAGCCTTATTGCATGCTTTTGGTTGTGAGAGGGTATTTCAGACTAGCTCTATCCTGGTCTTGTGAGCTGATGGAAATGCCTCTTTGAGGGTGGAATGTGTTCAGTGCCTTCACAGGGCTCATCTTCCAGTTCAGTTTTGCTCAAAAGCAATTTAGCAGCACCCCAAGTCCTTCCTGCCACATCGAATGCAAGCTTGGTGAGCGTGGATGATCAGATTTTCTTGAGAAGCACATTCCTCATCGAAACTGAAACATCGATGTAGACAAACACCTGTATATCACTTAAATACATTGAGTGGCAAGTTCAATCCATCAAAAAGATGAAACTTCTCAAGGTGTGTGCAGTAAACTGTGTAACTCCGTCACAGGATACAAGGGGTGTCAAAATCTTACAGGGTTCAAAAACTCTACATGCAAATTCATGCAAGGAGGATGTATTAGATACAAATACGTATATAGACATTACCTCTAGCTGCAAGTGTTCCAGAGAAAATAATGACCGACACAGCTAAACATTGAAGTACTTCTTTCAATTTGTCCTACTCTTGAACTGCTTTCTAATCGTCTGCTGTTGTTTGCTCTCAGAAACTAATGGGAAAAGTATGACCTGGTACAAAACCCCTTATGCTGACTTGCCCTCCAGTAATCTTACACAGCAGGTGAGATGCAAGCAAAAGTCAGAAATGTCCAAAAAGACGACTTGCTTGGTCATTATTTGCAGTTTGTCCTTTGGAGACCTATGTTCATGTCCTCTGATGAACTACGGACTGTAAGCTTCTGCCTTGGAAAGGTGCTTGAAGACAGGGATAAATGTTATTCAGGCCATGGTATTTGAGAGGCAATAAATAGAGCATTTTTCTGTGCAGAACTTTATTTATGTTTCTGTATGTTAACAGAGACAGCAATAATTAAAATCCACATTTAATTCTTAGGTATTTCTGTGATACTAGAGCATACTTCTGTCTTCTATCTTTTTTTAAGCTTCGACACCAAATGTAGGGTTTTGCTTTGTAAATGTGTAAGTCTAATATCATACCTGACAATAAATTTATAAATCATAGCTGATGCTAAAGACTGCTTCCCTCCCATATGATTCAGTATTTGGTTTACTTATATGAAAATCCTGCCATTCAGACTGCTCCCTATGGATATTGACTTACAAATATTATACTTGAGAAAAAGATCAAATCCCAAAACACCAAATATAAACCAAAATTGTTCTCAGGAAATCTGTAAAGATGCTTATATCTGTACAGTGCACTTGAGGATATGCCAGACTCTGTGACTGAGAAGAAGATTCCATAAGAATGAGGCATATTCAGTCCAATTTAAATGTCATTTGAAGGATTTTAAGAAAAAAGTCTGTAATAATTTTGAGGAATTAATACTTAATGTCAGTGGGAAATTTTACTGAAAATTGCTCTTTGGATGCCCCAAAAAGTTCCTTTAAATTAATAATCTATAAATAGAAGAACTATTAATAGAATTAATTTAATGGTAATCATCTGTACTTTACTGTTCTGAGACTTAAATATTTTTAAACCATCAAGCTCATTTTAAGGAGATAACATGGTATCATTAAATTTTAAAAATGTGAAACAAAATGGATGAAGGAAATAAGCAAAAGGGAATGAATGAAATATAATGCACATTTGGGTGTTGCAATAATGTTTGAGAACATGTAAGCAGAAAAACATTTCAATCATTAATTATTTTCTGTGGAAACAGATGAAACATACTAACTTTTGGTAACATTATCTTTTTCTTGCAAAACCAGAAGCTTTCTGGTTTTATTTAATATGTTCACACATATTTTTGCAGAGCAGAAAATGAAATATCTCTAATAGGGAGACAGTGGTTTCTACAACATAGATGGTGCTGGTAGAAATGATAGTGATTATTTATTTAATATTTACTGGCTTTCTTTAGAGAACCTTCTGCCTGGCATCTGCACCTAGTGTATTTCATGATAACTACTTAAGACACTTAAAAATAAGTTGAGTATAACTATATAAAATACTATGACTGATTTCTCTGGAGTCCCTTTGAGCAGTTACTCATTTATTACTCCATAATAAAGGAGACAGGTGTGATTCTTCCATGGAGCTCCTTTGAAATGAAAAGGCTTACAAGCAAAATACAGTATTTCTACAAATTTTCAGAAATACTTGTGGTCATAAATCTGCATGTAGAAAGCTGCCAAAATCTGTGGGTGTATTTCAGATGCAGTTACTTCCAAGTTTGAAAGAATCACATACATGGGAGGAATCTGCAATACTTACGTGATTATGTTAAAATTTAATACAAAATGATATTCATGTTTTGTAACTGAAATAATGTATGTTGAAAGTCATAAATCAAAGAGCTCATTCTTCCAACAACATTCTATGTTCATAGATTGTTGGTATAAGAACTTCTATAATATTATTACTGTTATACTGCATTTTTTATGGTGCCACATGTAAATAGCATCCTAGACAATTAATAATAATGTTAAAATAAAATCTTCATTTTTTTTTACATTAATCCAGATGAGATAACATTTTTGATAAGCTTACTTATTCAAGTAAGTGATGAAACCCATCTTTCTTTATACTTTTGTATGTCTTATCAATTCAGCAGACAAGTACTAGGCAACAGGGTGAAACTGAATGAGACTTGATCAATTTTTTGATTATACAGTTTAGATAATCGCCTTCCCCTAAGTCAGTATGCATTTTCCGTGGTAATGATGCATGTTCAGACAGGAATTCATAGGATTTAATTGTGATAATTTCCAAAATACAGAATTTCCAATATTGGAGCATATCTAGGATGTTCTGGAAATTTTGTGTTTAACTATTGTTACCATCCTGCAGCACTGACTTTATGACTTTATTTTAACTTTAAATGAAATATACTTAAGATACTTTTTAGATTCTATGGAAAATGTTTGTAGCTTGAAACAGAAAAGAAAAAACACAGCAGGATAATTTAAGAATGTTTGTCAGTTGTGCACCAGAAATTAGGAGGGTGAAAAAATTTTTTCTGTAATGCTGATTGTAATAAAATGACCCATATGAAACCAAGAAACAGATACATATATTCACAGAGCTTATGCCCAGTACAGCAGTTGTAGACTTTTACTTGATTTTGAAATAGTTTGTTACATAATCAGTTTCAAAGGCAACATACAGTCAGATGAGATATATTAGCAAAACTCTACAAAGTCTGTAACTGGATATTTTAGAGGTATACATTTCTCTACTGGGATTTGCATATGAGAATTTACTGTTAAACTTTAATATATTAATTTGAAACATTTTTCTTCATGGCAAGAGAAATTTTTCTTTTGGTATATTGATTCAAAACAGTTTTAAAGTATAGAGGCACTTATGTTTATTCTCACTGATGTGAAGGTAGTCTCTGGTAACTGACTCAAAATCATATTCTCCTAGACTGGATCATATCTTGCTTCCTGAGTCAGATTTCACAAATTATAGATTAGCAATATTCCACACACCTTTTTTTTCCAAAGTACAGTGCAGATAGTAATTTGCCTGGAGTGGTCATCTAATCAGTATTTAAAAACAAGAGGAGGGGAAAAAAAAGGGCTCCTTGTCATTAAGTAAAAATAATCCTTTGATCAAGTGGAACAAGTTCCTTATTTTAGATATGGCTTCTACAGAAGAGGATGAAACATGCATAATTTCTTTATCTAACTCAGCATTTCCACTCCCAGAAACAGAAGTATCCACCACTGGTTTGATACCACCAAAACCAACACAAACCTTTACAATACATTCTTCAAAACACAGTCCAGTGTTGTTTCTCCTGGCATTTTCAAGATGCTTCCTTCTTTTGATATGCTTCTCCATTCCTTCCTTGCTCAGTGAGTAGAGATTACATGCTTTGCAAAGGAAGTGATACTCTTGTGCGTGTTGGAGTTTTATGTGCCGTATAAGAACTGTGGAAGATCTTGTCTTATAAAAACACTTTTTACATTGAAATTGGGTTTTATTCGGAACAGAATGTTTTAGTTCATTTCTATGATTTATGAAGGAGGAGTCTGGAGTTTTTGCTTGCATTGATACTTCCGTTTCCTTTGCAAGTCTTTGGCTATTGTTTGATACTGAGGCAGCGTAAGTTACCACTTGCAAGGTCTGATCACTGCTACTCAATGGAGTAGCTTGCTGAGATAATGAACCATCTCAGGCAGTCAGCAATAGGACAAGGGGGCACGGGCTTAAGCTCTAACAGGGTAAATTTAAGTTGGAGATCAGAAGATCAGAAAAAAATTCTTTGCAGAGAGAGTAACCAGGCATTGGAATGGCCTGCCCAGAGAGGTGGTGGATTCCCCATCCCTTGAGATTTTTAAACGCAGATTGGATGTGGCACTGAGTGCCATGATCTAGTAAATGGACTGGAGTTGGACCAAGGGTTGGACTTGATGATCTCAGAGGTCTTTTCGAACCCAATCAATTCTATGATTCTATGATTCTGTGATTCTATGATTCTATGATAATGTAAGACAAGAACTGTATAATACGTCTAACAAGAATAGAGAATTTATGTAGTGAAATAAGTGGTAAAAATCTTTTGTCAGTTACACTGAAGCATTTTAATATGCCAAAGTGTTTCAGAACAGCATTGTAAATATTGCATTAAAGGATTTGCAAATTAATATTAAATTTCCTTGGTTTTTTTGGAGAGGGAGAAAGGACTGGTGAAGGCAAATATTTGTTTATTATTAGAGGAATAGAGATTTGACAGCATCATTTCTTGAGGTGATAGGGTAAAAAAGCAGTTCCTTATAATGCACCTATTAAGTGCTGTGCAATGAAGTACAAGTGTAAAGTCTTTGCACTGATTTTTACCGGCTGTGGATTGGGTCTCCGACAGTCATTCACATAATACACATTTGCACACATTTTTTGACCTGATGATGTTATTTTAATGAGGTGTTCTAATCATGACAGAAATATTAACTGTGGACACCAAAGATATCTTTACACAATTTCCTAATATCAATTAATATTTCCATATAAAGGGAAGATCCGGAATCTTGTGAATAAATGCTTTCAAAAGCAAAATTAAATATATTCATCACCCAAATTTATGTAGCACAGAGAAACTGACATCTGTATCCACTTACATGCATATTAAACAGCTTACAAATAAATACATATTAAAATATCCCTATGTTTCAAGTTCTTGTTGGATGCTCTTCCTTTATACACTGCACTGATTGCAGTGGTATTCAGGGCAGGATGCCGAAATGGCAGGATGAGCTTTCTTCCCACTAGGCTACATGACAGAACAAGAATGTTCAGAGAAATATTTGATAATTAATGCTGCCTGCACAAAAAGGGCATCACATCACTGTGATAGACCTAGAGATGATAGACCCTATTTCAGTGGCTAGACTACACATCTATTATTTTGTTCTGAGCACCTCAGTACCAGATTTATCTGAATCAATTGGAAGGAAATAGGAAAAGGGGGGAGAAATATGCAAGTACTCTATTGATGAAAGAGGATGGACTGTTCTATTACATGTAATAGAAAAAAAATTTCCACAGGCTGGGCAGATTTTCTGTAATTGGAACTGTATTATATCAATATTCTTTGAATTCAGTGGTTGGAACTGGATTAAAGGGATAGTTGTTATACATGAAATACTTATTTTCCTGTCATCCTTCTAACTGCCTCTCTTCACTCAGTATGTATTTCCACTGGCTTTTTCCTGTTTATTATCAATTTGTCATGTCCCCTCAATGATTCTATATCTTATGTAGTCAGCAGTTTGATAACATTTAAGTAGAATGTATTTATTTTACAGTGCTGACAGGGCCCAAGTGTGTCTTTATACATATACAAAAACATACATGTATGATATAATTTTTTCCCTGAAACCCAAATGCTAGAGAGACATATGGAACAAACAAAACACAAGAAAAAAACTGTAGTGAAAGAATGTGTGAGAAAAGCCACCTTGCAAAAATTTAAATTATGAAAATAAATCTGCCTGAATTTCTGTATATTTCCACAAAGCCAAACGGCACTCAGCAAATGCTTGTTGCAATCAGTATGATAAAGTGTTCAATCAATGTTTATACTGTTGGTTTTGGTTTGTTTGTTTTTTTTGGTTTTTTTTTTTAATTATGGTCCTTGATACATATGATACATACAGTGAAGTATAGACATATAAGAGACAACTATGTGTAAATCAAACTCCCTCAGTTTTCGTATTTGATTTTGTAATCAAACCAGCATTTTTTTAGCATCAATTTTATCCTACTAATTTTAACTATAGCCTACTTAAAGTATTCATACTTTGAAGGGAAAGAATATGCAAAATATCTCCTAATTTTCATACTATGCTCATTATTACACAAGTAGCAAAACTATTGTGTCTTTCATTTTTTTTTTTACCCCATGTTTCCAGCTTTTGCTTTAATTTTTTCCTTTTCTTTTCACTTGTGCTTGACCATGATGACTATGAGTTTTGCTCTCATTTGCTGTTCTATTATTCTAAGTATTTTTCTGTTGAGCTTCTTTTTGTTGATTGTTTTTTCTGTTGATTGCCAGCGTTTGTTATTTTCCTTTATACTGTTCCTTTGCTTAAGTCCTTTGCCTGATGGTATCCTTTTTATCTGTTACACAGAGATTGGTGTTCTTTAAAGACTGGGCAAATAAACAAACCCACACAACCACTCCTTCTGTTTTATTTTGTGATCTTTCAGTGCAGTGTTGTATGTAAACAGTTGTATCTTTCTAATTGCAACCTGCTGTGACTATCCTCTTTCTTTTCCTTTCATTTATTGTTTATTTACAGAGAAAAATAGACACATTATACTTAGTTATCCTTTCAATAATTGTTCCATTTTCTTCTGAATGATTTATTGATTATGTAATAGTCACTTTTATGATGTTCATATCTAGGCTTATTTGCCTGACCAGTTTACCTGACATAAATGCAGTACGTTTTGACTTCTGTTATCACTTAACATAAATGGCCTGTGGGAGAAACATCTCAACAGAGGGTGTCACCACAGTGAAAGAATGCCTGCCCTTTATCAGACTAGAATGAGAGAAGAGACTAGAAGTTCTAACTCCTATCTATCCTTACTGGATGCCTCCCTTAACATTTTCAAAGGCTGAAGCCTTGAAGGAAAGTAAAGAAACAGAAGCTAAAAAAGCTAAAAGCTCAGAACTCTTTATTTCTCTGTGAAGAACAGTGGGAAGTATTTTATTTATTCAAAGTAAGAAAAATGGAAGAGGACTCAGAAGGCGTCTTGGTGGCCATTCTGTATCCCAACTAGTCAGTCACAGTTAAATGGATATTTAAACTTGAAGAAATACAAGGCAAGAAACCCTGTCAGCAGTTCCAGATGGAGGCTTCCAGGCAGAATGTTATCCAGCTATAAGACAGTTACAGTCTTTTGGGAACAACATTTACAAGCTGTTCATGCTGGTAAGATCAGAAAACCAAGTTTGATTCATGGTAAAAGCTCTAGGGCATGTTTATACTGCCTGCTTTACTGTCAGTAAAGTATTAATCTGGGTGTTCAGATTCAAAAAAGTGACCTAATGCCTTGAGTTAAGAAATTAATCTCAAATAACTAGAATAATCTGCTGGATTTTTTTTTTTTTTTTATCCTTGTCTGTTTGATGCACTGGAATCACTACATAAGTTTTAATTGTCAAAGTGGATTTCAGTGTAAATGAAAGACAATGTTTGAGAGTTTTAACTCTGCCTGATCCACCATTTTGGAAAAGTTAAATCAACATGCTTTTCTAAAGAATATGGGTGTACTTTTACTTGATGTGATTATCCCCTTATATTATTTTCCATCCCTTCAAAGCACTGTAAACTCAATTTGAGCTCCATTCCCAAAACGTATCTCATGGATTGTAAGTCATCTGTGAAGTGTTTGCATGTTCTATGGAGGAGTGGTTCTTAATTCATGGTCAGCCTCAAGTGACACAGCTGATTGCCAACACTTCATTCATAATCACATTCTTCTGGAAGAGCAGCAATGCTTGAGAGTGATGACAGGAGCTTATCAGAGCTCAGTGCAGCCTGCTGCCATGGCACCAAGAGGCAGGCAAAACTCAGAACTCTCTAAATTAGATCCTAGATGTTCTTCCCATCCTTCCCACTGTTCTACATGATGTTATGATCCAATTATTAAAATTATTAGAGAGATGCCTCTGCCTGAATTGCGATGCAAACTAGACCATATGCCTGAAGTCAATAGTACAGATTTTGTGTAACAGTAAATGTAAGGTAGAGAGAGAGAGAATTGAAAAGGGGAGTGAGAGAGACAAATGAAGTAGAAATAGAGTCTCCACCTCTGTGGATCTAGAAGGTCTCCCATTGGTTCTCTTCACTCTGGGCTTCTCGGTGGTGGGGGTCCCAGGAAATATAGAGTTCAATGGATTAATATATGTTCAGGCTAAGTGGGAATGTGGAAATGCTTGGGTACCTCCTTTGGGGTTGGCGGCAAGTTATACACTGTCTTTTGCAACAGGTTCTAAATCTGTTTCAGCACTTTGGTTCGTGTGCAGTACTCTGGTGGAAGGTCTCAGGAACGAGTCTGGGGGGGCACTTTGGCGGTTTTGATGGCTTATGACTCCGTCTCAGCTGCCTCTTATGTGAATGTCCTGTGTGTATATAACCTTCTTGGGGAGAGGGGAGAAGTTTTACAGCTGAGACTGTGCAAGGGAGAACTGTGCACAGGGTCTGTTTCTTATCTGGCTTATAGAATCTGGTGATGGGTGTTCACTCCCTCTGTCTTACACAAACTAGAGGTTTTGACATCACACCACAAAATCTCTACAGCCTCTCCCATCATACCCAGAGCTGATTTTCAATGCAGCTGCTCAGGTGACTTTCTTTGTGGATACATTCTTATCCCCTCAGCCTTGTTTACTTCTCCTTAAACCTGAGGTAATTGTACAATAGTACCACCTTTATCTTATCTCAAGTTCTCATGAGCTGGTTTAACTTAGAGTCCAGTTTCCCAAAATCCAGGAGCCATATTCGGACAGGGTGGGCTTCGTTGATCACGGCTTTATACAGTTTTGCCATAATAGGCAAAGTCCTTTGATGATCTTAACAACGTTTATGCCATTAACCGTTTTCAGTCTCTCACACATGACAAGAAGATTCTTTTGGTAAGCCTGTTTCAGGGACACCTCAGAGTCTTTCCCTAGGTTTTGAGAGGTGGGGAATTCCCAGACTGATGTGCAATCCTAAAGTTTTGTGGCACTGTGGAGGGGCAGAGCTACTACAATGTACTGCCCCAGTATGCAAACACATTCCCTGGTGAAGATCTGCCCTTTTCTGCTTTTGGATTCTTGTATTAGCAAAACTATCCTGTATGCAGGCAATAGAAAGAAAATTTTATTTTATGTTTTAGTTTAAAAGCTGAAATCTTTTAAAATTTATGGTTTTTTTTTAAATGTTGTAGTTTTATGTGTTCACATAAACCTTAGTAAATGTTATATTCAATACCCTTATGTATTCCTTCTCTATTTTCTGATTTAGGAATAGACAAGACTATCTTTTTTTTTTTTTTTTTAATTACCTTTTAATTCTTAGGCTAGCATTTTGTATGATTTCTGTTTCTTTCCTAATTCATTAACTCACCGTTTATATGTTTCAGTCATTTAATAAACAGATGCTCATGTAATGTCAATTCTGTTTGCAATGAAAATTTTTTTTCTTACTTCTAGAAAAGATTTATGTCTCAGTAAGATACCTGATGAATGGGAAATTCAGATTTTTTTTCTCTTGTGGACAGGAGGCGTTAGAGTTGCTGTATCTGTATCTGTTCCTATTCTTAGGGAGAGTAAAATGCTGTGTTAAAACAGCAAATGTTAGTTTCTTTTGGTGAGTATGTCCAAACCAGTGAATCATTTGCATCTAGATTTTTTTTTGCACACAGAAATTAAGAAGCTTACTTGTAAATTTTACCAGTTTTATAGACCCTTCCCCATGATCTTTAGACCACTTAGAATTTTTCTCTTTTTATGAACTATTTATGTACTATTTTGCTATCTGGAACATATGACTAGTTTGAAAAATACACCTGAAGCAGTTCTTGCTGAAAGTTCATC
This sequence comes from Hafferia zeledoni, assembly GCA_035583235.1. Lineage (NCBI taxonomy): Eukaryota > Metazoa > Chordata > Aves > Passeriformes > Thamnophilidae > Hafferia > Hafferia zeledoni. The sequence continues at coordinate 94,067,642 of JAWWEV010000115.1, forward strand.
TTTCATCCAAGAATGGTTAATTTGAAACCCTTTTGATCTTCACATCATTTAGAGAGATTACAGGTTCAGATTTTTTCAGGTTTCCTGGCACTCGTTTATATGGGACACTGGATCAGAAGTCTATCATCCTCACAGAATCATAAAATGGTTTGGGTTTAGAGGGACCTTGAAGTTCACCTGGTTCCAATCCCCCTGACATGGGAAGAGACACCTTCCACTACATTTTAGAGATATTTATTTTTTAAAATTACTTCTTAAAATACATTTTGGTATGGCAAGGGTGGCCACATTATGGAGGTCATAAACCTTGGAGAAAATACCTCTAATGCATTTCTTAAAAAGAAAGATAAATGCATTTCAACTGTTTTCTCTGACCTAGCCTGAAGAGTGAGAGGACGTTTTTTGTCTCTAAGTAACAAACAAGACCATTTCCCAACTCAGCAGTAGAGGTGTTCCAAATTACATATACTATAGATTTACCATATATCTGTAATTCATAGGCTTAAGAAGTGACCTGCTAGTGTATGATGTTTTTTTTTCCAGTTGGAATAGCTGTGGTGTATGTACTTTTAGATTAGAATCCAGATTTTAAGGATGCATCTATCTTTTTTTTTTTTTTTTTTTTTTTTTTTTTTTAAATGGAGTCTGGCAACACAAGTGAATATTTTCAGTAGTTATAGAAAAGTGTCATTTTGCAATATTTAACTTATAATATCTCAGGTTTTGTTTTAAGTTAATAAAAATTTGTACTAGTTCAGGTGCTTCATATTCAGCTGTAATACATTACTGAGAATTCCTTCTGAAAACTGAGGGACTAGACAAGAGGTGCATGAACTGCTCTGTGAATTCTCTGATTTTACAGTAATATTTTACAAACAAAAATAAGAAAACAATCTAATATTACCTTTTACTGCAAGACCATTCTTCTTTAGGTAAGATGTTTTGACTCTCTTAAAATCTTGTGAATTTAATTTAAATTCTTTGACAATTCAAGTTGAAAACATAAAATATGTTTGCAAATAGTTTGCTGCTTTTTATTGTAAGTTAGTAACATGAGTTGCTGAAAGCTGTCCTTATGAAATTTATCTAGTTGTTGAGCCAGTTATTATTGAAGGCTGCTGAACTTTTCTGGTTTATGTTAACCAGCTGTGGGAAGGTGATGATATATGATTTTGATAGGCAGCAAGTTGGGAAGACCATCTGTTTATAATTTTTAATGCAATTTTGCAATGACTACTGGCTGAGGTTCTGGGAAGTGTATTGAAAAAAAATCAAATAAATAAAATTACTGCTACAGAGGTGAGCTATAAAATCATTATTATTGAATCATGGGTTTTATGAAAGAAATCTGAAGGTCAGTTTGCTCTCACATTCTCCAAGGATAGATAATGTTTGCTTCTTAAGAATGTGTTGGAAACATGTAATAAACATTGAAATTATGTGTGCATGATGACACAGTTCTGGTGAGAGCTGACACAATGTTGCAAACCCATAAATATATCTCAATTCTGCTTTCAGACATGAAAAAATGGGGGAGGAAAAAAAGAAAACACAAACCAAACAAACCCACCCAACTCCACCCGCCCCCACCCCCAAATCCCATCCATCTGATGATTCCTTGCTGCTTGAAACAGAATAAGCATTCAAACATTCTGCATTAAAAGAGAGGAGAAAAAATTCAGTGATAACCTATACCTCTTAAAGTAAAGTTAGCCAATGCCCCTAAACACTGGTGAGATGTGTAGACAAATCAAAGTAAGGTTGAAAACACCCTGTTCATTCACTGAGAGGTACCTTCTGCCAATGTGTTTGGGAAGCAAACCAGGGAGATCATGAGAATAAGGGTAAACTCAAAGCCTGCCCAGAAAATGTCCCATTGGGTGCTGGAAGGTGCTTCCTTGGGCTTAGGAAGAGAGAACAGGCTTGTAAACTGATGTGGAGCACACCACACAGCTTCAGGGACCAGCTAATGCCTCACTTCTAGGGTTTAATAAATGATAAATATATCTGTCACCTATGGGCTTGAGGAATAAAGGGAAAAAACTGTATTTTAAAGGCCCCTGGAGTGACATTATGTTTAAGATAATTAAGGTGATTAGGCAGTAACTCTTAGAGGACTCCTTCATTAAGGGAAGGTTAGGTTGACTTTTGCTTTCCAAGATTCATTCAGGTTCATTTATCTCTGTAGAGGAAAGCGAGGGATGTCCACTCCCTTTTCCCCCATCCCCACATATATTCCTGCTTTTCACTATAGCCCAGAATAAGGGTAAAGGAGTTCTGTATTTGCCTCCTTTAACTCATGGGAGCATTTCAGACTATCCTAGCCAGGGTAAATATAGGTTAGTCCCAGTGAGGAGGTTGTTTACCTTTTCTTTTGAAGCTGTCCCACAAATGAATAAAGAATTTAAGGTTAATCATGTCAGAGACTGCATAAGTAAATGAGGTTTTCTGGAGGTTAAATGCCTTACCTCAGAATATTACAATCCATATTCTGGTTGGCATTGCCAGCTCTTTGAAATATTTACATATAAATGTCATTGGATAAAATTAATCTATTTTTTTCCTGAAGAAAAGAGAGGGAGGTGGGCAAGCATAGAACAAATCCAAAAAGCCTGAAGAACACTTCCAGCCTCTGCCAATTAAGAAGGAAACAATTCCACTAATGGTGCCTTATATACAATGTAAGACATTTTTTCTGTGTTTTTGAAAGTACAAAGCAATTGACAGCTATAATTATATTTAGCCATATGATTCAAATTAATAAAACCACATGACTGTAGTACAAGGTGTCTTGCAAAGAGTATAGCTGTTAAAAACAAATTGGCTTTCCAGTGAGAGTTATTGAATTTAGGACCTTTCTTATAAAGACGGAATAGCTAATGAGAAAATGAGTGTTCTGGATCCAAGGTGATGTGCCCACATGATTTGAACACTGTGGTCCTGGCTGAAAAGGTTTTGTCCTGAAAAAGGTGCATGTTTTGTCTCTTGTTCAGGACTTTCCTGATGAAAGTACCAATTAAATAAGCCTATATGTATGTATGTACAAAGGCAACCTCCCCCTTGATCTTGAATCTTTGAATTCACACATCTTTGTTGAGAGTTAAAGCTGTAATATATTATTAAGCCATTTGTTCAGGCAATTAAGATACATCTGTTTATGGTAGTTGCAGTGTAACTGTCAGCACTGACAATACAATAGTTTGTGGATTGTGGAAGAAGCATTATATTCTTCTCAATAATATAACAATTGCACAACATCAAGCCCTGTTGTGTACAGGCTTTTTTAACTTGGGGTCCAGTTAGAAGATCACAGAGCTCTGACTCATGTATAACGTCTGTTATGTTATGCATCTCTATGTATTACACCCTGAACAATGCATATAGCCAGAAATTCATTGGGGTTTTTTAATGAATAACATTTATATATTTTATTACAAAAATTATTTATTTGAAGGGTTTTTTTGATTATTTATTTTGTAGCAGAGAAATCAAACCTTATGGGGGAAAAAAATGGCTGTGCTTCCAAATCTGATTTAAGCTATTTATCAGCTCTATCAAATTTTCCCACTAATAACTGAAATGGAAGAAGATAGAAGATATTGCTTCTATTACAAGCCTTGATGGCAATGAATTCTCGTTCCACATCATTTTACTATGCACTTAGAATTTACTTAGCAGTTCATCATATTAGTATTTTTTCAATTTTTATTTATTTAAGTAAAACTGCTTGTATATTTTCTCCCAATAGCCCTTGGTTTGATCACTTGTCAAAATAAATAGTAAATGAATAAAAAGCTGTGTAGCTTCTCTGAGTTTCTCCCTGTGATTTTGGCTGGAATTTAGCTGTGTTGTTGTTGTGGATTTTTTTTTTTTTAAGCTTCTGTTTCATCTTGCTGTGAAAATATAAGACAGCCACAAAGTATTTGCTAATCCCTTCATTGTGGTCAAATAACTATCATAATAAACAGAAACAATCACTCCTAATTTTAGATATGCAGGAAAGCCAAAGAAGAATCTCTCAGTGATTGTTTGTGTCACTGAATAGTGGGAAATGTGCTTAAGTGTAAGTATTGGGATTTTACATGTACCATTTACAGAGAGTGTGGATACCTGTCCTTAGAATTGTGACTGAATTTAAAGCTTTTGAGTAGACTGGATGAAAGTAGAACCCTTGCTCCAAGAAATTAGGATTATTTCTCCTAACTACACGTCTGTAAAGGCCTATATTCAATGGTCAAAATTCAAGTGAGATAGCCATCAAGTGAGATACCAGCCAGAATTCCCAATTGGAAAGATTAATCTGGTATTCTTAATGGAAAATACAGGGGGGAAAAAATGTAAATCCCCAAAATATTTATTCTGTTTTACAAAGCAACATAAACAGAGTAAGTCTGAAAAATAAGAGCACATGCTTGACTCCTTTAAATTAAACTGAGAAAAGAAACATAATAATCTTAATTAAAGGAAAATAAATCTTAATATTTATCACTCAGAGTGGTATCTGGTAATTAGTCATTCCAGCAATTCCTAATGGCTAAAGTTTTGCTGATGCTAAACTAATTATCACTTACAAAGGAATGTGTTTTACAAAGGTAATTTGCCAAACTATTCTAGTTTCATTGAAGATGAGAATTAAATCTGTTCTTATTAAAATTAGAATGCAATAGCTGTTTTGAAAGTTTGGTAACCTATTTCTATTTTCTGTTAGCCAATTTGTAGGGGCATAAAGCAATGGTGTACTTATTCCAATATGCAAAATGCCAATTTCCAGTAACTCTCGTCATTTGTCACATTTACTATTAATGTACATATATGCATATTAATGTTCCAACACAAATGTGTTGAGGTGTATTTTTATATGAGACATTAATAAATATTTGTCAGAATTGTAGTCTACTCTTTCAGTGTTTAGAACATCACTGTGCTTTAAAAAAGGGTATGTATCTTGTTTAATGACTGCTCGTGCAGCTAAAAGACACTGTAACAAGTAAAATATGAAATTACTTTAAATAATATCCTGCAATGCCAGCCCTGGCTATCAGAGTCAAATTTAATTCTTCTCATGAATTGCAGCTCCTAAAGGTCTTGTGAGTTAAATTTAGTCAGTGAATTAAGTCTGGCCATCCACATTAACTTCAAATTATACTGTTGCTGACACTTAAAAGTACTTTGACATAGAGCATTTTATCATGTGACTACAATTTAGAAAGCAATTCTGTTGATAGTACATTAAAGAGAATGAAATTTATAAATCTCTTTAGTCTTTTGGCAGAAAAGGGAGAATTATAATATTTTATTTTGATTAGTAAAGTAAGAAGAAACAGGTATGAGATTTGATATTTTTAAATAGCACTTTTTCATTATTAAATTACAGAATTAAATGAGTTTTAATTTGTCAAATTTTGTGAAATGTCCTTAGTAACAAATGCTGTCTGTGAGAAGGCAAACTCCTAGTTCAATGTTTTTTATTTTTAAGCTGAAATACTCTAAAATGTTACAAATAACTTGGTAGTTAATCTCTGTTTTTACACTACAGAATATTTATGAAAAAATTTCAAATGCTTTTTACTCTGCATATACATATGCTTAAATATAAATATGTATATATGCACATATTTATTATTTATCTCTATATTTATACTTATGTACCAACTTATAGTTGCAATTAAGAATTCTCTTTTCCAAAGAATTTTAACTGAAACATATTGCCATGTCCTTTATTACTGTGGTGAAAGTAGTATTAAACTCAAGGAAATTGTATCTACTAAGAAATCCCAGAACATTTCACCTTTGTAAGAGACTTACTTTAGTGAAACACTTTTTCTTTCCCCCTCTCTCATTTTCTGGTGTGACTTTTCTCTGTTTTCAAAAAAACATTCCTTGCCTGAATCCTTTTAAATTGAGCTTCAAGCTGATTGCTATTTTGACTCTTTGACAAGGGCAGTTTTCAACAACTGCCATTTTGTTTCATCCAAAATTCAGCTTCTGTGAAAACATTGGATGTTGGGGGTTTTTATGTTACCTTAAAGAATTATCTTATAATTTTTATGGTCTTTACATCACCTGTCTTCTACTGTAGTTTCAAGAGCAATCACAAAGACATTACTAAACCATTCTTGCAGACACACCAAATGTCTAATTACTGCTGGTAAAATGAGGAATTATTTGTCCTCATGGGCAGTCTGAGTGCAGCATTTCATTTTCAACCTACACCTCTCCTTAGAAAAAGAAGCTATAAAAACTAGCCAAAACAGAATTTATTAAAACAGAAAAGATGAATTCCATGTGAGTGAGGGTGGCCCTTGGCACTGCATGCAGACATGTTTGAAAAAGATGTCAGTGAGTCTGCTGTCTCATGACAAATTAGAATCATAGAATATCCTGAATTGGAAGGGACCCACAAGGATCACTGATGCCCAGCTCCTTGCCCTGCACAGGATGGACCCAAGAATCCCACTAGGAGTATCATTCAAATGCTCCTTGAACTGCCAGGCTTCGTGCCATGACCACTTCCCTGGGGAGCCTGTTCCAGTGTCCAGCCACCCTCTGGGTGAAGAACGTTTTTCTAATATACAGCCCAAACCTCTCCTGACACAACTTCAGGCCGTTCCTTCAGCTCCTGTCACTGGTCACCACAGAGAAGAGATCAGTGCCTGCCTCTCCTCTTCTCCTTTTGAAGAAGCTGTAGAGCACAAAACTGCACAAACAGTTCGGATTACCCTGTGCAGCACATGCACACTCTGTGTTGTTGCTCCAGCACATACAGTACTGCAGGACTCCTATCAAGTTAAGATCCCAAAAGTTGAATTCAGATGCTTTTGCCTGAATCTGCCCTGACCTCTGAGTGGGGAGAATCACTTCAGTGACTAAAACTACCGAAGGTTAAGATAGGTTGAAGCTAATATTGCAAAAACAAGCATTTAAATTCTATAATGAAATTATTTTGACCTGAAAAAGCCCTCCCCCTACCCATTATTGATTGGATTAGCACTATATATATATATGTGTATACCTTAAAGCTGTAAGTTTTATGCCAAGAATACAAAAAACCCCAAAAAACCCCAAAAAACCAAAAAACAAAACCCAAACAAATATACTTTGATAGGCTCTGCTTCCTTTAGGTTGTATTACAGAAAACACCTTGTCTCTGTTACATTGTGTGGTGTTTCTATTGACTTTACATTTTCCATATTAATTTTAGAATAGAATAATTCTAGTTGGAAGGGACAATGAATGATCATCTAGTCCAACTTTAGGCATTCATCAATCTTAAAATATTTAATTTTTTTGTTTCTGATTCCTTTATTAATTTGAATTAATTTTATCTTTATTTTGATTCTTTTCATAAAGAAGTGTTGAAAAAAATTTTATAGTAGAAAATCAAGAATTATTCTCTAATTAGTGCTAAAAGTATTTTAAATCAGATAATCACCGTTAGTGTGCTGTATACAAAATGGAAGAATGTTCAAGGTTTTCCTCAAGGAACCAGTTACATTTTTTCCTAATATAATGCCATTTTCTGCAAAGTAATATCAAACTGATAGTCCCTATGAACTTCAGGAAAAGTATCACATAAATAGCCACACAGCATGTAATTTTCAATTGCTTTTCTTTCCTCTTCCCATCTGACTCAGTTATTCTTGGGCCAAGCGCTGATTAACATGATTTCCAAAAGTACAATGTACAAAATTATAGCACTTTGCTAAAACAGTGATCAATGTGCTGAAGGATACAAGCTGGCAGAAAGCAGTAGAAGTGGAGACGAGAAAACATTTTGAAAATGGAACATGATTTGGATTTGCTGTCATTGACTTCAGACAGTTACCTAAACAATGTAAAATTCTGCTGTAGGGGTTGAGGAGCCTGTCATACCCAGAAGTTTTAAAACAGACATTCAGAAGAACTGAAAATAATAGGGAATAGAAAAGATAAGGAGAAGACAAGCCTTCTTCATTAATGCTTTGCTCCATTGTCTTGGGTTGAGCTGGCAAAATGCCAACTGTCCGAGACAGAGTGTAAAGGGTTCTTCCTCCCTAACCAGCTAAAGGAGAAAGAAGAGGAAGAGGGAAAAAAACCCTCTAAAACCCAGGTTTATGCTGAAAACTAACTATATGTATTTATACAGAAAAGAGAAAATTAAAACT
>JAWWEV010000115.1:94082529-94099055 GCA_035583235.1 Hafferia zeledoni
TTCCAGAGAGAGTAATCAGGCATTGGAATGGCCTGCCCAGAGAGGTGGTGGATTCCCCATCCCTGGAGGTTTTTCAAGTGAGATTGGACATGGCACTGAGTGCCACGATCTGGTAAACGGACTGGAGTTGGACCAAGAATTGGACTTGATGATCTCGGAGGTCTGTTCCAACGCAATCGATTCTATCATTGCATGATTCTGCATTTTTTAGATAGAATCAGTTTCTCAACATTTTTTTTCTCTGCTCCAGTGAAAAAAAACAGACAGCTTTTGCTAACAAACGAAAAATTGTTATGACCTATTGAGACTTGCTTGTTAGGTTTCTGAATTCTTCAGTATAGTGGTTGTTAAAGATCAAGATTTTCACCTTATAACTCAATGTCTGAGAGAATGAGTAGAGAGAAAAACATAAGTGTTTTATAATAGACTTACTGGTTTTCTTCATTTGCATCTCAAGTTTAGCCTAGGGAAAGCAAGTGCAAAATCAGATTTCTTTCCTACTTATTGTTGTTTGCCAATATGCATCTGTGTATTTTCTTCAAGCATAATTTATCTAATATTGTTTAAATGTTTTTTGTCTACTTTTAGAGCATTCCTAAGACACTCTGAAACAGTCATATGTTTTACACATCTGAAAGTTTGAATGCATTTTACCACTGGCGTGCAGTATCTTGACAGCATATTGGATGCTGCTATTTTATGTCTGTGGGAGTGAGAAATGAAAATGCCAGTTTTATGACAACATGATGCATTGATTCTACTCACATGAATATCATTAATGTCATACTCTGCCTTCTTGTCTTGGTCAAATTTTGTTTTCAGCAAAAACATAATTGTGTAATTCAGATCAGTTTTATTTGAATGTTGCATAACTTTACTCTTCCCCCCCCACCCCTTCCCAAATCCTAATAAAATATGCAATGAGTTCTAAAGAATGAAGACTACTATTCAAGGGTATGCAAGAGTGTAATGGAAATTGTCTTCGATGCAGTATTATTGTGGAAGCCATATACACAAATAAAAAAATCACTTTTCTTGACTGTTTATTTTGTAAAGATATGTAGATTTGTCTGTCCTGAAAATCTTCTCACCAACATTTTTTTTTAGCAAAACATGCAGATCCATGTTGAACTTTATGTTAGACTCTAGCTAGAAATATAAAAGTATCCAGCCAACAAGATCTAGTCCTTTGGTAACTCTGATACTCAGAATATGTTCTTGATCCTCTGTGTCCTAGAGAAATTATTTGTACTTTGGATTACTCTTCATATACACTGGAAGCACTACAAGATGAAAATTGCATCTCACTGGTATCCATTTTTCAACACTAGATATACATGGCAATAGAAGAAGATGCAACATCTCTTGGATCTCACAACTCTGTAGAAGATAAAAAAAGTGAAGAGATCCAAGGGATATTGCAGCAAGGATTTTAAAATTTATTGTATAATCATCTGAGAATAAACATCCTAAGACAAGACAGTGCTAAATATTCAGATTAGGAATATTTAAATATTTTCTGTTTATATCAGAAAACAGCACAGTGATGTTTTTCTTTTACTGTTTGGGCTGAGATTTTCTACTTTTAAATGAAAAGTTTTCTAATTTCACTTTTTCATTAATTTTCTTCAGAACTGGAAAAATATATTGAAAAAATCTTATAGAATACAGTTTCCTTTTTTATTGAGCTTTAGTTGAATATTCATAATGATAATAAAACACAGCAATTGATTCAGAGTAGATATGTGTGTGAGTTGTAATTTTAGCATTCTGTTACTTAAGAAATAAAGTTTTACATAAGAAGCTTCAGAATATTTCATTGAACGTCTTTTGAGTTCCTAATTTTAGCAGTCTCTCATCTTCTGGGGCCTCATCAGCATTTTAAAACATCTCATTTTCTTCAAGCACAACAGAAATAACTGAAACTGTGTGTAGTTGCATTTTGGTCCAGAGTGTTCAATATGTGCAAGAGCAATAGACCAAATATTGCCAGATCATCTGAAATGAATGGAATGGGAAATTGAAGGCTAGTCTATCCTATACCAGTTTTCATTAACTGTTCTCATTAACTTTTGATCTTCACAGTCTTTATCCAATAGTTTGTTGATGATCTTCTGGCATTTCCTAGGGTTTTGTGTTAATAAGAGAGAATGAAGAAAAAAGGTAGTATTCAACTCACACGTGGGAAAGATTTAAGGGACTGCAGGATACAGTATATCCATCCATATTTTGAGGACTCATCCTTGGTGCAGCCAAGTCTGCTGAAACAAATACCTCTTCTATGCTGTTTTGTACTTTCACTTTATAATATGTCCTTTTATATTGAAAGCTGGTTTTGTAAACTTAATCAGAGCTTCAGACTACTTCCTTGTGGTTCCTGGTTGCTTCACAGCTGAGCCCTTAAGCATGAACACAGTAAAACAACTGGTTTAATCTTCATATCTTCAGTTTATATCTATTTCTGAGTTTTGAGTTAAGCATAATTAGTTCCAAGTAATTGAGACATATATACATGCTTTACAACTATATATTTAAAGTACATCTAATAACTTCTCTCTCAGATAATTTTTTTCTACACATAGTATTTCATTTGGTCATACACATGGATGAAGAAAGCAATGAACAAAAGTAAAAACCATTACTGTATCCAAATGAAATACCAAGACTGGAAAACTTCATAGTACACCAATGATAATATGAAACTGTATTTTGAAAAAAGGAGAGGTTCTTTTTTTTATTATTGTTTTGATTTCTTTTTGTTTGTTTGTTTGTTTGTTTTCCCAGAAAGCATTTGGAACCTGAGGTTCTTTTGAATTGGCCGTTAGAAAAGAATAAGTAGTATGTGAATATGTGTATATAGATATAATTTAGAAAATCTTATTTTAGTGGCTGTCTGTTTGATACTACCAGGTTTTTTTATGTGCAATTTTGTATTTCTTGGAATTAATATTTAACTTTCCACTGTCTTGCACCTAATTTGAAAAGATAGGGTTTGTGTTTTACCTCTTCATTCTCTTTTCAAATGTGGTCATTCTGAAATTTGCCTTCTAATTGAAGTTAATGCAATAAACAGAAGATATCGCAGTCTCAAGATAATTTACTATTCATGTAAGCATATACTTCTATGCTTAGTTAGTGTCTGCTCTGGTGTTCGTAGGTGCAGGTTTGTGCCACACTGCAGTAGTGAAAGTGAGTGTACTCTCAAGTTGAAGTTGTCTACTGTGGAAGCATTGGAATGGGATATGAAGAGGACATGACTGCTCAGATATATCAAAGAGCAGCATTTCACTGAAGAATTTCCCCTGTGGCATAATCAGCAATGACTTAGATGTTGTAGTATACAGTATTCTTTTCAGTGTATCTGATGGTTCAATGCAATCTTGGAAGCCAAAGCATGTTCTAAGAAGTGAATCTCTTGTAGTCTAGCACCCATTTTAGCTTTAAATTTATAAACCCTTCCTTACTAGCAAGTGGACTATGAAAAATGTGTGGTGTTTTGGTGCTTGTCTAAAACCTAAACTTTCATCTTCCTATTTGCTATGAATTTGTTTATGATCTAAGGACATTCCCTTGAAGCTAAATCCAGTCAAAGGTTTAGGATTCAGGCAATGCAGTACCTAATTTTTCCAGCACACAGGTTGAGACCAGATTTTGAGACAAACAGGAGGCCACCCTGTGTGGTGGATAGGATGACTTAGGGAAAAACTGATTAACCCTTTCGAACAGAAAAAGAATTGAGATTCATAAAGTAGAGAACCAATGTAACCTCAAGTTTGAACAGTTCAGATTTGGTGGAAGAAGCCTGAATTCCAATTCCCCCTCTGAATGTAGTTTCTGTGTTTTACACAAAAATAGTCTTTGCAAAATGATATCATAATTTTCAGAGCAGTAATAGAGCTGTGTCTTACAGCTGAGCTCCTGCTGGGCTAAAAAAATCTATTTATTTTTGTGCATGTGCATATTCTGTCTAGCCCCATAAATTTGTACTTTTTGCACAAAACTCAACCCTAAAAAAGTATAATGGTTTGTTTCAAACACTTGCCTGATCTTAGAGCTTGAGGTAACATGTTCCTCTAGAAGGTGGAAGGGATTGGTTTCAATCTTGGTCGATACAATAGGTTATTATGATAAAGTGAGTGCACAATCTTCCATCTCCTTGAAAGTAAAGGGAACCACTTAGAGCTTGATTTTAGAGAAAGCAGTTGCTATTCCATATCAGCAGGAGCCCCATCCTTTCTTATATACTCTGATTACTCTGATTGTGCAATATAAAGCAGTGCCGTAATGTAGATACTTCTTTCTCTGGCAAGCAGTTGCTGCAGATGTAGGTTTTCAATTTTTCTTGCTTCCACTTAAACAGGGATATCACAAGAACACCCAGCAGCAGAGACTGTAAGTGGAGTCTGGCAAAGAGATGCTGAAAGAGCAAGGGGTCTAGAGGGACAAATGGGTTTTCTAAGGGTTTGTGAAGCAAAGGCTGTGGGAAAGATCAGAGAATTCAGATGGGTGTAAGAAATGTCATTTAGTTTTGAGTGCCAGGAGAAGGTGAAAGCTTGAGGAAGAAGAGAGAACAATCTGCCTACAGTCCTGTCCAATTTTCATAACTATTTTTCTGCTACTGTTAGGAAGGATGGGATCAGGAAAGCACAATATGTGATGTGCTGAGCCTCCTCCTAGGATCCAAAACCTGCAAAAGCTGAGTGCTGTTGGAACTTGAGACACAGACTGTCTTTTTCAGTCTGCCTGGAATAACTTATGTTAATAAGTTATATAAGTTATGTCATGATGTTGGCAAAGGCATTTGGCTGATCTGAGATGCTGTTCAATTTGTCAACTGCCTTCCTCCAGCTTTCCTGATAGATTCCGTCGTGGATGACCTTACTGAAAAGGGCTCCTTAGTGACCTGTTCTGCCACCTGTAAAACAGAAACTCTTTGTACCTCCAAGCTGAATAATCCTATGAAGTTTGGAAGGCATGAGAAATACTAATGAATGAGGATGCACATGAATCTATGAGAGAGATGGACATCTTCACTCTATTGTTTTGGTTTGGGTAGGTTTGGTTTTTTTGCTGGGAGAGAATATTGATTTGTACTATATCTGATGAAACTTGGTTTAAAATTTAAATGGTAAAGCATAAAAATAAACATTTGAACTTTCTGTCCTTTCTTTTTGTTTTTCCATTTACAGTTTAGAAAAATGTGAAGGTATTCTCAAAATGTGTTAAATCTTCTTCATTCTTGAGAGTGTCATGGCTGAAAACTGTTGCCTAGGTCTAAAGGACATCTAGCTGAGGATCACAAATTTAGCCTACATGGATAGTTCCTTCAGTGGAACATGCATATGTTGGACGTTGACAGTAGAGTTCTTAGTCTGGCCTGCGTGTCTGTGCACTCTGCACAGAGTGACAGTGACCTGTGCCTTCAGCAGGGTCTGTATCTACCAAGGGAGTTGCAGGACCTAAGGCTATGGATTTTTTCACGCCGTGTGATTCCTTTCTCTGTTGGATTCCTGTACAAAGAAATTTGGATAAATTAAGAAAGCAGTCTGTATCTTATGCTGAAGTGGTTCTAAGAAGGTATGACAGTCTTGGGCAAAAGATGCACAAAGCTATCAATCCACAAAATACCAGGCTAATTATTCTGCCTAGTGCAATTGCTCTGAAATATGCTTTCATAATGGAAGTGTTTCAAAAAGCATTTCTGCTTTTATTTTTTAATAACAGTGGTTGGGGGGGGGTTAATTTTTTTTCTCGCCTCTCTTTTTGTGTCAAAGGATTCATGTCATAAACGTTATATGAATCTTATTGTCCAAAATTTATGCAGCAGAGATTGAATACAGAATGTCCTAATTTTGCTTACAATAGTCTTGTTAAGTTTCTTCCATTCTGCTTTTGGCCACAGTCATAACACTTTTCCTTTTTAAGTTGTACTCCTCTAAGAGTGCTAAGAAAGGAGCATAAACTTTGTGTCCCTTATACCAGTGTTTCTTTTTTTATAGTGTATTCTTTTATATTGGAAGAAAACAAGAAACACCTTTATTTCTTGAATATCTGTCTTCTTTACCCTCTCTGACCTTTTTATCAGGCAAAAAGTTCAGGGCCATAACTGTGATGTGAAGCATTTTGTCTCATTCTTTCTTTTTTACCCTTGCTCTTCAGCGCATTCTGTAGAATTCTTTATGCTGTACCCTGTGATCACTATTAGTGTTAGAGGACAGACAGAGCATTTTAATGCACTCACATTGACAGGTCAAGGTCACTTCACTGGAGATGCCTGACAGGTAAATCATTCTGAAGTTTTAAGTCAGAAATAATGTTTTACAGCTGTAGCATGTCGCCACCTAGCTTTACTTATGTTCCCTTTTCTGCTTTAAAATTTAGTATGTCATATGTCCTAGGTAATTCACAAAATATTTTATATTGAGAGAAGTGTCTTCCTATCCATCAACTACCTGCTTTTTTATCTTTTGCGAACAGCCACTCTTTAATCTTTTAACTTATTTGGCAGATTCGAGCTCATCTCGTTCTCCCTTTAAAGAGTCTGCACTCAGTGAAGTCATTCCCGTATGAAGTCTAAATTAATGATAAAAAACTAGCGATTTGTTAAAGCTGTTTTTTTTCTGAACTGCCGTTTTGGGAAGGAAGGAGGAATGTCTGTACAGGCTACTATGAAAGAAGTCACTGTTGTCTTAGACCGCTTTTGTGGAAGTTCTCTACTTACTCACCTTGGATTTGTGTGGAGAATAATGCAATTTGAATTCTAAAAAGACAAAAACATTGAGCTTTCTTCTTTTTTTTTTTTTTTTTCTGTTTTCTTTTTTTAAATAGTTAAGTTGTTAGATCAAATGTATGGGGGCTGGTTCTGCTGTCTCTTTAATTGCCACAATGTAGTGACAGTCTCTTCAGATCACCATTTATATCCTGTGCCAGATCAGCATTTCCATAGAATGATCTCAGTTTAATACTCACATAACTCTGGGATGTTCCAAAATCATGAAGATTGTAATATCCTACTGTTTATTTTTCATTACTGATTATTTTCATAGATTATCGTTACACACAGAAAAAAATCAAATGTGGTTGGGACAGGACTATTTCCTAACACTAAATACCAAATTCAAGCTTTGTCTAATTTGTGAAATCTAAAATTTAAGAAATTAATTTTATTGACATTCAATTTTCTAAAAAATGTGTTGGAAATACTATGATGCCTTTTTTTTATATATTTTCTTGTATTGTTTTATATATTAATGTGAAAATACTTTTTAAACCAAAGTATTATTTTATAAAGAAGATACTTTTTAAATCACAGTAATTAAACCAAGATTGGCCTCATAAAATGCACTAGGCAGATTGAAAATAATAGTGGCTAATCATATATAGCTTTTCTATATTTGGGGATTCTGGAGAATTTGCCTCCTTTCCTCTTGTCTATTTTAATTGTTACATAACTCTTGTGGTTTGCCCTACAGACTTCAAGGTCAACTGGAGAGCAGGCAAATCCTTTCTTTGCTTCCTCACTTTTCTAATATTATGTAAACAGACTTTCAGAAAATAGACCCCCTTTTCCTGCTTCTCACTCTAAGAAGCTAACAGTTCAGCAGGTCAGTCCTGGGGAGAATATTTCAAGGATGACTAATAACTACATGCCCTTTAGAAAAATGGGAGACAGTATAGGAAGAGCTTACATGAAACACATCAGTGCTTAGCTGAGGGAAATTTCTCAGCCCTTCTTCCCAGTATGCAAAAGGATGCAGACTCTTAATTTTTTACTCTCAAGGGTTCCCCAGCTGAAATCTGGACCTTGGAAAAGTTAGTAAAAATAGCTACAAATTTAATTTAGGAACTTAAAATTACTTCAGTTGATATTAGATGTAGAAATATTTTATTTGATAAATAGAATTGTTTAGTTTTTGTTTCTGTAGACTTTGGTTTAGCACAAAATGAGAAGGGAGTGCTTAGTTCTTTCTGAGAGTCCCTAAGAATCAGCATTTCAACCCCAGTTCACCTACTCATGCTGTCAAAATGGGGCAGTTTTCCAGTGCTCAGAAGTGGTAATGATGATGTTCATGTTTGCAGCCACGTAGCACTGAGTGAGATGCTAACATTTAACACAAGATATAAAAAAGGAGTTTATCGGGTTACACAGCTGTGCAAAACAAAAATAAACTGTGAATAAGAGATAAACATATTAATCCTAGGATTTCTTTAGGTTAATTAAGTTAGAAATATTCAATGAAAATTATTTTTAATGGCTGGTAGCCCAGATCCTTGAAGTGTGAATCACAACGAAAGGACTAGTCCTACATACTAAATTTTAGGTACAAAGATGCAGGCAAAAACATGAAGCACAAATAGGTTACTTTGACAGTTCAAATCCACCCCATCTAAAGACCATGACAAACCAAGTTATCAAGAAATTGCCATTCACAAGGTTTTTCAGTTATCAAAAACTTGGCCAAGATATACTCTTCAGGAATGATACTTTCAAAGACAGCCTTTCAAAGGCCTGCATTGAATTCTGCTTCAGGGTTTGCTTCAAACCTTGCATGTATCAAACCAGTCAAAGATTACATATGGTTTGGTGAGAACTTGTCACAACTAAAGACTGAAACAACTGTAAATTTTTAATTAATTTATAAGTTGTATAATAAATTAGATTTCCTCTTATCAGTAAGATAAATCCAGTTTTTTATTTTGTTCCATCAAAGCACCACATTATTGTGCTGACTGTCATTATTTGATTACGTAAATCAGAAACATACATATGCATTTTGAAAAACTGTGTTTTGTGCCAAAGGGAAATTGTATCCTTTTATGAGCAATCATATTTTTCCCCTCACTTATAACCTTAAGTAAGAACAATTAATTAATTCAGCATGTGGCTGATTTGAATTTATGAGTGGAATTCTGAGAATAATAGAAGAGACATCTCATCTAAACATGTTATTAATTAAGGTATGTCTGACAGAGGTCATAAAAAGAAATTTACGTATGTGAGAAAAGCATGCCCCAGTGTGGAGAAAATATTAGACCCTACTCCTTTATGATGTAGTTTTTGGTAGGATCATAGATAACTAAATTGATGTAGTTGCTCTACATATTGTAGTATCTCTTGGATATAAATTTCTTATAACAATATGTGTAACACTACATAATTGTGACAAGCGAAGAAAAAGCCTAAAGAAAACTTTAGGCACGCTAAGACTGTTCCATAGAAATCCTGATTCATCTGGAGACCTGTTGTGGTAACATTGGTCTGTAAGGACCACTAAAGTAATTTTGGATGTTTGAATCTCTATTAAGGCTGAGCAAAACTGAGATTGCAATTAAGTGTAAGGTGTTATCGGCTTACAGCAGCCACAGTTCAACAAGGCTTTTCATCATATTCCTACATTAATTTTTATGGTTTTTCAGGTGTCCATATCTGCATTTAAGTTTTGGAGTCAACCAACAACCTGTAAAACGAATTGTTCATAAACTTTTGAACATGTCTAACACTGATTGAGCACATTTTTCAATTCAATATTAAATTATAGTATTTTTACAGTATTTCCTAAAATTGAATGAGAGGTTTCTTTTGTAATTAACTTGAACTTAGAATATTTACTGTGTATTGGTTTTTAGTGTCAGATGATGAGAGAACTCATGTGTCTTTCACAAAAGCAAATTGTTTACTCATTCAAGGATTCTGTTCAGAGCTCTGTATTTGAATGAATTCCAAATCAGCAGTTCTATTAAGTTGCATGGCAATCGATTGCCTTTTATGTGAGATGAATGGTCATATTCAACAGCCCCCCTGCTTCTCCCCCATCCTTCTTTTTTTTCTTTCTGGCCCACAGCCTTAGATGCCATCACCCAAAGCTGTTAGTCCCAAATGAGATTCTGTTTAGTGGCTATCAGCCACTTCCAGATTTTCACTGCATATAAATGACTGTATTAAGAATTGTAGATGTGATGTGGATTATAAATGTAAGCTGAGAAAGAGAAAAAATGTCCAAATATGTAGAGGAATATCTTGAAATGGGGCCCATGGGAGGATGAGTATCAGAACATTTTTCTATTTTACAACTACAGGAATGTTACCAATTGGAAAACCTTTTTTTTTTTCTTTTTTTTTTTTCTTTCTTTTTCTTTTTTTTTCTTTTTTTCCATATAACAAATTTATTATCCAGCTTATGGAGGTGTCTCCCCTTTAGAAATGCATACCTTTCCTGTTATCAATAACATGCCTTTATATGAGCCTGTTTAACTGCTTCGGACAAAGCTTATAACTGTTCCATCATGTGCATATCGGAGGGCAGGGACAGCAATAATGTTTCAATTTATTTTATGGCTGTTTCAGGAGACAGGCTATGTGTCTTTCACCTATTGTCAAGAGTCCTCATTTTTCAAAGTTTGTGAATTACTAGAATCCTTTCAGTGCTCCAAACAGCCCTGCAGGAACACAGTGAAATCCCCTAAAGCATATGCTTTGCAGCCAAACAGTGGCATTCAAAAGAAAGGCTGTATAAGCAGGTGCATGAGACATCCACAGACATGAAACTGTGCTTGCATAATTTCCACTTTAAGCTACATAACAAAGTGTTATACAAATATCACTTCTGTGTTATCTGACAGTACAATGACTTGATGTTAACATCACAACTTCTAGTTTCTTTAGTGTTACCCCTGTTCTGCATGGAGACTAGTAGTGTTAATGGTAACAAATTCTATTTAGCAATGGAAATACCAAGTCCATTGGGAGTGCTTGGGAGCACTCCACATTTTAATCTTATGAATAATCATGCAAGGTGAGTCTTCTTTCAAATTATAATTGCTTCATGTTGGTGTGCAAACAAAAGTCTTCATTCTTGAGCACAGGCATACAAAGACCACTTGATCTACCTCTATGATGAATGACTAAATTTTTCTGAGAAAATACTAAGATTCACTGTGTTTTAAAGGTTATTCTGACATTACCAGTGATTTTCATTCATGGTACTGTTAAGGACCTGTTTATCCAGAAATAAATAGATATCTGTATTGGTGGCACCTTTGTCTTGCACCTCACAGTATGTCCTCCGTTTGTTAAACTTCACAATTCCTTCTTTCTGCTGGTAGGGTAAGATTTCTTTCCTGCACCACTGGAACATAGGTGGTTCTCAAATGGGTACATAGCCCTATGTCTAAAAATCAGCACTATATCCTTCTCTTTAAAACCTGAAATTCTCTTACCTGCAATCCTAGCCTAGAGTTTCCACAGATGTTGTAACTAACCTTCTCTTCCTCCGTCCTTCCCCCCTTATAAAATTTTCTACTCTTGTCTTTCTAGTGTTGTCACTGCTCCCCCTGGAAACTCTTCACTTATTTCACCTTTGTTCTTATATGTGAAATGTGAACCTTCATTCTCATCTTTAAAGTCAGGTGCAGTTCCTCAGTGCATCTAATTTCTGTTAAAGCACCTTTTCTCTGCCCAGTCTTCTTTCCTCTGTGCTCCGTTTGTTCTCTTCACCCCCAACCATCTCTCTACTCTGCCTTTGATAGTCCCACTCCACAATGCAGGAATGGCAGCCTCCTTCCTGTGGGTCAAGCGCTCTCTGTCTTTAAACTCACTTTTTTCACTTTGCTTTGTACTTTTTACTGTAATGGACTTACATCGTCTTTGTCTGACCCGACTCATACCTCATTCTCCCTTAGGCAATTGCAGACATCTCAGTCCCAAGTGTTTTAAAATCATGAATAAGTGAATTAGAGATCATCAAACCATTGTAAAATAGTGATTTATAGGCATATAGAGAGGCATAAATAAGTTGATTGGCTTTAAGAATGGAACTATATTTACCAGTGGGATTGTAGCCCAGTGTTAGTCTCTACATCAGCTCTTCCTAGTTTAGCATGGACATGGAGCATTACCTGGGATTAGCTGTCCAGATTTCTTCTTCCTCCACTAGGTAATGCTTGATTTGGCCATAAAAACCATTGCCAAAAAAAATTACTTCCCGTTGAAAGTAAACCTGTTTTCTTTAGGACAAAAGACTTACTATTGCAGAATGTGAGCTCCCATGTTACAGTGAGTTCTACAACTCTGGTATACAAGTCAGACTGTCAGTCAAGTTCCTACTAGACTTTGAGGCTGTAACTTGACATGCCAGCATAGGCAAACCCAGAACTTGCTTTGTTTATGGTATTTAACAAATAACAGAGGAAAAAATAGAACAAATAAAACAATAAAACATGAATTATGCATACATAATTGTTTTTGTTATGCCCAGCTAGTTTGGAGCAGGTAATTTGTTTGTGAGGTTTGCAAAACATCATGCAATTAGAATGGTAAGGATTATTAACAAGAAAATATGCATGACAGAAACTCTAATTCACTATTAATAAAGATTTATTTTTGGTTTCATTGACTGTCAGAACTCTTCAGGCAAACTTGCAATTGTCTCTTTTTGGGTCAGTGGTGTACTGAAGTTTTATTTATTCTGTAAAGATCTATAGATCAGAGGTCAAGTACCATATGATTAATATAAACCAAAAAGATGTGAAATCAGGTACAATTTCTTGTGAATGTTCTTATTTCAATAAGAATTTCTGTCCATTTGGCTGCCTGAATGCCAACACACTTTTCAGACAGTTTTTAGAAACTTAACAGGCCAAGACTAGAAAGTCTCAGAAAATTAATACATTTAGCATATGAACTGATGAGCTAAAAAACACTAACTATGGTCTCTCATGTGCACATCTTTAAATTCACACATACACATGTATGTGTATATGTATATGCATGTGGCTTTCATTTACCTAATAGTGCAGAGTAGTATCAAAAGACCATAAACATCTGTTGAAATGTATATATTTAGATTTAAAAATAAAAATAATAGATTGCCCATTTATATCTTAATGGTTCCTTTCACAGAACTTCCTTGTAAAAAACTTTGACATGAGCAGTTACAGGTTTCTTTATCAATCTTTGTCATATATAATTATGTGGTTATTCATGTTAAATATTGTAACAAAACTACTGTGTAGATGCTAATTTTGAAATGTTACCACTCTTGATCTTTTCCACATAAATGAGTGATTAATTGAGGGGATACTTTTAAAATTATTTATTGCAAAATATTTCTTCATGTGAGCTTCCAAAGTCTGATGCATGCCTAAAATTTGTCAAGCTGGAAATCATATCAGATTTTTAATATTAAATAAAAACATGGTAGCACATGTATTTTTTTAGTTTACTTTTGACAAACATAAGAGTGATTTCAGTTACTTTACTTGAACCTTGTTGTGACTTTGCCAGAGTAAACTTGGTGGTTTGGATTTTGGCCTTGGGAAACAGAGAAAATCTGTGACATGCTTAAAGGATTTCCCAGAGAGCTAACAATCTTGATAATGTGTATTCAGAAAGTATTGACAACACTGCATATTACTTATGCATTTTATGAGTTTTAATCTGCTAGGTCATGTTTATGATTATCTTCTGAAAAACCTTTTTAAGTAGCAGACTTGGGATGTAATACCTCAAGAGTGGTATTTTGTCAAACACGTGACCTTTAAAGCAGTGCAAGGGTTTTTATTATATTTTGAATGACTGTCATGAATCATTGTCAATTGAACAGGTAAGAGGATTTAATTTATAAGTTTAATATCAAATAATGATGAAAGTGCCAATCTTGCTGTAGTTTTCAATTCACAAAAAGCCCCCAGAACCAGAAGGGTTCTGATACACTTGTTTTCTACATACTAGATTTGACAAAATATCTTTCCTGTCTTCTAATAATCAATTCTGCTCACTCTCAGAGGACAATGAATGTAAAATTTCCCATTAATGGTCATACAGTCAACATTTATTCTGTGCTGAAGAGTCCTCTTCTATATGCAGAAATTACCATTTTCTTGGCAGTCTTCTAGAGCTTCGTTAAGAGTTTCCTCACTGTATAGAAATTCATCTGAAGAAGGAAAAGTTTAGAATTGCATCTTCCAGCTGCTATTGCTAGAAGTACAAAATATTTTAGTAGAGCTCCTGGAAATATCTCATTTTGCTTTTATCAGTATTGCTTGGGGTTTGGGGGTTGGGGGGGTGGGGTGGGGGGTGGGGGGGGTTGGTGTTTTTTTGGTTTTTCTTGGTTTGGTTGGGGTTTTTTTGTTTGTTTTGTTTTGTTTTGTTTTGTTTTTTTCCTAAACACGTCATCAGTGCATTTTACTGAATGCCATACAGAACTCCTTATGACTCAGCTGTAAAAAAAAATAAAATTTAGAGACGATGGTTGGGCACCTCTTCTCTACCACTGTTTTAAAAAACTGTAATAATTTCAGGTAGTTTGAATGTTTGTGAATAAAGTTCCCAGCTTTTTTAGGTGCTGATTTTCAGAAATAATCTAACTTAAAAGAATTTAGGGTAGTCCAGGTGTCTTCAGCATCCATACAAGCTGCATTTATAAAGTGCACCAAGATCAGGCAATGCATTTCTAGGTGAGACATCCCAAAATGCCTACTTAATATTCATAGAATCATAGAATGGTTTGATTTGGAAGGGACCTTAAGCATCATCTGGTTCCAACTCCACTGGCATGGGCAGAAACACCTTTCACTGGGCCAGGTTACTCAAAACTCCATCCAGCCTGGGATTGAAGACTCCAGAGATGGGATATCCACAGCTTCTCTGGGCAACATATTCCAGTGCCTCACTATCCTCACAGTGAAGAACCTCCACCTAATATCTAATTTAAACCTACTCTCTTTTAGTTTGAATCCATTCTCCCCGTTCCTATCACTACATACTCTTGGAAAAAGGTCCCTTATATCTTTTCTGTAGACTCCCTTCAAGTACTGGAAAGCTGCAATCAGGTTACTCGAAAACCTTCTCTTTTCCAGACTGAATAATCCCTATTCTCTCAGCCTTTCCTGCCATGAGAGGTGTCCATATCTCTAATCATCCTGAAGGAACCTCCTCTGAAGTCACTCCGGCAATGTCTTGTGCTGAACACAGCAGAGCTGAACACAGAACTTCAGTTGGGGTTTCACAAAAGTGGAGTAGAGGGGAAGAGTCACCTCCCTCTACCTTCTGGTCATGCTGCTTTTGCTGCAGCTCAGAACACAATTGGCTTTCTGGGCTATAAATGCACCTTGCTGGCTGATGTCCAGCTCTCATCCACCACCACAATAATTGTATTTCAGTTTCAAAGTCTGAAAATTAAAATGTTATGATCAAACCAGTAAGCACAACTAAAACTGGAGATGGAATCTATCCTATATAAACATGAGGTAGTGTTTCTTATTCAAAAGTGATACTGGCATTTTGACCATATGAATATTTTAAGATTGAGTAGACTTGGGGAAAAAAAAAATATTTAAGCGAGTCTTTGCTTTTCTAAGGGAAATTAACCCTTTACTATGGTAATAGAGCATAAAATCTACACAGATGCAAAATATTTTCATTTTAGCAATTAAACTACTCATATGCTTAAATACATTCATGTTTAAGTATTACTATGTATCACATGCAAAATATTGCAATGAAAATACAAAGTTGGGATGATTATTGGATATTGTAAATTTCAAATAGGACCACCTTTTAACTCATGGTTGTTTTCTCTGTTGAGTCAGTTCAACTACTAAAAATGAAAGGGTCATTGCAAAGGCATCTGGATATGTGTTTGAGGCAAGCATGCAAAACAGTTACACTACAGTCCTGGTGTTCTATTTACCTTTTCCGTATTTCAAGGTTCCATGATCTATGCACCTAGGTGGGTGATTGCTTAAAGTTTGTCACTGTAAGTAAAAGGAATGTTGGTGACTCAAGAGAACATGTGTATTATAATTAAAATTTATTTCTGAAGTGGCAAAAAATATATTTTCCAGTGTAATAATTGGATAGTATTATCCAACTGACCATTTATTTCATATATAAGATGCATTCCTTGGAAACAATGTGCAAAAACTGAAGTGAATATGTATGCAGTGAAATAAAACTGAAGTGAATGTATCCATGGACTGCTTGGGACTTCTCAGGATGTAAGACCTACCTCATATGTAATGCCCTTTTCTTCATTTGTATGTGTGTCTGAATAGCCTCTACTTCACTAATAGTTTTTGGGAAAGGATCCTGTCAAAGCCTTTCTGCTGAATAAGGAAGTTGCTACACTAGAACTTTGCTGTTTAAAAACAGAGAAGTTAATTGTGCAACAACAGTACCTGAAAGGGACTAGTTTTGCGTTTTCGTGTACCATAAGTTAAAATTAATAAACAGAAGCAAATTTTGACAGTGTTCGTAACTAAATGCAGTGGCATGTCATTCTTACTTGTGGGATTTGGGTGTATTTCTATGATTCCTTGTATGCAGAATTAAAATAGAATCATAGAATCGTAGAATTGTTTGGGTTGGAAAAGATCGCTGAGATCATCAAGTCCAACCCTTGGTCCAACTCCAGTCTGTTTACTAGATCATGGCACTCAGTGCCATGTCCTATCTCAGTTTAAAAACCTTCAGGGATGGGGAATCCACCACCTCTCTGGGCAGACCATTCCAATGCCTGATTACTCTC
>JAWWEV010000115.1:94099155-94137762 GCA_035583235.1 Hafferia zeledoni
CAGCCACTCTGTGCCCAGCCTGTAGCGCTGCATGGGGTTGTTGTGGCCAAAGTGCAGGACCCGGCACTTGGCCTTATGGAACTTCATCCCATTGGAATCAGCCCATCTCTCAAGCCTATCTGGATCCCTCTTCAGAGCCCTCCTGCCTTCCAGCAGGTCGACACTCCCTCCCAACTTGGTGTCATCAGCAGCTTTGCTGCTGATGGACTCAATCCCCTCATCTAAATCATCAATAAAGATTTTAAACAGGACTGGACCCAACACAGACCCCTGGGGAACACCACTAGTGACCGGCTGCCAGCTGGATGCAGCTCCGTTCACCAGCACTGTCTGGGCCCGGCCCTCAAGCCATCTCCTAACCAAGCAGAGGGTACACTTGTCCAAGCCATGGGCTACCAGCTTTTCCAGGAGTATATTATGGTAGACCATGTCAAAGGCCGTGCTGAAGTTAATATTATTTCACGATTGCTTGTTGATTGTCTTCTACTTAGCAAAGGATTTACTCTGTTACTATCAGTAAACATTAGCTTCAGGTCTCAGATGCCTGATACTGAACTAATATTCTTTTGGGTTCTGTTCTGACATTTCGTCTAAAACTAAGACCGTAGCTAAGTTTGATGTCTAAGTAGATGAAAAAATGTAATGTTACTATTACTGAGTTTCAAGCTACTTTGATATTAATATGTTGCAAGAGAAGAAACAGGACTCTTAGCCACTAAAGAATATCAGCTTTGTAATACAGGTGAAGCAAGAATGGGCACCAGAGCTTCTTGAATCAGAAGGTGAGAACTGTTCTTTCTATTTACTAAATTTAAGGGGAACTGAGGACAAGTCTGGTTATCTCATCATCTCTCTGATGCTTGCTGAAATGAATATGATTTATAACAGACAATTGTAAATGAATGTGACTTACTCAAAATTATTAACTTGATTTGAAGGCTGCAAACCCAATTTTTATTTATTGCAGACTACCCAGATAGTCTACATACATTTTGGAGGCTTCAGAATGCAAGAATTGAGGATTTTTTATATTCTTTTCCTTGAAATTTATAAAGTAGAAAAAAAAAAAAAAAAGGAGTGCCAGGGCTAGAGTACTTATTGAAATTGTTAGGGAATATGTCTATGGCTTTTTTTTTTTTTTTTTTTTTTTTTAAAGTGGACAAAATGAGCTAAGTAAAATGTTGCCTCATGTATTCCCAACCAGCTGTGCCCATTGCAGCTTTGCAGTTTGTATTTCAAGAGCTGGTGGAACGGTTTAATTGTTAAAGGGTTATAATCACAGTGGTTCAAAGAATCAAAGGATTCTCCTTACTGGAATATTTCAGCCTACATTTCCATGGCTATTCAAAAGACAGTGACATTTTTTATTCTCTTATTCTGCCATTACCTTTTCAATTCTTGAATGTATATGTATGTATACATCATTTTTATCTATAGCTGCTTCTATACGTGAAGTCTTTGTTTTTCAGCAAACTGCTGTCACAAAGCTCTTGGTTGAACAGTGCTGAGGAAAGATTGTAGTCTTGAGGATTTACTGCTTAATTTGAAGCTCCAGCTGTGCAGGAAGACATCAGCTTTTCCTGATCTAGTTTTGATGATAAAGCAGGAGGCAGAGGTGGCTAGTATTCAGTGCCTTCCATGTGGGAAATAACTGTGATCTCTTATGTCTTCTCATTAGAAATTCCCTAAAAGCCATTTAAAACTGACAGAACACATCCCTTCAGTTATGGTACACCTACTCCTATCAGGACCTTCTGCTGTGATTTAAAACACCATATGTTCATATGTGCTTGTTCTGAAATTTGCACAAATTATTCAAGATTAAATATGGGAATTAAAAGCAAACAGCTTCCATTAGATATTCTCCAAATCTGAGAAGTTCTATAAAGTAATCCAGTACTTGACATCCTCATTAATATTTACATCCCTGTATAGTCCAGGTTGGCATCACATCAGTCATGACAGAGGCATCATAAATGTGTTTACTACTTGAAACAACTGGAATTAAGAAAGGCAAACTCATTTGCCTAAGCCAGTTAACAGAATCAGCTAATTAATACTGCTATGCTGTACATCTCATAGGAAGCTGATGCTGTGTTGTTTCTCTGCTTAACTTCATTCATTGTGTTGGTTTATGTGTAGAATCACTTTATTCTGTAGTTTCTGCATCATAAAACTTCTTTAATTTGATGTAAACAATAGTTTAATGTGTTCCCATAATTACCTCTTATTTTAGCTCCAGCCCTGGACATATAAGTGGAAACACTGATTTTCCAGAAGCCAGAAGTGAAGGAGGCTTTTTAATGAGGCACAATTTAAGCTTGACTATTTGGGAGTACATTAATTAAATAATTTCTAGTTCTTCCTCTAGACTGACTCTGAAGTTTTTGGGAGTGAATTGGTGAGATTATTTCATAATTAGTAGTAACTTCAAGCATTTCAAATTACTTTGGTAAAAGCAAAAACATAAATAACATGGTTCATCCTTTGGCCTCTTCTCAGTTGCGCTGCATTGTATTTTGGCCTGGATATTTAATTGCTCATTTTCTTCTTTAAATACCTTTATAATTATATGTTGATAATGTTGCCTAAAGCCTTAATTCCTGTGGAAATATACACTCAAGAACAATATTAATGGAGAAAGATAGATGGCATACCTCTATGGACAGCTTTCAAGGTGTACCCCTGAGGTCTGTGCACACACATGCACAGGCCCACACATGCAAACCTGTGACCAGGGATGTCACAGCTTTTATAACCTCTCCAGCAATTAACATATGCGGTATCTATGACCAGTTGTGGTTCTCATGTCCCTTGGTGCTTCACCCATAGATGTCTTCAGAACTGCCCCTTGGAGAAGCAGGTCCCTCAGGACCTCTAGGCCGTCTTCTTGTGTTTTGTCTCCAAGTTATCTTGCAGGTGGCTTCTTCAAAAGAGCGTGTCCTTGCGAGAGCTTAAGAATGTATGAGAAAATGTTTTAGTAACTTCTAATACCACTTAATATGTAAGCAACCCAGAAAAATCCATGTAACCTACATAATCCCCGAAATCTACAAAATATGCTAAAATCCTTAGGCATCAATAATATGTCACTATTGACATATTTATGACTTTTTTTAAACGGAGAATTCTTGTCTTAGAAGACACTTTGTTGCTTAGCTTTCTTTTGTATTGCCTTAGTGAATATGTGTGCTTAATTTGTTCTGTAGAATTGTTTCTATTAGCATAATTTTTAAAATAAAATTGTAGTTTAAACATGATGAATATAATCTACAAGATGTGTACAGTACAACAATGTGTATAGTATGGTCCCTATTCAAACTAATAAGAATATCTTTGCTTTCGGAAAGCTAAACATTTTTCATGACATAGTTTTGCAAAAAACTCTGTTCTTCAGTAAATTCAGTCACATTTCCTAGTGCAACCACTGACACTGCTGACTGTTATTGATCTCTTTGGGGCAAATCTATTGTTTACTAACACTCTGCTGTATTGATTTGTGAATTATGCAACATGAATTACAGAACTGTTCTCATGCTTTGAGAATTTTTTGTTTCCTAGCTACTATATCTCACAAATTGCTAGCAGGTGACACCCTAAAATAATTATTTTTCACATTGTACATTTTGAATAGTGATTGCATTAAAAATAGGACTTTATGAAAGGAGTAGAACAACAATAAAAAAAAAAAAAAAAAGAACATTCCCTGTCAAAAAATAAAATAATAAAAAAAAAATCAGCAAAAATAAAAGGCTTCCTTTTCAGACTCTTTAATTCTGTCTCTCTGAGGATGAGGAAATTGAAACAGGGAGATAAGTGACTTATTGATGTCCATAAAAAGAGTTGATTGCAAAATCAAGATATAAATCTTAGAGGACTGCTTCTCTAATCCTGACCCTCAAGTATTAAACTAAAAATATCACATAGCCCTGAATTTCATATCTGAGAGTTCGATCTTCGTACCAAAAGAATGGCTCTGACTTCTCAGGAGAACACAAAAATGAACTTTTATTCCCCCTAAGAGAAAGGCAACTTCAAAATCAGACAGAAGTCATAAAAGCTCAGGCAGATGTTATTCAAACTTTTCAGAATATTGCATCTCATGAATACATCTTTGTTTTTCTTTCCCTGAACAGACTGCTATCTGACATCATTTAATAGACCTTAATAGTCCAGCATACAAATCGTTATCATTCAGGTTGCCTGACTTTTACACTTTCACCCACAATATGTAAAAAGCAAAGCATGAATTTAAATACTGCCTTTTTTTGTAAACTGTTTATCTCTTTACTGTTATCCTGACCATCAAAATGTGCACTGCATTTGCCAAATGCAGAAGAAGACAGCCACCTGTCAGCAAGCACTTCTGCAAAAGAATTTCACCAAGCTACATATTACTTTTGGATAAAGAGGAGCACAAGCCCGTTTGCAATACTGACATCTAGTGACGCCGAGTCATATCACCCTCTTTGTCACTAACTTTTTGCACCTTTGTACCCACTCACACATAAAGCTTTACAAATGAACTCTCAAATATGTCCTTTTGCTTTCTAAAAGACACTGGAGAAGGCAAGAACCCTTTCTCTAGAAGAAAGAATAGCTAAAGATGCACATATTTAAGCTCAGTGAATACCATGTGACAATGTCTAGCCTTGTGAATCAAGATGTATTTATCATTTGCAATAAAATGAGCAGAAAAAATTTAGTGTTTCTCTTGATAGTAAATTCTCTTAATTAGGATTATGGTATAAAGACAGCACATGCCTGTAAGCATCACAAAGCAAAACAATGACAGAATTTTATTTAAAATAAATAATTTTAAATGTTTCAAAACTGTCCCTTAATGACGAGACTTGGGCTTTGAGCTATGGTGTTGGGAATTTTTTGCCCTTTGAAATGTTTGGGATTTTTTTATGATACCTCAGTATATCACTGGATATATCTACTATCTCAACTATACTTTTTTTATTTCATCTGTATAGTTTTGTCTTGAATATTTGTACATATTGCTTAGCACCCACATATCTTTTAAGGCCATGGCAGTATACAAAAATGCAGTAAAATAAGATAAGGAAAAGTTTCCTCATTGTTTGTAATCATCATCATTATGATATTTAAATGTAAATGACAGTTATTTACATTACATGAAACAAGATTTTTTCTGACTGCTGTAGTCCACTCTCTTCACTTTGTACTGTGGTGATCTAATATTGCTTCCAGGCATGTTGACATTCAAAAAAGCTCAATGTACCTTGACATCTGCAAAGTGCTACATCTGGTTCTTTGACACGAGCCATTGTGTCACTCCACTCTGTGTATCATGTTGCTGTGTCTTCGGTGGCATTAGCAAACAGTGACCTGACACAGGCTATTATGTCAGCCTCCTTGCAGACCATATTAAGAGCTTTTATGTAGAACGCGTGCATTTGAATTGACACCACTCAGCACTGTTGTTCATATTTCTGTAAAACTGCAATTTATCTGTTGGTGGAAGCAATGCTTCTAATTAAGGTTGTGTTTTAATTAAGGCTTAATTAAGAAAAAGATATGAACAGCTGTAAATCAACAGTTTTCCTAATAGTTCATATCTAATTGTTTGTTTGTTTTTTTGTTTTTTTTTTTCATAATTTATATTACCTAAGCTTGTTCAACAGAAAAGAAATTTATTGGGCTTGTCACATAAAAAAAATCCACAGACCTTTCATGAAAAATTGTCATGATAAAACAATGTCAAACCACACTTTCCCAGAATCACATCTGAGGAGAAGTTTGGAGGGATGCAGGGAATATGAAGGTCTTTTAAAACATAGAAAATGATGCTTTGTCATACAAGAGACTGTTCAGCCTTTTGAAATCACTAAAGATCATCTCGAAGAGACTTACAAGGACATGCCTACCAGGCATTGCACCTTGGTAGGTTTATCTTCATTACTATCTACAGTCCAGTCGGAGCAAGAACGTAGTGAAGAGATTAAAGTTTCTTTGTTTTTTTTTTTGTTGTTTTGTTTTGTTTGTTTGTTTGTTTGTTTTTAAGAAAAACTTGTGAAAGAATAATTCAGGCCATTATATGAATTGATATGGTCAGATTTTTTTTTTTTTTCGTATCACATTCCAGGAAAATATTGTCATGGTGGTGACATACAGACTTTTATTTCCAGTTTCTGAAATTGAATTTTTATATTGACACATGCAAATGCAAACTTCAGATGTATTTGCAATTATTACTATCAGAAGGGTTCCCTCCATCAGTCATACGAGAGGATAGATAATTTAGCTAATTACAACTCATCATTCCCAACTCAAAGAGTGAATTTGTAATATATGTAGAAAACTGTGATCAATCCAAAGAGTGATTTTAAAGTTTAAGCATTTCCTTGTTTTAATAGATATGAAAAATCAATTAACAGCTGGAAAGCAAACAATGTAAGTTGAGTAATTAGTTTCTATTATTTTCTTAAATACAGTAATTTTTACCAGGGCTTTCAAAAGTTAAAAACATAGCTACTTTTTAAAGTGTCTGTATAATTTCAATACGCTTTCAAATCCATCATATTTTTTCAAAAAATCCCTGATCTGCATATGAAAAAGCAAGTGAAAATTTACCCAAACATAAAAATTAATAAGAAGATAAACTGGACCATGCAATATTAAACAACTATATGATATATTTTAATGGACATTTAAAGAGTTCTGTTATTTAGGTTGGAGTCAACAGGAGTTGTAGAAACCTGATTTGATATGAAAGTTGAAATGAAGGTATAATAGTTCCCAAATGTATATAGATACAAAACTTTATGTGCATCACTTTGTTCAAAAGTAATTATTTTCCTTAAAAAAAAAAAACAAAACAAAACACACACACACAAAAAAAAGTCAAAAACCTGAAAGAGGATTGGAAATCAGGTAACTGGGAAATAGAAAAGGCCAGGAATAAATTGCTCTAAGGAAAAATGCGCAAGATTCCCTTCACCCCGCCCGGAGACAACAGAAGACTACTAGTCTGGGAAAGTGCTCTCCTTGTGCTGCAACTCCTTCAAAAGGTGGACTACCAAGTTGAGGCTTCTCATGAATAACCAGCAAGTAAAGGAGGAATGATGGAGATGCACCAGGATTAGCTGGTGCTCCGAGTGTAGTGAAGGAGCTTGTGACCCTGCAGCAAACCACATGCTCCAAGTTCAGACTCTGGCAAGTACACAGGTGCCATTAAAAAGTAGAACAGCAAAATAAGGGACAACAGATACTCCTTTTTGACAAATGGGCCAGAAACACAGACTTGGCGTGGGGTAGTTATGGGACTCCAGTCCTCAGGGGGAAATGGGTCCCATGAAGCCAATCTCAAAAAGGTGCATCAAGAGAAGCTACAATATGTCATTTCATTCACTAACAAACAAGTGGCAGTTGTAGTTACATTTTACGGACTAATCATTGCAACTTGATAAATACCTTGGGAGAAGTATTTGGCACCTTCATCTTCCCATTTTTACTTGTATTTGAGCATATCTAATATGTTACAAGTCTTTTCTATTATAATATAGCAATTTGTTGAAAAAAGAGTATGTTTTGAAGTTGTACATTTACATTGAACAAAAATGAAATCAAGTCGTCATTTTGAATGGCCAGTTTAGGTGTTTGTTGTTGGAATTGCTAATACCATGCTAATTATATTTAAATTGCAAAATATATTAAAATAAATGTTCTCCCATGGGATGTTTTAGGTAATAAGTAAGTATAATTTCTTCATCTTAAATTCCCAGTTTAGTGCTCTGATTTTTTTTTTTCTCCATGTAGAAACATGAGTTATATGTATATGTCTTTTCTTTAAAACCCTTTGGTTTCCTCTAAAAGACACTTCAGAGGATTGTGCTGTGGAACTGCTAATTCTTTATGAGGGTGCTTATGTGTAAGATACAATAAAGTTTTGGATTACTATTTCCTCTGTTCATATTCTCTGCAAACAGTTACTTTTGTGTTTCATTGTCATTCATATAGAATTTATATTCCACTTCTTTTTACAAGGCCTTTATTTTACAATTTCATTATTGTCTCCACATTTGTGAAGTAGACAATGAAAATACACAGATTTTAAAAATATTTGCTCTTAACTAATCTTAAAATAGAAATAATACTGTAAAGTACTGCTGTGTAACATTTGGATAAATAGAATTTCTAGGGATCTGAAGGTTGTGAGAATCCACTTTCCATGCTAAATGAACAGCATAAAAAGCTATTTTTTTTCATCTACAGCTTGTGATGAAGATGCATATTTAGCTTTCTGCTGGAGCTACTATTTTATCAATATAAAAAACTTGAGTTGAAATTATTCCATGAAGAGCTCCTAAAACTCCTAAAGACTTAACCTCTATCCATTTGTCTCAAGGGCTTGCATCATTCTCAACTATCATTTAACGTGGGATGCTCTTACTGCTCTGCTTCCACTTTTATAGGT
Source organism: Hafferia zeledoni (assembly GCA_035583235.1). Taxonomy (NCBI): domain Eukaryota; kingdom Metazoa; phylum Chordata; class Aves; order Passeriformes; family Thamnophilidae; genus Hafferia; species Hafferia zeledoni. The sequence goes on from JAWWEV010000115.1 coordinate 94,107,602, forward strand.
GACTGCAAGTGATTTTCAATGACAATCCACAAAACCATGATAATCCCAATTTGATACAATGTGTTTTTACAATTCAAAAAGCAACTGCTCCTATTAACTTCCATATAGGGCACCTTTGGTCTGCATGCCCTTCTAAGAGTAGCTGTGTTAGTTTTTTTACAGCAGTATGGTGAGGATTAAAGGTAGTGGATTTAGGGCATTTTTATCTGGGGCCTTGTTTTAGGAATACTTAGGACAAAAATCACACAGCAAAATGTGGCTAGCTTAACATTGTAGAACAGGGCATTCTTCTTTCTCTTCTTCATTTCTTCTTCTTAATTTCTTCTTCTTCTTCTTCTCCTCCTCCTGCTCCTCCTCCTCCTTCTTCTCCTTCTTCTCCTTCTCCTCCACCTCCTCCTCCTCCACCTTCTTCTTGTCCTTCTTCTTCTTCATCTTCTTCTCAAAGAAGAAATCGTGGAATTATTATTTAGAGTGTTTATTTTAGGTATTTTTGGCTTACAGCTCAGTTCTGTGTAAAGGTGCATAATGACCATGATTGTAATTGCTGTAAATGCACTGCCTACATGTTTATCCAGATTATTTTATCTGCAGCATCTTATTTATTAGAAGACAATATTCTCTCAAAATTGTTTCTTTTAACTGCTCATTTGCAAGGTAATTGAAGTGAGACTGAAACTGTGGTGTCAGAGTAAACAAATACTGATTATGTGTTAATCACAAAAATAATAAAATTCATTGTACTTAATACAGTGTGCATAATAGTAGATACAAGTATATCTGTGAAGTGTACATTTTATTAAAAACATTTCACAGGTAAAAAGAAACATGAACCATATTTTCAGTTCTTTATCTTAGTATCTCTGTGTCTTTTTTCCCTACAATTAGACCTAATTAAGTTTTACCATCCTAATTAAAAAATAAAAACAATAAAAGGTGAATGCAAGTATTCTTTGGCCAGTATAATCCTTTTGTAAACTTACATATTATTGAGGTTAACAGAATCTGTTACCTTGAAAACTTGCTCATTCCCATATGCTGGTGTAAGTTGAAATAGAGCCCAAGGGAAACAGAAGTCACGGAATAAAACTTCCTAACTGCTCTGTGAAAATGTAGACAATATAGAAGACTCATTATCACAGATAAAACAGAACCAATTCCTAGAGGACTTTTTATAGTAGTTTTGGGCAATTACATTAGAAAGTTAGTCTATAACAAGATGTTGTGACTTTTATATTAATGAAGGGCATTAAGGAGATTCCAATTATGGTGTCTGGTCTGAAAAATTAATCTAAGATTTAAAAATCTGAGATGTTTGAAGTAAGTATGGCTGTAGCCTCTAGTCACTCAGACAGGATAGTGACTAAACTTCTTTTATTAAAAGAATTATTATGAATACTACTGCATTTCATTATTGAGGCTATAAATATCATATGTATTCAGGAGGACTTGTTAACTCTTTGCAAATGCATCATTGTTTTACTACGTGGATTCTCCAATGATGCATAATTCTAATTGTAAGGTTTGTGCTTCTCCACTTGTTCTTCTGTATCATCAGACCATGAAAGTTTTGCACAAGGACTCATTCTAAGGGTATGATAAAATTATCGTAATTCTACAGTATGTATTTTTAAAAAGTTTTAAAATCCTGTATAAATAATGGGGTTGTCTGGATAAGGGTGTGTCAGAAATATTCACCACTCTTTGGTCAGCCCAGTGACCAGTCACATATTCCGTTGGGCTGAACAGAATCCCTCCGCTGCTCCTCTAAAACAGCCAACACTGACTTCTATGGGAATGTACCAACGTACATTCAGACTGTACATTTGGTTGTCTTAACATTGAATGCAATCATGCCCTAATCTCTCTTTCCCTACAGAATATTCTCAATCAGCATCTGTGCTGTGTCAGTGTCATTTCTTACGGCTAATGCAGATATGAACTAAAATCTGGAAGTTTTTTTGCAAGAGGCATATAAGGGGCATTAACAGAGTGCAAGCAAAATGATTTTCAAGAAATTTGTCAAAAATTTATAACTTCTTCCCTCCACACTTTATCAAATTTGGCTCTCTGATTTAGCGGATACGTCTGAGTACTCCAGTAGGCAAAGAGGTAAGTATTATTTTATGTGCTTCATTTTCTTAGGAAATCGTCTTAAACATATTGCTATACTTTCTTTATTTTTCTTATTTATTAGCCTGATTTTCCACTTCTGCCTGACAAGTAGGTATTAGGGATTTATTTATGCTATTATGTCACTATTTTGCTAAAATGTTCATAGATTCATAACCATTCCTCTTCAGTAAATCTCTTGGAGAACAACTGATCTTGGGAAACAAACTTATCTCTTTATCTTGCTGAAAATGTTTATGTTACATTTTGCCATGCAAAATTTCCAAAATTCTATTAATGATATCACAATATTCAGTGAAAAAAAACTCCAACAAAACACCAAAAAAGGAGCAAAAAGCAATGGGGGAAAAAAAAAAAAAAAAAAGTGAGTGAAGAAGATATAGACTAGTGTTCTTTTTTTTTTTTTTTTTTTTTTTTTTCCTATTGACAAGTCCTAGAAGCCAAAATGAATAATTTATTTCAAATATTTTTCTGAGCAGGGTACAATTCTGCCTGTGTAGAAGGATATGATGAAATTAAAATATGTCATAGGTAAGGACATTGTTAATTCATATTAGATAGAATGTAGTATTTCTGCTGGTTTGTTGGGGTTTTTTGGGGTTTTTTTGTGTTTTGTTTTGTTGGGGTTTTTTTTAACTTTTGTCCAGTATCATTCAACAGAAGCTCAGACTTCTGTTTTCTTATTGTTAAATCAAAGCAGTTGTCTCCAGCTCAGACATAATGAACATGGTGAAGCAGGACAAAAACTGTTTAACCTGTTTTTTGCAGACAGGAAGTTCCAGTGAAACTGTTTGTCAGACTTTAAAAATACTGTTTTCTTCATATGTTCATTTTCCAAGCATTTCTCCCTTCCTTGATGCTAAAAAATTGGAATTTTTTAAAATTCCTATTGACTGTGCAAATCACTTCTGTATATTTATTTCAATTCTACATCAATAATGTAGGACTTTTTACATTATTATTACAACTTAATCACATGAGACACTTGTCAAAATTCTTGATACTGAATCAGACCTGGTACTTATCTAGATATTCCAGCCAAGTAAGTTATCATTTTCTATGCTCAATTCCCCAGTCAATTATAACTTCTTCTTGGTAAAAAGTCAATATATCTAACTCAGTCTGTTATGCCAAATAGCAAAACTTCCAATTAGCTAGGACTCTCATGCAACTAATTTTCCCAGCTCTTATACCTGCAAAGTTAATTATTCAGTGGGGTCAACAGTATCATTTCAGCTGCTTTTTGATTACTGTTTTGAAAAACATCCTGAAATGGGCTTTTTCAGCATATCAATTAACAATGAGTAAAGCAGGATCAGAGTAGTTTAATCATTGTATTTGAACAGTTTACCTATCAGTTATTTGACATCTCATTTTAACTTCTTTTTAGAATGTATGTCTAATTACAAGTTTGTCATGGCTCTGAAGACACTATTCAGCCTTAACTGTCTCTGCCCAGCTTCATCTGGGGCCTCCCCTCAGCACAGATTTTGGGGCCAGGAGCCTCATTTCCTCTCAGTCTGTGGCCATCTATTCCTGCCCTAGCTACATTTTAGGTGTGTTGTTTTCCAGCTTTTACTCTGCTCTATCTCTTTAGTGGCCCCAAGGCTTGCACTGTTGGAATTTTGTCTCCTGGATGGGTGTTTTGGATAGAAGTTGCAGCTAGTCTCCCATCTCTGGTGTTCACTCATTGATGGACTTTCGACCCATGTTGTAGACTTGTCTCTATCCTTGTCTGTGGTGCTGTATCCTTTTGTTCCTGGTCAGACTGTCAGGGCCTAGTTCATTGCATACTGTGTCTGGTGCTACCAAGGGAGCCAGTGGAGCAGACACCAGTGTCTGCTCAAGTGTTGAGACCCTGAAGGATTGCTTCCCGTCCATGGGATCTTATGTTTCTGAGATCACACTTCCCTCACAGATGGTCACCAGGCCAAACAGCTGGTCTTTGCTGCTCCCTGACAAAATGATTGCATCATAACTTGAGTAGTTCTTAGGGATGCTGTGGGGCTGCAAGGCTACATCTTTAGTGTCTTATCACACTGCCTAGGAGGACAATATTTTTGATGGCTAAACCGTCTCACCTGTACTGTGTATTTTAGCTAGTTGAAAAATGGGGAGAGGGATAGGTCTCAGCATGTTCTAGTGTGTACCCTCAGATCCATAGGGATCCAGGAGCCATGGGTCCTAGTCACGGTATTACAGAATCACAGAATATGCCAAGCTGGAAAGAACCTACAAGGATAATCGACCCCAACAGATATCCTTCAAGGCATAAAAGACATTATGCGCCAGAGATGCATTTACACCTTCATGCATAATATCTTCTCAAAAACTCTATTACATAGATAACTTACTGTCAGAGAATATTTCTAAATTATTTGGCAGGCCACATAAGTACCTAAAGTTTTCAGAAGTGCTGGGTATCTGGCAGAATTTTCCCTTCAATGAAAAGGAATCCTCAAAGATTCTTACTATAAGATAACTATGTAGATGTCCAAGAAGAGATGTTGAGGTGGTGAAACCATTTAAAGGTGTTGAGGGTTATCATCCATTTTCTCTCTCAGGTCTTTGGCTTTAGACAGCACAACTAGTCCCCTTCTGAAATGTGACTGATGGGACTACAATTTTCAGGTGACCCAAATCTGTGTAGAAACTAAATGTCACCAATCTTTGAGCCAACAACAGCTAATTACAAAGTGCTTTGTTAATTAGTAAAAAATACATGTGTGATGTTGCCCTTAGTCTCTTGACAAGTAGCATATACGCATCAGAAACTGAATTTAGAAATGGTTGGATTGTTCCAAAATTCACAGTCCCACCCTGAGATGGAGAAAGAAAGATGCCTCTCGATGCCAGTCTAACACATGTGAAATTTCCTATGACATATCTGCTATCTCTTGATTTTCTTTTATATACACATCCAGGCAGAATTTGCTTCCAGGAATTATTGTAAAACTAGTGAATCAGTATCATTTTGCAAGGTGAATTATGTTGGTTTCTCTAACCAGTAGACTGAGCGCCCAAAAGCACAATATCCAGCCCTTATTAAAAACGAAAGTGGGTTATTTCCTTCATTGTAGAATTCAGTATTGGTATAAGCTGGTTGTTCTTGTTATTTGTAGCATGGCAAATTAATTGAAAAAGCTTTTGTAGAGAGCTCTGTTTAAAGATGCTTTTCTTGATATTGACTGACTTGACTCTGATTCAAGTAGCTTAAATCTGCTTTCCCAGTGGCTGTGTGATTTTAGAGCATTCCAGCATGCTCCAGACAGTGTTCATACATGTTAATCAGGACAATTAATAGATGACCAAGAGGCAATAAAGCATGGTAACTAGCTTAGAATTCTAGTTTTTTATAATTGTGAGACATAAGAACAAGCTCTTTCAGTTCTGGGCAAATTAAAGAATTTTGGAGATGACATAAAATGTACGGTGTTTGAGACAATAGTTTTATCACTGACATATTTTTGACTGCCATGTTCTGCCTTGGAAATAATCAGCTATGAAGTATATATTTTATATTAGATATATTAAAATCCAGGAGAGTTTTGTGTTCCACACCACCAGTCAAAACCTGCATAACTACAGTATTTGAAACAATGAATAAAACTCATTTTAATCTGTGTATTTTCACTTAAAACAAGAATTTCTTTGAGCTTCCACAAGTTCTGCTAAGGCTGGTTAGAAAGCCTTAAGCCTACTGTAAACAAAATCTCTATAGCAGTAACGTATTTTTCTTTGCTGAAAACATTATTTGAATAAATTTAACAAAATATAAATACAAAGAGTTTTGAAATTATTTAAAATCAAGATTTCTTCAAGGTGTGATTTCATGCTTTATCTAGGTCTGCAGTGATTGAAAAAGGCTCAGTGTGTATACAGTGGGGTAATTAAACCTTATTGATATATATAAAATGGACTTTCTTATTGTGCTTCACTGAAGCATGGACAGAAAATATTGGGCAGTACTTAAAAGCACAAATTCTTTCATTCATCATTACCTTTGCATTTCTAATTTTCACTAAATAAGGTGTTGCAATGTTTTGGTAATATCAGCTTAATGATAACTGTTTTAATCTTATTGACATTGTTTCCTTTTTGATCCTACAATGTGCTCAACACGTCTTCGGTGTTGTGATTTTTTTTATTGTACATACAGAGCTTGGTGACAAAAGGTACAAACTTACATATCTACAAATCTCAAAACAGGAGGGAGCTAGTTCTGGCACTTGGATGCTATCAACTCTCTTAGCAGAAGACATCTTCCAGTGACTGAGATAGTAATGACTTCTAGAAATTCCCTCTTACTTCTTTAACTAGTAAATGAAATTTAACCATCTCTTACCTGGAGAATTGGTTACATTATTGCTGCAATGCATCAAGTATAGACATTTTCAAAAAGCATAAGAGCCAGGCATACGTGTTATTAACTTTTCAGGCATTTCATAGGATCTTGTTATAATGCACAGAATTTTGAGAATTTGCTAAGAAGACTTATCTATAAATCTGCAATACGTCCCAAACTTAGAATGTGTCTGAGAACTTAATATTCCAATTCAAACTTACTGAACCAAAGAAAACACCATATTAACTTGATATAGGGGAAAAAAAAAAAAAACAAAAAACAAACAAACAAACAAAAAAACAAAAACAAAAAAAAACAAACAAAAAAACCAAACAAAACCAACAGGCTGCAGCAGGTTTTCAGCATTGGTTCACTGCAACCTCTTGCATCTTTTTCATCTGAATGAGTCTTAGGAGCATGTGATTGTGTTGCAGAGTCAGGTCCATGCCAGGAAATACTGTCAATGCCTAAAAGCGGGTTTTAGCCTAACGTTTAATATCAAAGTTACAAAAAATCTACCCAACTGCTGTCTGAACCCAAGAAACAAAATTTCCGTCTTCTTGTCTGACCTGAACTTTTGTCATACAGCTGTAGTTCAAATTAGCCCACATTACCTGGTCTGATCTTCTTATGCTATGAGATTAAGTCTTCCTAAATTGAGAATGTATATTCAGTTTATGGCCAATGGGATTTGAGTAATTTTCTTGTGAAAGTCTTCAGAGGGTGATCATCTCTAACTGAGTGTAGATCTGCAGGAATGCCCTCTTGATTTTTCAGTTGCTTACTTTTCTCCATAAAATGTATAGGCATCCATCTCCCCTCATTTTGCATGTTGAAACTTTATCATTACACAGCAAGGAATGAGGTGTTTGTGGGTCTACAGCTTTTTGCAAATTAAACAGATTTTTTTTTTTACTGAAATAAACAGTCCTTATTGGCAATAAACTCTGGGAACTGGGATACTGGGGCTCTCACCATTACCTCAGGATTTCTGATGATTTTTAAGACTTTTTTTTTTTTTTTTTTTTTAAAGCCATTTTCTTTTCATGTAGAGATTTACAGGAGGAATTCTTCAAACAGTGAATGTAAGCTGTTCACTGCCAGATGGGGTACTAGCCTAAGGACTTTTGGAAAAAAAGCTGGGCATTAATTTTCTGGCTAATTCTTTGTAATGCTCATAGGGAGAGGGGACTTCTGGGTTCCTGTGTGGAGGAATGTTGATGAATTTTACATGAAACAGTAGCTGTATAATGTAGATATGATTTGTCTAGAGGAAAGGATAGAAGCCAGAGTCCCTTCATCTAGCTGGCTTGCTCCAGTTGTTTCTGACATACAAAAACATGCATTTCCAGATCCATTCTGAGCAGTGGCACAGTTTATCTGGAAGCAATAAAAAATATGCCTGACTACTTCAAAACTTTGTTGTTGAGGTTCATAGATAAAAATTAGAAGAACAGGTTTAAAAAACACCAAAGGCAAAAGAAAGACAAGAACAAGTCTCACACAAAGATTAGTGCATTGACTTACTGAGTACATGACCAAGTTATCAGAGAAATATTCTGTACAGGAGATTTTTGCATCTAATTTAGTTACTTTAATAGATAAAAAGAGTATATCCTTTTGGAGTGACTCAAATGTAACCTTTCTTGCCACAAGACATTGTAGGGATCCTAGGCTATGAGATGTTTCTGGATTGTGAATCCTTAGTAGAGAGCTGTACCAGTCTGCAGTAAGTTATTTAAGGTATCATCAACCTTTCAAAGATGATTAGCTTACTGCATTGTTTACTGTCATCTTCAGGTTTGAGGCATTTAATGTTGCAGTGCATAAGAACCTTAGATGTCTAATGCAGTTGAATTTTGCCTTAGGGATCAGACACCAAACCCAGGTCCTTCAAAGCTAAGAAACTGCTATCTCTGTCTCTAATGTGTGTGCCCGAGCAGCTAAATATACTGAACCAGAATAGTTTTGAAAAAATCATATTTGCAAAGAAAAAAAAAAATTAATTTCCAGTCAATATTCTAGAACTTACTTTGTACAAACCTATTGGTGAATGCTTTATATATGTAATCAGAGAATAGAATCACAGAATGGTTTAGATTGGAAAGGACCTTAAAGCTCATCTAGTTCCAGCCCCCCTGCCATAGACAAGGACACCTTTCGCTACTCCAGGTTACTCAGAGCTCCATGCAGCCTGACCTTGAACACTTGAGGGATAGGGCAGCCACAACTTCTCTGGGCAACCTCCTGTTCCAGTGCCTCACCACCCTCACAGTGAAGAACTTCCTCCTAATATCTAATAAAAACCTACTCCCAGTTTGAAACCATTCCCCCTGGTCCTGTCACTACATGGCCTGGTAAAAAGCCTCTCCATCTTTCTTGTAGACTCTCTTCAGTTACTGAAAGGCCACAATTAGGTCACCCCAAAGGCTTTTCTTTTCCAGCTGAACAATCACAATTCTCTTAGCGTTTTCTTGTAGGAGAGGTGCTCCATCCCTCTAATCATCTTGGTGGCCTACTTTGATCTTGCTCCAACAGGTCAACGCCCTTCTTGTGGTGGGGACCCCAGACCTGCATGCAGCACTGCAGGTGGGATCTCATCAGTGTGAAGTAAAGCAGCAGAATGACCTCCCTCGACCTGCTGGCCGTGCCACATAGTTATATGTAAAGCATTTTTTATATATAAGGGAATTAAAAGCTATTTCTTAAAATAACTGTAGTAAAAGACACAGTCCAAGCCGACTTCTGTAGTTTTGGTGAGATCATGTTTTACCTAAAAATTCTTTAGGAAACTCTCCATCTTTATGCATATAGAAATATTTACATGTTGTGAATGACTCAGTAAACCGAGGCGGCTAAAAGACTATTTCTGCATTAACAAGTAATTAGGTGCAGTGGAGGCAGACCATTAGAAGTGGCTAATGTTGAGAGTCCTGCACTGTATAAGGTCAGGGGCTTCGCTTTGGGTCAGATTTTGTTTTTCTCCTCGGCAAAAAGCTTCCAGTAAATAGAATGCAAAGCTCACTGGAGACAAAGAGAGCTATGTGCATGTGGGATGACTCAGTGATGGTTTAGCTAACGGGCTGGTTTTTAACCTAATGCTCCCTTGAAGCACTGGGAATATCTAGTGCATGTACATCAAAACTGCTCAGAGATCCAAACCTGCACAGGGTAAGTGGAGACAATGACAGGCACACAGCAAAATCACACTATTTCTCTGACCCAATTTATGAATGCAGCCAGTGACACAAAACACAGCTGGGCAGTATCACACTGCTCATTAAATGCTGTTGCATTTTCTTTTAAAGTGTCATCATGAGAATACTGATGCATAACAGAAAAGTGAAATATGCAGTGCCACCAAATACATAGAGAGCTAATGGGAAAAATACTTCTTATAATATTCAGAGAAATCTGTTCATACTCTGATAAGTTAAACAGATGAGTAATATCTTTCTTTGTGGATTGTATGCCATCAACAGAGATTAATGTTCTATCTTCTATTTATTCCATTTTTTATACAAGAGCTATATAGTATAAGTAGTTGCAAATGTTTCACTCAAAAGTATCTCATATTATTGCAATTTTGACTAAAAAAAAATGCAATTTGGATTTGAAAAATATATGTGTTGTTGTTTTTGTTTTGTTTTGTTTTGTTTTGTTTTAATTTACTTACACCTTGCTTTTAGTGGATACAAGATATTAGTGTTCAGTTGTAACGGTGCTAATCTCGAATTATTCTTAATATACCTCTTGCTAAAATCAGTCCTGGCTATCAAATCATAGCAATCATAGGATTTAAATGTAAGTCAATGTAAATAGCAAAACAGCAATATTCTAAAAGACAGCTCAAGAATATCACAAGGGCAACAAGGAGAAGTACTGTAATAATAACTTGCCTGAAAATTAATTATGAATTAAGATTCAGTGGCTGAGGCACCTATACCAAATAGTGTGAAGGCCTTAATAATCAAAAGGTTAGAAAGAAAAAAAAAACAACAACAAAACAAAACAAATACAGAGTATTCATATCTAGCTACTCTACAAAACAAACTAAATTAAGAGATCATTATCAAATGTGAAAATTACAGCTTTCCTGCAAATTATACATGAATGTAAAGATACATGATTGATGTCAGAAACTTGGGAAGGTTAGATAAACCTGAGGGTATTGCTTTACTGGCAGACAAAACCTATTCAGGTTTGGAGGTAAAGAATGTCCTAATTAAAAAAAAAAAAAAAAAAAAAACACAAACAAAAAAAACAAACAAAAACCAAAAAAACCCCAAAAACGAAAACCCAAAACAAACAAACAAAACAAACAAAACCACATCAGAACCAGCAGTATTTGCAGTGTGTTTTACAGTACACAAGTAGGAACTTTTTCAAAGCTCTTCCTATAATAAGACCCCCATATTAGCAATTACATCTAAATCTATGAATGAAATATCATAGTTAGACAGTTCACTTTCAGAGTTAGAAGAAGTGTTGAATTTTTCACATACTACTAGTGTGCTGAGTCTAGGTTCAAGTTCTCAATTCATATCACACAAATTTCTTCTAGACCATTACTATACAGACACACTCATTTTTTTTTATCTCTGCCTCCTGGAGTGCCTTCATGGGAGTTATTTGGAACAAATGAAAGCATTACCAGCATAAAATCATTTTTCTGGATTGTAAAATAGAACAGGATTTTAGCAATACACTAAAGAACTATTAGAGATTTTCTATTTATTAAAAGAGAATACTATGCCATTATGTAAAAGGGATGTAACAGAAGGAGTACTGTCTACACAAGACAAATTAAGACCTCACAAGAGATTTTAATTTCTTAAAGAATGAGCAATTAAAGAATCTATTGGCTGGTTGATACTTACTGCCACTCCTTTTGTATTTTGCAAAAAAGAGTAGGCTAATAGAAAGAACATGATACAGTGGTCACTGAAAACTTATGAAAATGCCTTAAGATTTTCTTAATGTTGTTTTTTATGTCTTTTCAGTGCACATATTAAAACAAAACTAAATCGGTACAGAAAAAGAAATAAAACTAAGTAGTGAAACTGTTCTCTTGGTGTTACGGTCTTCTTGGGTAGTTTTTCCAAATATTCTGTGATTCCAAAACCTGTGAAGGCCTGTATTTCAAGCTTTATCAAACAACCCTAAACTAACAACAACTAAGTGACTAGTACAGAAGTATAAAGGTTGACATTCTGGAAAAACTTAACAGAGGTCTTTAGTTTTATCAGCAATTCATATCAACAACTGTCAAATTGCCGCATGGGATAAAAGAATACAAAACTCTATACCAGGATGTATGAACAGGAAAATAGACTTCTATGAGCAATGTAAAAGAAACTTTTCTTTCTTTTTAGCACTGGAAAGACCTTAGTTGTTGCATGATATCCAATTTTTCATACCAAACCTCAGGGTCATTATGTAGTAAGTGCAGGGAAGCAAGTAGAAAAAAAAAAAAGAAAAAAAAACCAACTTACATTAAAGATTCAAGGCCTGTGAAGAAAAAAACAATGAAGTGATGTAGTAAAAAATACAAATACTAAAAATGAAGCTGGGAAAATTATCTCTTTTTTTTTTTTTTTTTCTTCTCACCATCATTGCCTGTGGTGGCAGATAGTGTGAATAGAGTGCCTAGTTTGGGTGTTCTGCTTAATGGTGAGAGGCACTGATGAAACTGTGATCTTAATTTTTCTTTTTTATAATTTTTTTAATTTTTTTTATTCTTTGATTTGCTTTTGCTTTTGGCAAGCTAGACTGGAATAGTAATGCTTTGCATTTATTGTCCACTTTATTTTCATTTAGGCTAGATCTTTCTTAAGGATGGCAATACCCACTGGATACTATTAGTATATATTTAAAGGTATTTCTAACAAGTGAGAGGTCAATTGATCATGATTTTGTTACATATTAATAGTATATATGTTATGTTAAGAAATATAGCAGATTTTGAGCAAGATATTTATAAGTACCACTTGCGAGATTTTAATGGAAATAACTATTACTGCTTCAATATTAGCATTTTTAAAATCAAAGTAGCCAGTTATTCCTCTGAGCATGAATATATGAGCTTTTCTGTATTTCTCTCTTGACAAGGCAGCTGTCAAAGAGATTTCTTCTTCAGCCTGTTGTGGTGGCTTAGGTTAATAGTTTGACCAAACTTGTCAGACTGATATGACATTCAACATGGCATTTTCAGCTGCTACTCTTTCTGCTAAATTTTCAGTGTTACAAGAACAAGGTTTACTCAAAAAGCATGTGTTTACTATGCAAATACTCCACAATACCAATATCATTAGCCTAAAATAGAGGGGTTGGTACCTCTTAGGGAAAAAAAAAAAAAAAAAACAACTAGGACGATCAGAGGTTTTCAGGAAGGATGCAATGAAGCAATGGCCCTTAAAAAAATCACTGTAGTTCAAGAAGAAGATATTGTTTCTGGCAGATTGTGGCATTAGCAACAAACTGTACAACTTATGGTTTAAAGTTTGAATTGGGTAGCATTTCCTAATATTCAGTAGTGAGTTATTTTATTTTCCTAAGAGGAAATTTCTTTTTGAATAGGAACATGGTAATGAAGAGTCCGATACTTTTTCATAATTTACATTTTACATTAAATGGAAATTTTTCCTTGTTGCAATTCCATACTTTTGTGTCTGTCTCATCCTTTTCAATTGACACCTCAGAGGAGTATGTCTCCATCTTTTAGGCTTTAACTTATATTTTTGCTGCCTTGGCTCCCGTTTCCTCATCCTTTTGTTCAAACAGGTTATGCCCTTTAACCCCAAAGCATCTTAATGGCCTTTTGCTAAAGTCATTTATTTGAGTGTGTCATTATTTGTGGGGTTTTCTGGTTTTCATTTAGGTTTTTGTTAAAAGTTTCAAACCAAGGAAGGCAGTGTGTGTGTGTGAGAGAGAGAGAGAGACAGAGAGAGAGACAGAAGGAGAGACAGAGAGAGGGAGAGAGAGACAGAGACAGAGAGAGAGAGAGAAGGGTCACAGCTGCTTTGGGACACACTGCAGACCTTTTCTTCCTGGGGATCAACTTTGACTGCAAGGAGATTTCTAGGAATTACCACCACTCCTCAACTCCCAGCTTTTCCTTCTTTTTGAACAAAGGACAAGGAGAGAGAGTCTGCTCTTCCCCCACAGGAAAGGCTCCATCCTGTACCACATGAGTCCTACACTTCCCCTTGTCTCTGTCTACATGGGAAAAGACTGAGAATTCACCTCGCAGCCAGTCAAAGTGTGACACTGACACTGTCCATAAATATAACTGCACCAGGAGGAACCCACAGTTTTTGGAGATTTTTCTTTTTGGTGCTGGAGGAGCAGTTTGCTCTGGTCTGTTTATAGTGATATCTATATCTATATTTATATATATAGTAGTTAAGAACAGTTATCTTTCTTATATCCATTTTCTAATTGAAGTTTCTTTTTTTTTTTTTAATTTAATAAGGGGTGACTGGGTATTGAGAAGGAATCCTCTCCTCTGGTTTTGGTAAAAATTTTGGTTTCCCTCAAAATAAGACAGTTTTGTCTGTGGTTTTATTGTTTGTGTCTGGTTTTTTCTGAATTCCTTTTTGTTAGTCTCTGGAACTATCATATCTATCAAAGAATTTTATTTGTGTAAAATTACGCAGGCAGTCAGGCCAGCTTCCTTCATAATCAGTGAAATCCTATGCAGTGATTCACCCTATCTGAAGAAATGTTTATCTTACTTTACAAACTATTATTTTTTTTAATCCAGTCCTTAGTGCTATCTCACCATTTAAATCATTATATCTACATCTAATCCTCCTTTTTGTTAACATTTTTGTCTAATTTTGTTCTGCTATCATACTTCTCCATTTTGTTCAGTTACTAATAAAGACTTCTGTTAAGACTAATCGAAGACTTGGAACACACTGTTCATGGTTTTGCTCATCTGACACATCCTTTTCATATAGGCAAATCAGTAGAGAATTTAGATCCACTGACTTCTGAATTTTTTTCAGTATGTTATCTGTTGTGGAATGTTACATTCTTTACCTCTCAATCATCACAGAGTTAATGTAAAAGTAATATGCTGTGATTTTCAAAATTATATGTATTATTCTGTTTAGTCTTAACTGAATTAAATTCCTGTATGAAGGATATGGTGAGAATTCCTCCACCGAGAGGTCTTTTTCAGTGAAAATGGTACTATTTTATCAACATTTTATAAGGTTATACTTAATAAAATGTAGAAAAGGAAGTAACTCAGATCTACAGGATTATTTCTTTCTAAAATAAAAAGATACTACTATTGCAGCTGCTACCACTTGTGTCAGGATAGGCAATTTTTCAGGAATTACCCCCTGAGATGTAGGAGAGTTAAATCTGTGCAATTTTATTAATTATTCCTCATAGTCTCAAAACTCCCAGTCACAGGAAAACAATGACGTTCCACAAATTCTTATTATCATTAAGATGTAAAAAAAAAACCCCACCTCTTTTTTATTAAAAGGATTTTCATAGGGCAGAAAAAAGTATACATATCCTGAAAAGAATCATAATCTCTCCATCTTCTACCAAAGAGACAAGAAGGAGCAGCAAAAAAATGCCATAAAAAGCACATTAAATATATTTTTGTATATGATGCATAAATATTTTTTATTTTACGTATCCTGCATAATATTTCTCACAAATAGTGAAATTGTTGAATGAGTACTTGTATTCTCACACCAGTTATTCTTGTTTTTAATAAGGTAACAAAGCCAAACCCATTTACAAAAAAGATACTGATATGGAAGGAAAAGTGGCTTATGTTGATATGAGGAGTTTCATCATGAAATGACTGATCTCAGATCAAATGACAAAGATAGCACAAAAACTTTTAATAGTACCAAACATATGGAAATGAAAAGATGAAAGTGCTATCATCTGCAATATTGAGTAACACTCTTCCATGAACGAATCAATAAAAGGCAGGCTTTGGGTTTGGCCGGCAGGTAACAATAAAACTGCAGATACCGAGCTGTAGTAGAAAAAGCTGAAAAAACTTCATTAGGTTACTTAGTCCCCATACCTCTTTCATCCTGTGATCAAATACAGGTTTCTAAGGGAAAGAGCGTGCATAATGACAGATTGCAATCACTAGAGTCTGCTAGTAAGGAATTGTAATAACACATCAGCTCCCACCTCCATTGCCCTTTCCCTGGCATTAAAATAAGTGACAGCTACCTGAAAAGAAAAAGAACAGAGAGGAAAAAGCAAAAACTGCACCACATACATTTAATACATTTTAATGTATTAAACCCCCCAATAAACTGAAGAAGAAAAACCAAATGAAAGGAGCCTAAAAAGCATGATGAGAAAGAACAAAGAGCTCTCCTTTTTGTTTGCATTCTTGATTCTTCCAGTTATTATTTCTCTTCTTTTCTTCCCGCCCCTTCCCGCCCCCTCTCATTTTACAAGCGAGACTTCACTAAGCACCTCCTATCTCCTCCTTTCCTCTTTTGCTTTTTCTTTCTTTATGAATTTGCATTTGGAACTTCAGGTCTAATTTTTGTTTAGTTTTTGAAACAGGGACTCTGCATTCACATTGACAATTGACCTGTGAGCAAACCTTACTTCTGTAAACTGTGATGGTTTTGTTAACAGCAATGACAAGAAAGGCATTCATAGGTGGTTTGTGTTCCATCTTCTCAGCTGGTATTTGCCTTTTTATTCTGTTTCACTATCAGAGGGAATTGCCATTAATCTTACACAGTTTTCTTCCTTGCCTTTCACACCCCTACCTCATCTCTCAGTCCAGGCAGCCTTTTTTTTTGTGGGGGCTATGTAAAAAAGATAAACATTAGTCGTAGAGGTTAATCTGTCAAGTCTTCCTTCATAGGTGTTAGAGAAACAGGCTGGCTTAGATGATCATTCAAAGCTGGAGTTGAATTCTGGAAACAGGTTTACTCCTTCATTTGCTGTACGCAGCTTAATTGAATCTAGTACATAAAATGGAATTAAAAAAAAAAAAGTCTATCAAAAATGGATTCCTTTCATCTGATTCTGTATTCAGTAGTCTCTACTGTTTCCTATAATGTCTCTTCCCTGAGAATCTTTATCATATCAGCCAAATTCTCTTAGTGTTAACTAAGGCTACATTTTTTTCCCATAAAATATGACATTCGTTCCCACAACTTCTTCCCTCCTCATCTGTTTTGAACAATCAGCATTCACTCACATCTTGTGTTTTGCTCAATTGAATAGATGGCTCACCTGAAACTCATTATTATTTTGGTCTCACTGGTTCTCTTGCTTTTTTGTTCTGTCATCCATCTGAATAGTAGTTACTGTTTCTTAGCTCTTTCATATGTCTCTTACTCATTTCTCTACCACCCACTACTTGGAGAGGTAGGTAATCCCCATATTAACACCTTGTCAGGGGAATATGTAAGTTCTACTGTAGTCTACGGCATGACTATTCCACAGACATGCGGAATCTTTTGCAATGATATGGTCTTAAAACCTTTCTCTAGCCACAAAGGTCACAAGAGACTTGGGAAGCTATTACAGTAAAGCTGTCTTGTTCCATTAAAATAAAATTTTTAAGTCATCCCTTTAATAAAAAAAAAAAAAAAAAAAAAACAAACAAACAAAAAAAAAAAAACCAAAACCAAACCCAAACCCAAAACAACTAAGGATTACAACCTGTTCTACATAAATATGAACTAGTGACAAGAAAAATACACACACACAAAAAAAAAAATAAAAATACATTCTAAAGCAATGGGCTCAACTGAAACTCTAAGTCAAATTAATGAGAAAAATTGACAATAAGAGTCAGGTTCTGAATACATTAAGATGGAAAATATAAAACTAAAAATCTTTCCTGCAATAGCAGTACTTTCATTGTTGACTTCCTCCATATCAAAGAACTTTATATCTCCCCACTCCATCTCTTCATGTTGGTACTTCGGCACAGCCTGTAGGCTGCCTGGAGAAACAGATATCAGAACCCTGCAGACCACCTGAGTATGCTGCTGGTATCAAATACTGTGTTAAAGGTAAACAAAACTAAAACTATTACCTGTGTTCAGATATTCACATCTATGTCCAGATGATGCAGGACCTTGAATATCTGGATACACATGAGCAGTAAAGGGCAGGTTCAGGCAGCTCTCACTAGACCATCTGTGGGAGTAGGCAACATGCAATAGGCTAACAGATAATGCAGAGCACTGCCACTTTCCTGCAGAAATCTTACACACTTAATGGCAGAATTTGCCAAACGTACCTTGCTTCAGATAATTATGCAATATCCATTTCTAAGGGCTAATGTTCAAATATTGTGATAAATTTTAAGAAAAAAAGTTTGCTGAAATTGAAAGTATGGGAAAAAAAAAAAAAAAGGCTTTGCATACATCATTTTTTTGGAAGAAGTTAGAATGAGAACATTTTAAACTAGCAAAATATGACTCATCTAAGCACAGTTGTTAGGGTAAGTCATCCATAAGAAACAATTTGTTCCAAACTAAAAATGATATTACGATAGATAATCTCACTGATGATCATAAATCCTGAAATGATGTATTATATATGTAAGGATTAGAGGACAGGAGAAAAAGATAAAATGCTCTGATAGGAGGAGATCAAGCATCAAATTATGCATCCTAAGGCAAACCTCTACAGAGGTGACTTAAAAGCACAGAAAATGTTCAGAAAGATAGATGAAATGTTTCTCAATTAAGACATATTTCTAAATTGCTTTTGGAATGTGATATTTCAGGCTGAAGCTACCAAATTTTTTTCACCATGAAATTTAATGGGAGATTGTTCTGCTTCATTACTTCTGAATTTGTTAAAGATCTACTGATTAGAGGGCACATTGATAAGGTGGCACCATAGAGAGAGCACTTTGAAAGTAATCATTAAAATCTGTATGCATACTTGCAACTCAAGGTAGATCACAATAGGAATTCAGTACACTAAACTACATCATATACTGCAACAGAATATGTATCAGGGAAGGATATTTTAAAAATAATAAGCTCTAAAAGTTTAAAGAAAATTCTGGTTATAAAAGTCATCGCAGTCCAAGATTCATTAGCTACTGTACTAAAGAAATACAATGGCAAGTGCTAGTGTGGCAAAATAAAGAAATTAAAAATGTGATAGTTAAATATTTTTAGCAAAGGTAAAAAGGTCAGCAAAGATACCAAGTTAAGGGCTTCGTCGTATACTCACAACTAATGCCAGCTTTCATAGGTACATACTAAGCCTTCTTAGGGGTTATGGATTTTTGCCATGGTATGTGATCCTTATTACAGGTTAAGACAGAAGCTGCACCACTGCTTTTCCTTCCAGTCCCACCTGTCTTCACTGTAAATGAATCCACTTGTGAAAATCCCTGACTGAGTCTTGATTGCCTATGTCAGATATTCTTGTATATGCAGTGCCTCCCCGTTTTCTTTTACAGCCTACTTGTACTCTACATGGGAATAATGTTTAAATTTAAGCACTGAACTACACAGATTACTTAAATTCCAGAAAGTTTTGAATACTGCAAAATATGTACAAAGGAGATGACAAGTGACATAATGAAGGAACATAAGAGTATATTGATTCTTAATACAATAAGTGTAGAGTTAGCCCAAAGCATTCACATAGTTTTCAAACATTTCCAGAATTGATCATTATTTCATATTTGTAGCTGCAGTACTTTTTCCAGTGCCACTGGAAACTATCAAAAGTAGTTATCTTTAAAATACTTCTTTTAAAAGTTAAATTTAGATAAAACGAACTTTATGACTCACTGAAATACCCACTAGATTTCTTTCTTATAAAGGACAAACAAGCCAAGCAGCAATTTTGACAGGAGATATTCAAGTAATAAATGATACATACTCTACTAAACTTCGAATATGATGGGTAGAAATAATAGGCAGACTTCAAAGGTTTGCATAGAAAAGAAGAATGTCATAGCTCTTGGGAGTAAAACATAGGAGTGGAAAGTTAATACAGTGAGCTTTGTGCAAAAAGTCTAAAACTGTAAAAGCCTGACCCCTTTAAAATAGAGTTGTCAGAACAATTAACTTCAGGGGATAAAAACTCCAAAGTCATAATGAGTTGACAGTGAAGGAAAATCTTTTCCTCAGTTCTGAAACAAGATACAGTATTTTATAAAGAGAAAAGTATCATAGGGATGTATTTATAATACATATAAGCTGAACAGGTACATAGTTTGGGAAATATACAAAAAGGGAAGGAAAGGTGTTATTTGATTGCTCCAAAAACCTTTGGTTTTGGAAATACTTCATAAGTTGTTCTTCCTTAACGACAGATTTTTTTGTCTTACAGCTCTAACATTTCCAGTCAAATTCCTAACAATCCCCTAAGTTTCATTTGTCAGAATGGATTGCAAAAAGTAAGGATATTGCATATTATTTTACCTTTCTTTTGATTTGATGCACTTAAATAAATCCACCTAACTCTGGATCTGTCTATAATTTGTAGTGTGCTTGAATTCATGGAATCATAGATTTAAAGAATAGTTTGAGCTGGAAGGGACCTCTAAAGATCATGTAATCCAATCCCTCCTGCAATGAGCAGGAACATCTTCAATGTAGGCAGGTTGCTCAGAGCCCCAGGGATGGAGCATCACTTCTCTGGGAACCCTGTTACAGTGCTTTGCCACCCTCTGAATATAATTTTCCTTATATCTATTCTAAATCTACCCTCTTATAATTTAAAACCATTGCCCCTTGCCCTATCGCAACAGGCCTCACTAGAAAGTCTGTCCACAGCTTTTTTATGCCCATTTCAAATGTTGAAAGGCTGCAATAAGGTCTACTAAGGGCCTTTTCTTCTCCAGACAGAACAACTCCAACTTTCTCAGCCTTTCCTCATAGGACAGGTGTTCGATCCTGGTGAATTCAAAAGAAATTTTTCTTAGTAATTTTAACTTTACTTTGCTAATAGTAAACTGAAATATGGAAAAATGAAGGCATCTAATTTCTGTTATTTTGGATCCAACTGATTTACTGAAAACATAAATTTAGGTAAACAAAATCAAGCTAAACTATAAAAGTCAGCTTTAAAGTTTTGCTTATGAAATGAGAGACACACAAAGGTAGGAATTTGTTTAACTTTGTATCACTTTCTTTAAAAAAAACCCCAAACTTCTAATCAGGAACATGTGAGAAAATTTCTGTTAAGAAAAGTTTAAAATGAATGACTATAAAATACTATAATGTGATGCTTCATTTAATATTTTAATTAGATATACTATTTTATTTCATTAATCCAAGAGGGTATATAACTCAATAAAGATATGACAAAAAGTCAGATCACAGTTCACTAAAAGGAATTAGTTCAATCATTAGTATGTTAGTAAGTATTTTGAATTGAGCAATACCTAGATCATCTAGCCTGTGCAAAACAGATAATGGAAATTTGCAAAGTCATGTCAGTATTCAAAATTTTGCTGAATACCATAGGCCATGTTTGCTGCTTCCCACATAAAGTTCTGGGCACAAATATTTTGTATTCCATACAGAAGGAGCATTGAACCCTATATAAACTGTTTGCTAAATACACTTATGTTTGGACAATAACTTATTTTTTTGATACCTCTGTGTTGCTGCAAAGGACAAACATGCTGTTTGTACTAAAATCTAATCTATTCAAATATTTGCTAGCATATTTTCTTTTGCCCTGAGGCCTTTGCATAAAGTGGTGCCGCCAAAAAGGCTAGAGTAGGGTTTTTTAAGCTGGCAATACTACTGTAATCCAATCTGTAAAAATGTTAAAAGAAGGGTTCAGAAATTGATGTATTTCTCCCCTTCAGGAAATTTTTGTGTGTTGCAGGGCTTCTAAGCCACCTGTTATCATTCCATTTATACTGGCTTCATTTCACTGTTTTTTTGTGGAGGTGCCCTGACACTGTAGCATCAAGTGAGCCTATAAAAGCTATAGAGGTGGAAATTTGGGTGCTTTTTCAGTTGTTAGTGGCTGGCCTGTGAGCACAAAAAGAGTCCTCTTCACAGAAATTTTTTTCCCCTCTCTAAATTCCACTTAGTAGTGGCATAAAATACTATTTGTTTTTCTTTGATAGGGTTTTGAGGGTTTGGGACTTTCAGTATGTGGTTCATTTTTGGTTTTTTGGGTTTTTTTCCTCCTGGCTAGAGAGTTCTGCACATTTTTCATTTCCAAACAACTCACAAGTTGGAGCAGGAATATCATCTATACCATTATGTATGATCTATAATGGGTTAATAAAACAAAGTTTAAAATAAAATTCATCCTCATTTATTCTTAAGTTGAAACAACTGTTCATTGCTGTAATGTTGTTTCCAGCCTACTGTGGATCTCTCTCTAAAGCCTTCTGACATAGGAAATGCAAGCTATCTTTACAACTAAAATTATGTAAAATAACAGATCACTACATACACTGTTGGGGATTAATGCAACAGACCTTCCAAAAAGATGACTGAACTTTATGTGACATCCATATGTAAACAGATTTACAATGAATTATAAAATGACTAATGTAAGTATTTTCTAGGATTATATCTTAAACTGTTTGACTAGGCATGGCTGACAAAGTCACTGAGAGATCTTTGTTTTCCTGACTCAATTTCTGATTAAAAAGTCTGTTCATATAATATTTAACCTGAATTATATGGCCTTCCTTAATATTTCAGCTGTTTTTTTCCCAAGCACAAAATGTCATTAACTTTAAGGTAAGAGATATAACTTAGCTTTTTAAAGGTAAAACACTCGTTTTACCACTCTGGCAATAGTGGTTTATGGAACCACCTTAGTTTTTTGTCACTCATTACAGCACTGCTTTATTTTTTCCATCTATATCAAATATTAGTGGATGTTTCCTTTCTATGTCATTTTTCGTGGAGGCATATGAAACCATTTCTGTAATACTGTATTTTGTGTACAATGGGTAGAAATAGTAAGAAAATACATGGCATAATAATAACTTTTGCCAGGTAGAGAAGGCACGTCTGCATAGGCATAGTGCAGTGCTGTGGTTTATTAGTTCATTTATTTGTCAGTTACCAGTCTCAGTGACTGCAGACATGGATTGTTTTCCTCTGCTGGAGCCTGGGACTGTGGGCAAGAGCAAGTCCCCTTCTTCTCAGCATCAATAACAACCCTGTTAGGCACATTGACTGGCACCCAGTGCTCTAGGAATGGCTCTCCCTCCAGTCTGCCATGTGGTCCCACCATGCTGGAGTCTCTGGAGACTGCTGCCTGCCTGCCCTTTGCCAGCAGCTGCACCCTTGGAAGGCCCTAGCCCACCTCCCCCTCCTGGGACCTGTCCTGACTCTGTTCCCCCTCATGGCTGTGCGCTGTTCTGGGATTGGCCAGCTTGTCTCATGTTTTCCTGCTCCCTTGTACACTCAGTACCTGTGGCTGCAGATGTAAACCTTGCTGCCATGGCTATTTGGTGGCACCTAGAGAAACCACCTGCTTTCTCTGAAGGCCAAACACATCAAAAGCATTTGGCTTGCAGCTTCCTTCTCACTAGCAAATGAACTTGAGGAGTTTTGGTCATAAGGAACCTTCTGGATGCTCCTGAGGGAACTTTTTTTCTTTTATTGCTTCCATCCTTCCCCTACTAAGGAAACATTAATTTTATAATTCCTGTAATTATTTCTTAGTTAAGCTAAAGTCACTGGAAACATCAGAAAGTTTTTACCTGACCATACCATGGGAAAAATGTAAATGTATTTATCTATATGAAAGACTCAAATTCACAACATCTATTTCTTGCCTACTCAGAACTGATTATAAATTTGAGACTATAAATCTTCAATTGCAGAAGAAAGAGCATGCAGGTAAGAAAGAAGCTTTCTGTTCATAGTGAGTACTAGTACCCCTCTAATGAGGTATGCATGCTTAGACTGCTTCTGATTAGGAGGTGAAGGAGCACCTGATGTTAATCAACCAAAAGAGGGATCAGGGAGCAGCTGAGAGGGTTGGAGGACCTTTCTGGGGTGTAGGTGGGGACAAGGTGGTAGAAGAGGTTTTATGGCCAGCTGATGGGAAGGCTCAAGTTACTTTCCTAGGGAGAGGGGTAAGTAGGAGGGTAGGAATAGAACAGGACTGCTAGGTTGTTGTAGGTCTGTAATCTGAGAGAGAACTTGGAGACCGAGGGAGGAGTCAGAACCTGGAGAAAGAAGCACTGAGGAAAATTTGGCATTTCTGGAGTAAGAAATATAAGAACTAAGGGGCTTTGTTTCATAATTTTATTTTATTTTTCTTATGAAAGAAAGATGAGTTATAGTTGTGAGGAGTTGGTGTTGTGTGTTGTCGGGAAACCCTGGGTGTTCATACAGACTGGGGAATGAGATGCTGAAAAGCAGTATTGCAGAAAGGGACCTGCAGGTCCTGGTTGATGGCAAGTTGAATGTGAGTCAGGAGTGCCCTGGCAGCCAAGAGGGCCAACTGTATCCTGAGGGGCATCAAGCAAAGCACTGTCAGCCAGGTGATGGAGGGGATTGTCCTGCTCTGCTCTGCACTGTGATGGCCTCAGCTTGAATACTGTGTGCAGTTTTGGGCACCAAAACATAAGAAAGGTATTAAGTTATGAAAGAATGTCCAGCGAACGACAGTGAAGATGGTGAAGGGCCTTGAGGGGAAGCTGTATGAGGAGTGGCTGAGGGCACCTGGTCTGTTCAGCCTGGAGAAGAGGAGACTGAGGGAAGACCTCATGGCAGTTACAACTTCCTCATGAGGGGAAGAGGAGGGGCAGGCACTGATCTCTTCTCTGTGGTGACCAGTGACGGAACCTGAGGGAATGGTCTGAAGTTGTGTTAGGGGAGATTTGGATTGGATATTAGGAAGAGGGTCTTCAGCCAGAGGGTGGTTGGGCACTGGAACAGGCTCCCCAGGAACATGGTCACAGCACCAAGGCTGAGTTCAAGATGTATTTTGTCAATGCTGTCAGGCACATGGTGGGACTCTTGGTGATGGTCCTGTGCAGTTGGAGTTGGACTTAATGATCCTTGTGGGTGCCTTCCGACTCAGCATAGTCTGGGATTATTCATGATAAAGAGGTGCCAAAGCAAAGGATAACTCTGGTGTGGAGAACTGGGAGTGCTCTTGAGCTGAGGCTCTGTCTCTTGTAGTGTTTCTTGTGCATTTTTTCTAAAGGAACAGATATTAAACTTGATAAAACCTCCTAAATGAGGGCCTCTGAATGAAAACCTTTGTTGAACAATTTATTCTGTATGTCTTCCCTTTTTTGGTGACTTAAAGAAAAAAGTTAAGGCCAGGGTAGTGGGATTAAATGTAAGCTATATATGTGTATATATATGTGTGTCTTCTGCAATAAAAAAGCAGTTATAAATTATGAGTATTGTACTAATCTTATATTCCACACATGGCAGCTAAAAGCCTGGTTTGTTGGAATGGATATGCTGGTCTCATGGTTTTATGTACCATTAGATGTCATAACCTGTGAGTGACTCTTATTCCTGACAGCAAGTTACTTCATAAAAGGTCATGTTATTGTATGTGTCCTCTAATCATGTTTGCTCTCATAGCATTGCTGCTATTTTCTGTTGAATAACTGAAGTTACCACCTCCTTGTAAATTTCTGCTGTAGCTTCTTTTCTGTCCAGATATTCAGGTAGTTTAAATTGATTCTAATTGGTAGTTACTAAGATAACACATTAATGATTTGGCTTGTTAATGAGGTGCACTTCAACAGGTGATGGTTTTGAAGTGTTCTCTTGTTTGTATCATCAAAATGGTACTGGATGCAGGTGTTCGGGCTCTGGCAGCAGTGGGGGCTGCAGGGAGGCTCTATGTGGAGGGGCTGGGGCTGCCCTGTGCCCAACACACCTGGCTGCAACCCACCCACTGCAGGGCACAGCTGAGCCCACAGCCCTGGTGGTGGTGCCTTGGGGAAACACAAATAAGAAATGAGAGAAAACACCACAGAGACAGAGAGGGAACAAAACCAGAGAAATATATGTGAGATCTCCAAGGTGAGAGAAGAAGGGGGAGGAGGTGCTGCAGGCTCTGGGTCAGAGATTCCCCTGCAACCCATTGAAGAGGCCATGATGGAGCAGGTGGAGGATGTTTCCTGAAGAAACCACAGCATGTGGAAGGCCTGTGCTGAAGCCAGGTAAAAGGAGCTGTAGAGCAGCTGCGGATGGACCCCAACTCCCACTCCCATGCACTGCCTACATGGGAGAGGAGGATAAATTGGGAATGAAGGAATGAATTTGAGCCTGGAGACAAAGGGGAGTAGGGGAAGGGTTTTGATTCACTTATCTTTATTTCTCACTGTCTAAATATTTTAATTGGTAATAAAGTAATTTTCCCGGGGTCAAGTCTATTTGGCCCCTGACAATAATTAGTAAGTGATCTATCTCCCTGTCTTTATTCTGCCCTGGGAGCACCTCCGTCTTCTTTCCTCCCCCAACGCAGTTGAAGAGGATCAGTGAGAGTGTCTGGGTGGGGGTCTGAAAGATGTCTGAGATCAACCTATGACAAAGGCAATAATAAACAAATTAATAAAATCAGGAATAAATCCCAGGTATCCATAGAGTCTTATCTTGATTACTTGTTTGTTTTTTGTTGTTTTTGGGTTTTTTTGGTTTTTTTTTTTCAGATGCCTAGTAGCCTATACATATCAGCCTATACATGTTGGTTATATCAGATGGCTAAAATATGGAAGGAGTTGGCCTGTTTTTTATTGACGGTATGGTTCTAGGATAATTTCCTGTTAAGTTCAATAAGAGATGCCATCTTTTGAAGATTCTGGTTTCTTGTACTTAGTATTCAGCTTTTGTGATGCAGTGAGGTAGTTGCAGAGAACTACGATAGATAGGCTTAAAGCTTTAGTCCTTAAGGCTACCTTTTGGCTTGCCTTGTTTTCTGATCTGCAACTGATGAGCTATCACCTGCAACTAACTTTTTGATTTTCTGTGTTAATGTGAGTTGAACACAGAATGAGATTATGGATTCCCTCTACATTAAATTACAATTTTAAGAATAGTATGTGAACCCTGTAGTTATGATACTGAAGACAGATGACACTTTGATATTTCCTATGGCAGTCAATGACCTGTATCACTTTATGGTGAAATGGTAGAAATATTAGGGTTTTTTCCTCATACAGATTTTGAGGGGGGGGAAATCTCAGATTTTGTAATTTATTAATGGCTTGCCCAAAATTGGTTGTAGAATAATTCATTGAAACTTAGCCTTGTAATTTACCTCATTATTAATAAGATTAATCCTTTTCACTAAAGCTTCTACAGGAGATAACTCATATATATTTTCAGGCAACAGTGTTTTGTGTTAGCTGAATAAACTCGTTACTTCTTCTGAGAATGCTAGTGTCTGTATACATATCAGACATGACTTTAAAAATGTTTAACAGATCTGATTCTCCTTCTAGTTGTAATAATGTGTCTCCATAGATTTCATACACTTGATTTGGAAAAAAAATAAATCAGTGCTTGTAGATGCGGAGTCCTCCTTTACTCTGTGCTTTTGTGGGATTTTTGGCTCTTAAATTTAGGAATAAAATTCATTTAACCCCAAATAAATGTTCCATGAGGTAACCTGAATATATTACTGTACTATACACAGATAAAGCAATAAATAAACAAGCTAATATAATGGCGAAAGTGTTTCTATTCCGTCTTTGCAACTGCTTGTTGGTTTTTGGCAACTGTGAAATCAGTATATACTTGTGATAAAGGGTATGATAATACAAAATTCTTTGTGCTGGATAGTTGTTTCTGATGGAGCTGCTTTGGAAAGCTTCATTTGACCATTCTGACCATGAATGCAGTGCAAAATGTTTATTAAAAAAAAGTGATTTAGGGACTCTTGGAACAAGAATGTAGTACTCATTGCAGGGGTGAGGAGCAAAGTTATTTTTGTCTCAAGGTTGTCTTCAAAACACCTGCCAAGATAAGTTGAAGGCCTATCCTTGAAGGCCTATCAGTTTTTGTGTGAACAGCTGGGGCTTGGTAAAAATTCATAACTACACCTACATTCAGTAAAGGTACAATCTCTAATGAACTTGGCGAAACTTAATCTTAGGTTGATCTGATTATACTTCTGTATTTCCTCAGAAACTGTGGAGTGTTCTTGTTTTTCTTATGACAGCTGCTTGTGATGGGAGCTGTGCCCATGTCTTCCTTAGTTGCCATGGATTCATTGAATAACTTGGGTTAGGAGAGACTGTGGTTATTTGATCTTACTATCTGCTGATGTTGGAAGCAAGTCTGAAGATAGATCTTGCTGTTCAGGGCATTATTGAGTTTCTACAGTCCAGCAAGGATGGAGATACCAGATCCTCTCTGGGCACCAGTTCAAATATATCACCACTATTTTGGTGGTGTGTTTTCTAATACAAAGCTGTGTTTCTGATATTGCATTTTACATGTTGGTTTCCATCCTCTCTGCCCTTAGAAAAAGACAGGTTCTTGTCATATATCACTACAATCAGAAAGCTTCACCCTTTAAAGGTAATACTTGCCATATTTTAAGGACTCAAGAAATCTATTCCTTCAGCCTCTTCTTATGCATTGTTTGCCACAGACCCCTAACCATATTTCCAACCCCCTACAGATTTTGTCACACTGTTTAGTAGCAGGAAGGCTGAGAATGTGCCCTCACAAGTAGAGAGTGGGGAAGTTCTCAGTGGAGCCAGCTGTACCTATTGCTATGCCATTAAAACAAACAAACAAAAAAATACAACAAACCACCAAAACCTTGTGCCTTTATAGACCTGATCAGTAGAAAGGGCTGATCTGTGAAATAACAGTGGAGACTGAAATATGTAGTTATTTGTTTTCTTCCCCTCAAACAGAATCTAAACTCAGTGCTAATGTACCACTGTGTTTTCTATTACAAGTTCTGTTTCTTCTCTACAGACAAGCCAAATATATTCCATCTATGGTTTAAAAGTATTTTACTATGTACATTTTGTGTAGATTAATACTGCTGAAAGTTAAGGAAGTAGCAATATTTTAAGCTTAAAGTATTGCTATATGCTTGGTATGAAGTAGTGCAAGTTTATCAAATGACAATTTTATTAGCACAGGAACTTGAAATGAATCTACTTTCTTAGCAGATGTGCTTGTCTGTCTAAACAGTTCCCTTTCTGGTTACAGTAAAGGGCTAAACATTTGCACGGTAAAGCAGCATGTGAAGGTGTGTGATTTTTCTGTATGATGAAGTGAATGTGCAAAACACATTATGATTCATGAGCTATAACCACCTAGCAAAATCGTTGTTGGGGGTGTGTGTATGTGTGGAAAATGACTAGTGGGTGTTTAAATTCTGGAAATGTCTGAAGAATAACATGCTCGATTTTCATCCACTGTCTGGGTTTTGTTTGCACTCAATTTTATGGCACTTGATCTCACTGAATGTATTAGATTATAAAAAAATGCTTTTGGAAATATTTCAGGCAACAAGGCTACTTAGAGGCACCTAGGTAGTCTGAGAATGACTGAAATATGGAATATTTCCATTCAAGACTTTGCCATAAGCTTTTTTTTGGCTTACTGCAACATAAAGACCTGAATAAAATATGCTTTAGGTTGATGTACTTGAAGTTTTCCACATGCTCATCTTTTGCTGTGTCTCCAAAACCTTTAAGTACACTGACTTAAGGTATAAAAGTATATATTTGTCTTCCTGAAATGTGAAATGCACTGTCAGCCTAAAGAATAATCTTCCAGTATTTCGAGGAGGATGCAATAGAAATTATTTTGTTTATTTGGCAGCCTAAGAATTCATATTGTATGAGTGATACCTATTATAACAGAATCAAAGCATGTTTTGTCAGGAAGTCTTAACAAGAACTCATGATGTCCAGTCACTGCTCAGATAATTTCATTTATATGAACTAAATCTATACCAAGTGGAGAAAACACTGATCAGGAATAAGCTAGCTAACGCTTTGTAGTTCTGCATTAATATAACTTTTTTTTTTGTCTTTTTATTGTGGAGTCTTTTTTAGGTCTCATATAGTGTGAAATGTTGAGGCTAACTACTTCTGTCTTTGTGTGTCTAACACTGAATTTCTTTCCTTCCCCTACACTGCATGTATTTTAGCAAGAAATATTAGATCAGGGAAATATGAGAGTGCTATTCAAAAGAAAAAAAAAAACAACAACAAAACAAAAACCAAAACCCAGCCCTTAAAACAAGAACTCTTTGAATCTCTTCTCAAGGAAGAGACAGACATGTAAGTAAGATCAGAAAATGCATACCCTAAATTAATAATGAACAGTCTTACAGTACGCTACAGTTGTAGGGCAGAAGTGATGACCACTCTAATTTATTAAATGGAACTGCAATGTCTAGTGAAGGTGAGAGAACGTACAAAAGCCTGAACACAGAATGTGGCAAGCCCTATGGTAGTGTTGCAATTTGAAGACTGAGGGGGAAAATCAACCTGGTTATTTCTGGAATTGGAGGAAATGAGGTGGAAAAGGAGTATTAGGTTGACAAGTACATAGAAGGTAAAAAGATTAGAGCAAACAGCTAATTAGCAGCACATTGGAGACAAGGTTGTTTAAAAAGAAAAGATGCCAACTAATAAACTATAACTTCATTGTACAACAAATTTCAAGGGCAAGATTTTTTTTCATTGAACCACAGACTGCTTTAACTATTCAGATTAAAAAGAAAAAAAAAAAAAAAAAAAAAAAAAAAA
>JAWWEV010000115.1:94148130-94171611 GCA_035583235.1 Hafferia zeledoni
TGCGCAGGCTCGAAGGGCACACCCACGTGGGGAGAGCCCTTCCCAAATCTTCGTTCGCGAAGACTGGGCCATTATTAGGACAGGGGGGGAAGCTGACAGGAGCAGTGGCCACGCTGCCACAGGCTCTACCAGCAACATGAGGCAGAGCAGCCCGTAACACGGTGCCATCCCAGCTCAGTTTGGTGGGGGCAAGCCCCAGGAAGTTCTGGCTGCTGCTGCTGTGACAGTGTGGGGAGGGTGTGTGGGGAGGCCCGGGCAGAACAGTTCTGGCACAGGAGAGGCAATGCCTGCACCTGAGAGGCAGTGATGACTCATTGGGAAATAATGCCTCTGAGGAAGACAGGGAAGAGGTGGATACAACCATGAGGGAATGGGGGATACAAAAGCATTCTAAACTAAAACCCGTACGGAGAAAACATATAGCTTTTAAACTCTAATAACCAAAGTCTTATATATTTGGCTGGTCTGGACTGCCCTGCTTGTGGTGCTATCCTTCTCCGAGGTCCATTTCAGCATTTTCCCACAATAATCTTTTAGAGGACTTGCAACCTCCCTCCACAAAGTTCTTATTTCTGCTAGTCTTTGAGACCAAAACCACAACAGGGAAATGTTTTGGCAAGAGTCAGCTTCTTAGAGGGAACCATAGTGGAGTTTGTCCTCCCTGCTACTATGAGATGCCAGTTCTAAACCAGAGCAGCACCTTCTAGCATAGAAAACAGAAGTGTTAAGTTAGTGTGACAGGATTGTTTCTCTTTCTTCATAGGCTGTATCACTTAATACAGTAGTTTTATGTAATGGTAGAAGTGAGAATACTTGTGGATTGAGTTAAAGATAGTTTAATAGTTAAAGCAAAAGCTGCACATGCAAACAAAGCAAAATAAGGATTTCATTCACTGCTTCTCCTCAGTAGGCAGTTGTTCATCCATTTCCAAAAAAGCAGGGCTCCATTCCACATAATGGTTACTGGGGAAGACAAAGGCCATTACTCCAAACATCTCTGGGGAATGGCAGTCCTAGTCAAACTCCATCTCTGCCCATTTTATTGCTGAGCATGATATCATATGGTATAGAATATTCTCTTGGTCACCTGGGTTCAGCTGTTCCAGCTGTGTTCTCTTCCAACTCCTTATGCACTCCCAGCCTATTTGTTGAAAGGACAGAAAAGGCTTTGACACTATATGAGCTCTGCTCAGTAATTCCTGAAACTTCTCTGTTATCAACACTGTTTTCATCACGAATCCAAAATATGTTCCCATACTAGCTACTATGAAGAAACTTATATTAATTGCAGCTGGAACCAGTACAGATGTGCAGCATGATATAATGATCTTGCAAACCAATGTTGTAGATAGCTTAAAAAAAAATCCCCCAAAATAACCAAAATCAAGAAACTCCCTCCTACTTAAGAGAACAAGACTGACTTCTCTGCTTTTGTTCAATGCTCCAGTTCTTCTACCGGGACTTTAATTTTTGAAGTTAAAATATATTCTCCTGCTGCAGCAGAAGTTTGAGAAACAAAAAACAAGCAAGGTCAAAACTGCCATAAGTCTGAAATCATGTTGGCATTTATTTATTTATGTATTTAAGTTCCATTTTACAGTCAACTTGGATTTGGAGGAATAACTTTGTTCATAACTTTGCAGATTTGCTGGAGTTAAAATTTTAGCTAAGTAACTTGTGTCCTTCCCTGTCCCCACTCTAAATTTAATTGTAAACAGCAGCTGATGCTGAATATCAGGATGCCTGTAGTTAAAGAAGGAGTCTTTTATTGGTTCAAACTTCATTTTGCCTAAACTATCAGTTCTGGACTTAATCTTTTCCTCTTTACCAATGTGGAAATTAAAATATTGACAGTGTCTTGTGCATGTTGCCAAATTGCTCTGAGGATGTTTTTAATGCATTTATCCCAAGGCTTCTATTTGGTTGAAGAGTCAAATCATACTTCCTTTTCTGGTCATTAGATATATGCAGTAGTGTTACCTTACCTTCAGGGTGGTCCTAGATGAGATGTAACTGACACTTACCTAGATTTTAATGAATCTAACTATGATTTACCTTATTTCTGGTCTTATTTGTAAAGCAAGATTTTTTTCCTTTGTCTAGTACAAAGCAAGGAAAGTTGTACTGGGCTTTTCAAATCTCAGGTAACAGAAGTCCATTTTCAGCTGTACCAGTTCTGGGTTATAGTAGTCTTTATATTGCTTATATTTTGTTGTTATCTATTGTCCTTAATTTAAGGTAATATCACTTTTTACTATGAAAAGTATATTTCTGCCTTTACAGAAAAGTCTCTGTTGCTTACTAAGAGTTACTGTTGATAACTAATTTGTATTTATTACAAAGCTGCTTGCATTTATGTATTTTGTTGCAAAAATAAAGTGGAAAGAATTCTATTTCATCTGGAATCATTGCAGATTTTTATTCCTTTAAAATGGCAAAAGGTGTAGTCTGATGAAGGTTTGAATCAGTATTTCTGGAATAAAACCTGTGAGATATTGGGATAGAGAACACAAATTTGGTTGTGCTGTTACTGTCACCAGCAGCTGATATCCTGATTAATTAAATGTATAATTTTCTGTCTTAGATGGATAGTTAACATATAAATATAGTCATATACCTAGCTTTTCATCTTCTCTTGTTGAACTAAACCATTAATAATTATACTTTGAATTACTTTGTTATTCATATGCCTCCTGTATATTGAAGGTTTCATTTGCATAACTTTTCATGTTTTTCTTCTGCAGTTGGGATAATAAGGCAGATGTATCAAAGTTTGCAACAAAATATACTCATCAAAACAAGCATGTCTAAATTTTGAGTAAGGCATTGATCTTGGTTAGTAATGAATAAAGTAGGTTGTTCTGTCATTCACCCACTAATTGTGAAGAAAGGGATTAGTTTGACTGTAGTACACAGTCTGCATTTTAAGTGAAACTTTTGATATTTGTTTACATTATCACATAATCTTTGCCTTGTGTACGTTAGAATTCCATGTTTTTGTGCAATGCTATTGGAATGCTTTCTGTATTGCCTATCTTAATACTGTTTATTCACCCAGGTAATCTCATTAACTTCATTAGGTGTATGTGTTGCTATAAGTGAGTCTGCAACGCCACCTTGGGTACTTGTTAACTCTGTGTTTTTTTTATTTGCATCCTTTAGCTCTAACACTTTGAAATATTTCATCTTGTATATGCTGAAAAGCTTCCTAAAACATTTACTGAATTATTCATGCATGGTGTACTTTCAAGAAATCCTGCCTTAAGGTTCTTTGAAGCTGGCTTGTTGGATTGACCTGAAATGGGCCATAGGAGGCATAGAAGGTCACACTATTTCCTTGACTTTATTAGATCTGTGCCTTTTTTTACAGTTGCTTAACCAGACAAGGCACATCGGAGTGGTGTCAGTGGTTTGTGAACCTGATGTCACAAGAATGTTAAAACAGCATTTTTGGATGCACAAAATCTTA
The DNA here is from genome assembly GCA_035583235.1 of Hafferia zeledoni. Classification (NCBI taxonomy): domain Eukaryota; kingdom Metazoa; phylum Chordata; class Aves; order Passeriformes; family Thamnophilidae; genus Hafferia; species Hafferia zeledoni. The sequence goes on from JAWWEV010000115.1 coordinate 94,151,600, forward strand.
TTTATGGGGAAAGAGGCAGCATGTTTTCTCTATGTATATATGCAAACCATGGAGTTATTAATCAGTCTTGAGTGTCCAATTAGTTCATATTAAATTTTTAGAGAAAAGAAAAGAAGAACAAGAATACAATTAAAATAGTTGCACACACTTCTGTGTTTCTACTTTTTCCTAGTATTGTGCTTATCTTTCCCCTGCTCACCTGGGTGCAGTAGTTGATGTTTCCCTCTTCCTTACTTTAGGATGCACTTGAAGTTGTTCTTAGTTAAGACAATTTTATGTGTTTGTTCTTTCTTCCATAGTCTGCAGTTCCATATCTAATCCATATTTATTTCATATACTGTCCCATGTATGTTAGCTACTACTACATTGTTATTTGTTACTTCTAAAACCAATTTTGTCTGGGTCTGAATTTATGAAGTAGGCTGTGGGTGAGTTGTTCATAGCTGTGAGCTCTCTATTGCTAAGCCTTTGGCTCATCAGTTATTGTTCCTATTTATTTTCTCTGGACCACATCCTGTATCTCTTCTTCTCAAATCCTCAAACCAGGCCTGTTTCTCTTAACTATGTCACTGTGCCAGTTGTAAAATATTTCATTCTGCATATCATAACTGTTTGCTAAAACTATCCATATAAAATTATGGTTGTACCATCATAAAGAAAGAAAAAGAGGAAACCAAATTAGCCTTAGACAGCTTATTAATTAGAGAAATTTCTATCACAGCTAAATCAAGCGAAGCAAAACTGCAAACAAGTTTGGAGAACTTCATGCAGGGTGAACCTGACTGTAGCAAGCCTTGGTCATGAGGCCTTGCAAGGCCTTTACAAAGCTTATGGTCTGTTACCAAAACAGTTATTCCTCCTAATGCAGCTTTAGTTTCCAAGATTGTCTGGTTTAATCAAAGTTTCCATTAGAGCTCTCCAGAGAGTTGTTGACTGTGAAATCTCCGCCTGTCCAATGTACTACCAGACAGCTAGGGTGGACCTTGCTTGACTAGCTCCCTAAATTTGTGATAGCCAGATATAAAGCTAGTCATAAATGATTATAATCATTAAATATTTCAAAAGCCAAGTATCATTAGAAGTCTATGTTAACATAAGGGAAATAACCTCAAAGCAGAGGTGTATATCTGTCTACTTTGACTTTACAATGGAATCTGAAGGACTACCTTAGCTGTCTACAAGTTGAGCATTTTAATCATAGAATAGTTTAGGTTGGAAGGAACCTTAAAGATCATCTAGTTCCAAACCCCTACAGTGAGTAGTGACATCTTTTACTGGATGAGATTTCTCAAAGCTCTGTCAAACCTGACCTTGAATGCTTTCAGTGATGGGGCATCAATAACTTCCCTAAGCAAAACTGTTCCAGTGTGTCACTATAATCATTGTAAAAGCTGTTCTTTCAACTGGAGTCTTATGAGAGTAGAATAGAGTGGAGAATTACCTGCCTCAACCCTGCTGGCCAGACTGCTTTCGGTGTAGCTCGGGATACACCTGGCCCTCTGGCCTGAAAGTACACTATACCTGTTCATGTCCAATTTTTCATTCACTACTCAAATTCCTCTTCACAGGAATGCTCACAATCCATTAATTCCTTAGCACATAGTGATACTGGTTAGTGCCCTGACCTAGGACCTTGCACTTGCCCTTGTTGAATTTTGTGAAGTTTCCATGGGCCTGTTTGTTAATCTTGACAAGATCCCTTCGGATGACATCCCTGCTCTCAAGTATATCAACTGCACCAGTCAGCTGCATACTTGGTGAGGGTGCACTCAGTTACATTGTGTGTTCTTAATAAAAGGATTGAAAAGGATCCGTCCCAATATGGACACCTGACGGGCACCATTTCCTATTTATTTGTATTTGGACACTGAGCAGTTGACTGAAACTCTTTGAATGTGCCTATCCAGCCAAGTTTTTCTCCATCAAATACTCCATCCATCAAACCCATATCTTTCCAAGTTAGAAGCAAGTGAGTTTTGGGGGACCATATTAAAGATCTTGCAGAAGTCAAAGTATTGTACTGAGGTTTGGGGACTTAAAAGATGAGGGAAGAGCCCTTGCCAGTGAAAACAGAGATCAAATGTCATTGAGTAGCTTGGCTTTCTCCATGTCATCGAGAGGAAAAATTTCTTCCTGGAAAAGGTTGTTAAACATTTGAATGGACTGCCCAGGGAGAACTTGGCGTCCCCTCTCTGGAGGTGTTCAAGAAACTACTGGATATGACAGTGCCATGGTCTAGTTGACAAGGGCTAATTGTCTAAAGGTTGGACTCAATTATCTAAGAGGTATTTTGCAACCTACATTATTCTGTGTTTTGTTGGGGGAGTACAATTTCTTGTCTTCCTTTTCTAACATTCCTGCAGAAGCTGTTCTTATTTTTCACAGTCCTTGCCAAATTTAGCTCCAGCTGTGCCTTCCCTAACTTTCTTGATCCCACCCCTGCATTCCCTGGTTGCATGCTTATGTTCTTCCCAGGGTTTGTGTCAACTTTTTAATCTAAGGTTTAGGTCATGTGCCCTGCTTTACAGAAAGTCAGCATTTGAACTGATAGGGCCTTTAGTAGTAAAATATGCTTCAAATCAGAGGAAATCTCTCTAGCTTAAAACTAAGTTTGAGAATTTGATCTAATCAGATAATTTTTAATTCTACAGATCTGAGTTGTTTGACTCTTTGGAAATATTTTATTTTGGAGGTTGGAGAGAAGTTATGAGCTTTTCTCAAATGAAGACATGCAGGCTTCCCTTCCTATTTCTGTTTTGAGATGAAAAACTGGTCTTGGAAGCAGAAGCTTGTGAGGAAAACTGATCCGTCTGCTGCAAAACTTTTAAAATTTTGATAATTTCTTAAAAGATGCAGCCAATTTAATGTAATCTGCGTGTGCAGCTCCCTGATGGCAGCATAGGCAAATCTGGACATTTGTCCTCTTGAACTTAGGTGAATGTGGGCATCCACAGACAGGCAGTTGATTTGGGTCTTGGGCTCTTATAAATGAGGAAGTCTTCTAAATTGACTGGTAATTACAAGATTTGTGCCTGCCTGGAGTTTTACCTTCCAATGCAGTGTGACTGTAACAAAGAAGCTGTGGTTTGGGGTTTGGTTTGTTTTTTGTAGGTTTTTTATTTATTTATTTATTTATTTGATTTCGTTTTGTGTGTGTGTAGTTTTTTGGGGAGTTTTGTTTTGTTTTTCAGCTTCCTCGGTTTTTAAAATTGTATTCTGCATATTTGTGTTTTCAAATGTCAAGGTGCATTTTGGGATGGAATGAACTGGGCAGTGAGTGTTTGGACGGTTGTGTGTAGGATCCTGCAGTTCTCTTCAATGCTGTCAAGTCAGCTTTGCAGTAGAAGCAAATGGCAACAGTGATGCACTAAGACAAAGGGGAACGTATTTCAGTGCTGCACATGTGATCAAGCGTCACCTTGGCAAAGAAAGAGCATTTCCAGCATTATTTTGTTGTGATTTTCTTTCGGGGTTTTGGATGGGGGTTTTTGGAGGTTTTTTACATCCCTTTTACTTTCACAGTTACCCAAATGCTGCCCAAGTGCTATCCTTTCCTGACTTTAATCGTGATGAGATCTGTATGCAAAATAGCTTATTGAGCCTTTAAATGAAAGGAGAAATAAACTGCACCCCCCGGAAGTGAGAAGTCAAGTATGAGTCGAGTTCATTCTGTTTGCAGATTGAATAACTGTTGTTCTGGCTGCCTCCACCAGAGTTGTATGACAACTGTAAGTCTTAGAGAGTACCTTGCTTTGCTCATTGTATGCTTGTCAGTATCAGGTTTTCTTCATGTTTGAGATGTAGCTTTTAAAAGAAAACTCAGAAAGGAAACAAAAGTTAAAATATAATACTCTGTTACATGTTTTGCAAAATTAAACGTCATAGTCACCTTTTAAAGGATAGAGCAGAGATGCTTTTTGCAGTGATTAAATCATACTCAACACTTCAAAGTAATTTTATGGATTTAGCTGCCCCTAATATCTTCTTTTGCTTATTTTTCAGACTTAGATAATTAACCAAATGACTAAATCTTTTCCTTTAAAGTTAAGCTCTATATTATAGGCTACTTGACTTTCTGTTTGAATCGTATGTGCTGTGGTCTGCATGAGAGATAAGGGAGTGTAACTTTGAAGAACAGAGAAAATGTACACCTTGAAGGCTAAGTGATTTCAAGCTTTTGTTTGTGGAACTTGTGATCAATTCAGCATATTTTTATTTATACCCAGGTTATTTGGGGTTTGTTTTTTTCTTGAAATACTATCTTAACCCCAAATTCCAAATCATTTTACTGCTTGAGGTTTTTTGTTTGTTTGGTGTTTTTGTTTGCTTTCTGTTGTAGGTTTGCTTTGATTTTTTTTTTTTCTCCCTCTAATGATCAGTTGGGTTCGTTTTTGGTAGCAGTAGAACTGTCTGCTTCTAACCCACTGAGGAACCTCTGAACCCTGGTTGCTGCAAACTGTTCATTAAGAAAAGCAAAAGTGGTTGAAGAATTAAAAAAAAAAAAAAAAAAAATCCAAACCAAGCAGAAACCAAAACAAACACAATCCAAACCCACGAAACCTATGCAGTAATTTAGTAAACTCCAGGGAAGAAGTACAGGAGACAACCTTTGCTAAAAACTAGTAAGAGATGACAAGTTGAAAGCAGTATTGCTGCGACCTTACTTTGTGTGTTTGATTTTTTATTTATTTATTTTAAATTATTTTTCTCTACCCAGTTCTTATTAGACACGAGCAGAAATAAGGCATATGTGTGTTTATATCTACCAGAGTTTGTACTTTGTGTGTCTGTAAATGCAGCACTGTAGTTCTGTGTCAAAATAAAACTGCAAAAACAGATCTAGAAAATTGATGGTTATTTTATGGGCTTCATGTAAGGACATTTACTAGTACAGTCTTGTTGAAATAATTAGTGTTCATAACTTCTATGTATCAGATGCCACATAGAGTTTAAGATCATAACCATTATTGTTTAGCAACTAAAAAAGTTCTCTAAGACTACAGCACCAATAAAATCCCAGTCCATTGGTATAAGTGGTGTGATTGGCCAGTTTAAAGAGTTCTCAGAGCTTTTGTGGTACTCCCTATTCCTACAATTTAATATACTGTAAATCATGAATTGTGAATTTAGGGGAGGTACAATGTGAAAAAAAGAGTTTAGGGAGTTCTCATATTACTGTCAAACTCAAAATGCAGATGATTTTTTTTTTTTTAGTATTTTTTAAACTACTGACCTCCCTGACATTACAAATGATTGTTTTCAGCCACTGCACCTATCAGAGTCAGTAACATATCTAAATACCTTTTTTTTCAGATCAAAGTTGACATTATGTAGATATTCAAGAACAGAAGTAGTAAAAGATTACTGAAAGCAGTGGACCAGCTCATATTCATACAAGTCATAAAACACATTCTGCATTTGTAAATCGATGTGGTATACCCCAATGGCAGCCATGAAAACAACATCCCAAAATCAGTGTCTTATTTTGTGCTTTAGTGCTTATTTTGTGCTTATTTTGTGCTATATTTGAATTCAATGCAAGTACAATGACAAAAACATAGACTTAGGAGAAAGGTAAAATTGATGCTCCGGGTAAGTTCATTAAACTCGGTGTTACTATGTTTTTAAGTATCAAGACTCAACAAAACTTCTAACAAGGTTAAATTGATTGTGGCATAAAGTTGGAAGCAAGGTATAGAAAGGGAGGCAATGAGACTCTATGTGGCACTTAGAAACCTGTTAGGTTCAGGAGTTTGAGCTGAGAGCCTAGGAATGGTCTTGGGCCTGAATTTGTGATCACTAAAGCAAAGTGTTAAAATTAGTCAATCTGCTTGTGCAAGATAAAATAAACCATGAATAAAGGTGGTGTTTACCTGGTGTGTACCTGGTGAAGAATTTGCATGAATATTAATAATATTTTTAGAACACCTGCTGGCTTTTAAGATATATTACAAATAGGAAGGAAACCCGATGACATTAATAGAACAGGTAATAAAGCAAAATCATTAAAGCACCTTCAATACTGTGTGAAGTAACAAGATAGGCTAACAAAGCTTTGCTACTCTAAATTACAGTTCACAAACACCAAAAATCATATCAAAAAGATCAGCAATCACTGGGTGATGAAATGATACAATTCAACAAATTAGTAAGATAAGAGAAGAAAAACATTAGAATACAACAAATGTGAAAACTTAATTTAGATTTTTATCCTTAATTAGATTTTGCCTAGTTTCTGTTGAAAAATCATTCTGTTGGTAATTTTGGCTGGTCTAGGGACATACCTTGAAGGAAGAAAGGTTGAAATATTTAAAACTACTGGAACATTAAAAGTGAAAATTCTCTGTCAAAACATAGGATAATCTTAATCAAAACCTAGACAAATTCTAGAAGACTGTTTAATTGAGAGTAATGGGAATCTATATGGACCTGTCATGATGGGAATGTTGCATAAAGCAGGCTTGAAGCCCATTTCTTGCCCATTAATTTTTGATTAATGTTGTGCATATTTGCTTTTTTTGTGACAGAGAAGATGTTCTAATACTTGAGTCCTCATCCCCTTGACATTACAGCTATATCCAAACTAAGCATAACTCCCTTGCATTTTCGTGTGACAGATGCTATTAGGTACTAGTTTTAATGAAGTCTCACCTGATTACAGTACAGAACTTCAGGTTAAAGAGGAAAGAATGTCTGCAGTAAGTCTCCCACTATACAGAGTCACTGAAGAGACAAAATGAACGTTCAGAAAAAAATTACAAGTAATGGGAGAATAAGGTCTCCTCTTGTGGTTGCAGACCTTATGTACCAACTCTGTGGCTGAGCTCAGGTCCTTCACCTGCAACTTGACACAAAAAATACCAACAAAAGAGTGTATTTGTCACTGAGCACTGGCAGGAAAAAAGTCACCATATATAACAGCACCGTCTTCTGGCGTATCACCTGCATGCTTGGTTCTAAACAGTATGTATAAGCATATAATAATATTCTTTGTTTATGGATTGAATTTTTGTCCTGCTAAAAGTTTTAATCCATTTTCCCCTTTTGCAGTTGTAGTAATTTGAACAACAAAATACTGTAGGCTATGTTTAGTATTTTGATAATTCGATTTGCATTAGCAGTCAGTAAAATATTCCTTTAAACAAAAAATTTCTTTGAACAGATGCAGCTTACCCTTTTGACTCTTTTCTCAGTGAGGAAGTACTTCATAGAACAAGACATAATGGATGGTTGCTCTAAACTTGGAATTCTATGGGTGTATCGTACCTTTTTACACGTTATATAAAACTGCTGAAGTGGGAAGATTAGTGAACCTGACTTTTTATGAAGTACAAAGACACTGGGAAGGCTCTTGTTCATAAATGAGTTTTCTTTATTCTTATCTCCTTTTGATTGGGTAAAAACCAAAGCAGAATATTGAATATATTATTAATATCAACTATGCTGCCTTTGATTCAGGTGGACGAGTTGTTGAGGTTACATCACAGAAGCCTAATGGGTGGCTTGTTTTAAATTTAGAAAGACTTCAAATCATTCTGGATTGTGCTCATGACGCTCAACTGGAGCAGTGTCAAAGAAATTGATTGGTGTTGGTGGTACTGGAGAGGAGGCATAGTGAGGACAACTTATACGGATTGTCAGAACTTTTCATTGTGTTGATTAAATGCTCCTTTGTGTAGATTTGTTGTGTGTTTTTTCTGAAAAATCAAGCAAGTAGCTGTACATTAGATTAATGTAATTTCTAGAACATTGGTAAGAAGGATGAGGTCATTTAATACAGTTGAGTTAGAGTGACACATGACTTACCTGAAACAATTTGTTATTCTAACAAGCAGTAACTCTCTGCTATTTCCCTATCCTTATGAAAAATTATGTATATAATGACTTCAAATTGTGTATATATAAGCAGAGCATGTCTACCAGAAATTAACATCTGAAGCTACAGTACCAGTCAAGGTAGTCCCAATGTAGTCCCATCTTACCACTTTCTATTTAAAAATTTCATGTCAACTTCTCTCAGGTTTAGCTTCTGAAAAGGTTCTACTGTAAAATTTCCATTCTGTGGTTTTGTTACTTCAGAAAGTAATTGTGAATTAATGGCTGACTAGCCAGTCCTGGATTTGGTCACTTCACTCTGTCAACAGCTGCTTTTTGTCTATCAAAGCACAATTAGTTTCACTCCTCAAGGGATTTTGAACTACATAATTAGAAAATACTAAAGCAGAATAAGACTCTTTCTTTAATGTAGTATATGGGGATGTTCAACCTAACCATAGACCCATAATGAACTGTAAAAAAAAAAAAAAAAAAAAAGGAGAGAGAGAGACATTTAGAAGCTGTGTTTTTTCCCTTGCAACAGAATTCTACGTGGCATACCTGAAACTTCTGAATGTTGAATAGAAATGGTTAGTGGAGATTCCTCCTAAATTATTACAAACTTCTCCCTATGCCACACAGTCATTCCCTGCAGCCTTTCTGTTTTTGTTTGGTTTTCTTAATGTTCATATGTAAAGCCGGAATTCCCTAGGCCCCTTTCTATTTGAGTTATTTGTCCTAATAACTTCAAAATACTTCATCTTCATGTGCTCATATCTAAGAAAAAAATAGTGTTTATAATCCCTGCTGAATTTGAACATTTTCCTTCAAAGGGACCTAATAGGTAATAGTTACCTGTGAGGACATAAACTGAATTATATCCATTTTTATATCAATTTTGTATATAATTCTATAAGACTTTATTTTTTTTTTTTAAATCTACCATGGCTGATTTTTGGTATCTTTAGAACTGAACCCCATTTAAAGTCTAATGTCTATCTATAATGAAGAATGTACTTTAATCTTAGCATTCATATTGCTTCTCCTCGTTACTTCTACTGTCAAAGATATTAAAGAGACAAGCAAGGAGGTAAAGATCATTGCTGTAAGCAATTGCATGGGTCACTAGTTAAAATCAGTGTTTAAATGGATGAATGATGCCTCCTCATATTATAAACACAGAACTAAATTAGTAAAAATGCATAACTCAGCACAGTTGTTTTGTGATTACTAGTTGGGTGTTTCAACCCCTGGCTGAAACATAAAACTGAAAATCTGTTGAAGTATTGTATCACTATAAATTTGTTGTCATAACATCTGATAAATTATGCCATGATACCTGTCTGATACATTTATACTGAAACATGTTTAATTCAGAATGAATAGTATATTAGTCATTATATTTAGGGAACTTAGGAAATAACAACAAAATAAATGGAAATGTATGCCTGCCTTCTGTTGCTTCTCTTGCACACATAAAGTCAAAAGCAGGCACACAGCTATAGAAGCCTACAAGTAATGTGACATTAATAAAGAAATGAAGTCAGGTACTTTGAGCTACTTTTAGTTGCTAAAAGACTTGGAGTTTTGATCAAACCCCATTTCTCTTCACTTACTGTTCTTCAGATCTTCATGTATTATGCATATAACCTAAGCCAGACATTTCTGTTTATACAAACCCCATGAATGTTTACTGTAATGGAAACAAGCTACTCCTATAAATGTTGGCCATTCTGTCTGAGAAGCCATTATATGCTTAAGTACAAAATGTGCTTCCTCAGAATGAATTTATTTTCTATTAGTATAACATTCTGATTGTTGCTGTAAATTGCTTGTCAGGACCATTTTATTTCTTGTTGTTTACCATATTTTCTCCTGAATCTCAGCTTGAATGAGGTTATAGTATGCTAGTACACTTGCTGCAGGATTTTTCTTTTTTTCTTTTTGGCTGATTGTTTGGGTTTCTGTTGCTGGTGTTGGAAAGGGTCTTTAGAATGGCATGTGGTAGAAAAAATTAATTTGTAATTAGGTAGGTTGGTTTCTATACTTTTGTGACTGTTAAACTTAATACAGCATTAATGGCAACTTTACTTTTATTGAGAGGCAGCACAGACAGAAGTTAGAGTAATCTGATGTGCTGTTGAGACTCAATCAAAATATTTTGCATACTGGTACAGTTTCTTTTCCTGAAGTTGAAAATTGAGAGCAAACCATGGGTAGCCTTAGAGGCCCTTATGGTTTGAATGATACAAAGGAAGTCCCTGTGCAACTCTTGATGTACAGTTTGCATTCTGATGTATAAGTGGATTTTCCCTTGATTCTTTCCTACAGCTGAACAGGCTAGAAATCAGTGAAGCAGATGGTGTCATCCTTCTTTCTTTCTGTAGGAGCTTGTATAGCAGCATCAAATTACTGGGGAACAGCAGAATGCTTTTCTTCCAGCAACAATTCCCCTTGAAATAATGCAAAGATCCTCTCTAATTTTCAGGTAGTGTTCAATTTTGAGGAGTGCCATATCTGTTTTCTACCTCTCTATTCAACTTTTTCAGAACAAGTAAATTGCTGTCTGTTGGATGAGTTGCTGTAGACATAAAAACATAATCATAAATATAGAATATCTCTTAGGTGAATTAGATGAGGGAGCTACTCTGACTACACTTTTCAAATCAACAAATTGATTTCTTACCACTTGAAGTGATGGGCTGAGTGAGATCCCAAAATACCTTTGCTCTGGACTGAGCACTATTCAACACTTTTGTAAGGAGCCTGAAGAAGGAACAAGTAGCATCCCATTGCAAATTGCATTAAAGTAGCTGTAAGAAGAGGATTCAAAGGCATAAACAAAACAAGAGAAATTATCTGAAGGAAAATAAGCTGTCCAAATAAACATCATGACAGTCAGAAAAGCAGTGACCAATTTCCTGTGTATTACACATTTCAGGAGAGACTAGCTAGAAAGCACTTCCCTAAGAAATGGTGTAAAAGCTTGTAAGGGATCATGATGGAATGTTGTTCTACTGGGGAGGGAAATCTTTGCTATGTTTAGAGATATGAAGAGGGAGGACAAGGTAAAGAAACATTCTTCTATTTCTTTCTGCTAAGGGCTTACATCTTGCTCTGGGCAACACAATCCTAGAAATGTGTAGATAAAGAATGTCCACAAAAGAGAAACAGAAATAACAAGAGAGCAAAATTTCTTGACCAAAACTTTGAAAGAAAATAATTCCCATATCTCAGCAAGAGAAAAAGTTGATAGTCTTTAATGTATGTTAAGAAGAAAATATAAAAAGGAATTAGAATTAACTTTCACCTTTTTTTTTGCTGCAGGCATAATTCAGTTTTATCATAGGTTTAGTTATGAAGTTCCTTTTTTAGTTGTATGACAGTTAAAATTATTTTACATTCATTCTTGAACTGCATTGCTAAACAGCTGCTGTTGTTCCAGAAGGAGCTGTGCATGTATAGACCTGCATAAGGATATATGAACTGATATAGAAATAGAATATTTTAAACTTGTGCTGAGCCTATTTACATACCAGAATTTTGTTATACAATTCATTATTTAATTTGTGCCATTACAATGAACTCTAATTACTGCAGTGGTTCTTAATTTCATGAAACTTCATATTCAAAAAAGAAGAAAAGTAGTCTTCAAATTGCCTTGTTTTTGTCATAGTCCGAATATCCTGAAACTTCAATTTCTTGTGAAATGGAATATATTTTCTTTTGCTTCAATTACTTGATAACACTTGTTTCAGTTTCACAGTGCCTGATGAAGGCCATTCCTTCATTCCTCTGCTTTATCTGTATTGGGTTTCTGTGGCCAGCTTTTGGTAGTGGGGGAGAGGGGTGGGGTGACTACAGGGGTGACTTCTGTGAGAAGCTTCCAGAAGCTTTTCCCTGTGTCCAGCAGAGCCAATGCCAGCCAGCTACAGGATGGACCCACCACTGTCCAAGGCTGAGCCAATCAGGAATGGTAATAAAGCCTCTGTGATAATAAATTTAAGAAGGAAAAAAGTTATTAGGCAGATGTAATTGTGGCCAGGGAAGACCAGTGTGAGAACACATGATGGGAACATCTATACAGACACCAAGGTCAGTGCAGAATGAAGGATCAGGAGGTACTCCAGGCACTAGAGCTGAGGTTTACCTGCAGCCCACTGTGCATCCCATGGAGGACGAAGAGGGTGCAGAGATCCACCTGCAACCTGTGGAAGAGACCCAAGTCAGAGCAGGTGGAGGACCAAGAGAGGGCTATGAACCTGTCAGAAGCCTGTGCTACAGCAGGGTCCTGGCAGGAATCTGCAGACCTTTGCAGAGAGGAGCCCACAGTAGACTAGATTTTCCTGGTAGGGCTTGTGGCTATGTGGGGGGCCTATGCTGGAGCATCCTGTGCCTGAAAAACTGCATCCTATGGAAAAGTGATTCATGTTGCAGCAGTCTGTGAAGAACTATTGCTTGTGGGATGTACTCACATTGGAGAAGTTTGTGAAGGACTGTCTCCTATGGCAAGGACACCATGGGAAGCAGAAGGAGGACTCCTCTCCCTGAGCAGCAGCAGAAACAATCTGTGTTGTACTGACCATAACCTTCAATCCTTATCTCCCTGCACTGCTGAGGGGGAGGAAGTCGAACTTGAGAAGGAAGGAGAGGTGGGGGAATGGTGTTTTTAAGATTTATTTTACTTTGCTTTTTCTTGTTCTGATTCTGTTAGTAATACATTCAGTTAATATCCCCACTTTGAGTCTGTTTTGCCCATGATGATATTGGGTGAGTGATCTCTCCCAGTCCTTATGTCAACCACTGAACTCTATATTTTTTCTACCCTGTCCAGTTGTGAAAAGTAGGGATTAGAACAAATTTGGTGTGTTTCTAACATCCAGCCAGGGTCATCCCCCTCCATTATCTTACTTATTCAGAGCTTTAGCTATCACAAAACTGTCTTATTTTGGCACTATTACATATATGCTAAACTTAAGAAACCAGTGACGTATTGCATGACAATATAATGGCTAGTATTTACACAGTTACATATGAAATTCATGCCTAAAGATTGTTATTGCTTAAGTAATATAAATTATTTTTGAGAGCTGTTATAAACACGTTCATAACATCTGAAGTGTAGCATGGTGTAGAGTGCAAATGTTACTAAGGACTCTCGGCAGTTGTATGGAGTTGGCATATGAAAAAATAATCTGGTGTTATCAGCACCATTTTAGTAATTAAATTATTAATTATTAAAAATAATTATTAAAAATATTTATTTTAAAAGTTCTTGTGTTTTATTAGAACAACATAGAATGCTTCTCCTTGTTTACTTTCTTTAGAATTTGGGAAGTATTAGAAATATAATTAGTAAAATTTTGAATTCTGAATGTCTGTGCCAAATTATGGGATGATTTCTTACTCTAGATCTTGTTTTTAAACTTTTACTTCACACAAGTCTTTCTCAAGAACTTTGTGCTTCATCAAATTCTGTCAAAAGCTAGGCAAAACTGTGCCAAACTTCTGTAACTGACCTGACATGAGTACCATTGTCAAAGGGACATAGTACCACAAATGCTTTCTGTAATGTGTCATCATCATCATGTCCAGGCCTTGCAAATGAAGATTTGGGAAGGGCTCTACTTACATGGGTGTGTCCTTCGAGCCTGCGCAGTGGATTTTTTAGGTGAGGCACAGCATGCATGAAACTGGTCCCACCCTTTAACTCCTATGGTTCATCTGCCATGGCCAAGCAAGCTTGGATGATTGACAGTGAAGTCCTCAGGACTAGAACTACAGCCCCTGGTATTCCCAGGAGGTCTCCCATCCAGGTAGTAAATGGGCCTGACCCTCCTTAGATTCCAAGATCTAGTGGGATTGGATGTCAGAGTGGCATTTATCTGCCTATGATGTGTAGGGATAGAGAAAAGTGGACAGCTTTAGTTCTGGAAGAAGCTCTGAGCAAACAAGTAACTATAACTTGAAGTCCTCTTGCTTCAGTTGTTCAGTCAGAACGTGAAAAGTACACTGACATCAAGATTTGCAAATCCATGTAAACATGACTTCAGGAAAAAGTGAGCCCTTATCATTGCCCCCCATGGTGGGATGGGCAGAGAATTGGAAGAGAAGTGAGAAAAGTTGTGGGTTGAGATGAAGACAACTTAATAGGTACTTAATAGTATGAAAAAATGAGCTCTATCTCAGCCAAAACCAGCATAACACTTTAGCAGAAATTGTTTGTTCTGAGTCATTCATCGTTCTTTTATTCATAATACTTCAGATGTAGTAAGAACTTGAGACAAATTGCATTGTTGCTAAGTTGATCAATTAAGTATTAAATTTCCAAAACCAGTATTAGCTTAATCTTAACACCCACTGATGTTAGTAGAAGTTCTCCTGGGGAATAAGGGTTAGTACTGTATTGAACTTGTTTGAAATTTACACTCTTAATCAGCGATTTTGTTTCTGAAGGAGCAATTCATATGGATGCATTTAAGTAAATGTAGGTTGTGTGGGTGGAAATTGTGCCTGCTAATGCAGAATCTTTTTTCTCCTTAGAACTGTAAATTTTTCATTCCAGCCTGGCTAATCCTCCCATTTGAAATACCATGTGAGATGTATTGTTACTTGCAGCATAAAAGGAAAGAGTATAGCAAAAATGCTTCCCAGACTGTACAAGAAAACAAAAGAAGCAAAAAATATCTTCCTTAATTTCATTGGTTTTTGGTTGTTTTTTTTTCAAGCCAAGGACAATGTATGTGTACTACTTTTAACATATCTTATGAGCATACATAAGAGTAATGCATTGTAGGTTTTATTTGGCGGTAATTTCTATGGCTTGATTTGATGGTAAAACGCTTGTGTAATTTTTTTTCTTTTCACAAGGATTTAAAAGTTAGCATATATTAGTTATCTCATTGTAGAAATTTTTCTATAATATTTTCTCTGGTTACTTGTGGCAGTGCAATGGGTAAAAAAATGAGAAGACTAACATCCAGACATATGTTTTGGTGATTTAATAGATGCAATTTCTGTAGTCTTACTCTGCTTCTTCTTACATGTGCTTCTTTAGTTAAACAACTCAGATCATCTGTTTTAGGTGTGTAAACATTTACACAATCTGAATAATATTTGCCACAGCAGGATGTTTCTCTTTGTGTAAACTGGTATGGAATTTTGCATATAATCACACACAGAATAACACAGAATCAGTTAGGTTGGAAAACACCTCTGAGATCATCAAGTCCAAGCTTTGATGGAACACCACCATATCAACTAGACCATGGCACTAAGTGCCATGTCCAGTCTTTCTTTGAACAGCTCCAGGAACAGTGACTCCACCATGTCCCTGGGCAGCCCATTCCAGTCTCCAATCAACATTTCTGTGAAAAAATTCTTTCTAACATCCAGCCTCAACCTCCCCTGGTGTAGCTTCTGTCCTGTAACTGGTTGCTTGGGAGAGGAGTCCAACCCCCACCTGACTACAGCCTCCTTACAGCTTGTTTTAGAGTGATAAGGCTTCCTCTGAGCTTCCTCTTCTCCGGGCTAAAGAACCCCAGCTTCCTAACCCACTCCTCACAGGACATGCCCTCCAGACCCTTCTCAAGTTTTGTTGCCCTTCTCTGGTGTCACTCCAGCACCTCAACATCCTTCCTATTGTGAGGGGCTCAGAACTGGACACAGTGTTTGAGGTGTGACCTCACCAATGCTGAGTACAGGAGGAGAATCACTTCTGTAGTCCTGCTGTTCCTGACAAGGGCCAGGATTCCATTGGCCTTCTTAGACACCTGGGCACACTGCTGGCTCTGGTTCAGAAGCCAGCAGTTTCACACTTCACCATTCTGTTTTAAATGCAAAAAGCTACAATGTCAGCTTGTGTTAGAGTATTTTAAGTATTTTACTTTCACAGGAAGTAAAATAGGTTGAGTGTGGTTATTTCAGCAGTGAACATGACGGTGTCAACTGGGAAAGATGATGCAGCAATGTGGCCATGAACTCTTCACCGGATGGTGGCATGGGGCTTCAGGGAAGATTACAGCTGTCATTTTACCGCTATTGTTGTATTAACCTGTTACAGGAGGGGTGATGGCACCAAGGAAGGGCAAGGAGGGGAATGCATTCAATTTGCTCAAGTTGCTATTTAGGTGGGCCCGATACTGGAAAAATAGCCAAAAAGTCAATAGTTAAAAATTTTAAATTCCTCATCTAGGGTAGACTAAATCCCTTTCCCAATTCAACCTGAGGAGTGACAGGTCAGGTCGGAGCTTTGCTGAAAGAGATCTGGTGTCCTGGCAGACAGCAGGCAGAACCTGAGCCAGCATTGTGCACTGGTGATGATGAAGGCTAATGGCCTAGTGGGCTGTATAAGCAGTTTTCTAACCTTGCTCTCTTTACTTTGTGCTTGTTAATCCATTTAGGAATACTGAATCCAGTTTTTGCTCCCTTAATGCAAGGAAGACATTAACAGACTGGAATGAGTTCGGTGTAGAGCTATCTGCCTGCTCAAATAACCCTGTAAGGAGAGGCTGAGGGAACTGGGCTTCCTCAGCCTTGCAAAGGAGATGGCTTCAAGACAGCAGCAGCCCCTTAGTCCCATACAGGGATGTTTCCAGTAAGACAGAGCCAAGATCTTTATTGGGGGAAACAATAGCAGGAAAAGACAACAATCATAAAGAGAAAGAAAGGAACCTCCAGGTGGATAAAAACAGTGTTACCATGAAGATAGTCAAGCTGTGAAACAGTTTTAGAGTCTTTGTCTTGGGAGGTTTTCAAGACCTAAGGAGAAAATGTTCACAGCGACTGGAACTGAATTTGGTGTTGACTGATTTTTATGAAAGTAATTTCTTTCATTTATGAAACTTGAAGTTTGTCCTAGGTGTTAACTTTATGGTAAGCTGATTCATTCTGCTGACTATGGATTAGATCTCTGTTGACTGTAAAGAACATCTAGACAGTCTGTGCATCTGTAGGTGTCCTCATCAAAGTTTCTTAAACTGTGTCTTATCTCTAAAAGTAATATAAATCTAATCTGTGGAGTTTGGACTCTCTCCTTTAGAGGAGAGAAACAGACACCTTTGAAGAGCTTCCATCTCAGTTTTCTTTACATGCTATTTTAGGAGGAGGTGAATCACATCTTGTGACATTCATTTTCTGTCCCAAAAGCCTATATATATAAAAAAAAGGAAAATCTTTGAGATTTCAACTTTTCACTTAACATGAAGATCTGCAAACCTGATTTTCAAAAGTGCTAAGCATTGCACAATTGCTTCAAAGTACTTATATTTGAGAATTAAATCTTCATTGTGTCCCACTCAAATTAGTACTTAATTATTTTGGAAAATTATTGATAGTCTAAACTCTTCCTACACTGTTTAGTGTCTAAGCAGGAAGATTGTACACTGATTATCTTTTAAGTGCTTACTCAGGTATTGACCTCTTTTGGAGCAAAGTGTTCTCCAAAGAAATAGGCTCTATGCTTAAAAACAATTTCATGTTTCAAAAGTTTTGAAAAGAAAATAAGTGTTGCTGTACAATCTGGAGACATAAAATAATTTGTCATTTTCCTGTTTCATGTAGGAGAGGAAGATTTGGGTTCAGTTACTTCTTGTTAGTTATTGGGGGTGAAAAAAAAAAAAAAGTTTTAGCACAGCAGTTTGTGACACCTAATTATTTGCTTCACTAGGCTACTTTGATTTGCTGAGCAATTATCTCAATTAGGGCTAGCTGTGCAGTTAGGGCCAAATACCAGTTCTAGCTGTATCTAGTATTGTGCCAGTGCTTGTATCAGATAGCATGCTAAAAACTAAATGTGTTCTGTTAATTCCTGACTGCTTTGTTGTAGAAGACAAGGTATTTAGCAGCAGAAATCACCCTTATTAAGTGACAGATGGGGGGCAAATTTGTGATGGCAAGTAAAATGGTAGGCCTGGTGTCATGTCTTGAAATCCTTTCAAACTCTATCATTTACACAACACAGTACTGTCACCTGGGAGCTGATCTGTGAGACTGCACATACTGAGTCATTTGGGAGTTGATCTTCCAAGCCAGTAAGTGCCCATAATATCAGATAACTTTACCAGAAAATTATTTTCCTCAAAGCAGAAGGTTGATCATTACTACTTGTTTGAAGTATAAAAATGACAACAACAAAATTTATTAATGCTTCTTAATCTACTTCAAAACTTTGCTTAGATATGTATGTTCAAGGTATAAATTTTTAACATATTTTGGGTAGGTTTGTACTCTCTTTGGTGGCTAAAAGAAAGCAGCTTTGGACCTGTTCTGTGAACTGTGTAAAGACTAAGGTATTATTTTATGAAAAATAATTAAATTACTTTTTCTATATCTGGAACAGAGATTTCCATTATTTTTATTACTTGGCTATTCAGAAATCGTGCTGTATTTTTTTGACTTGATAAATGTGAAGTATTGTTTAAGAGACCTTTTCTATTTATTATGTAGAAGATACATGAATTTCATTTACTGTTACATAAAAGTTTGCTCTTATACATTGCACCACTTCTGCAGCAACATCAAATCCTGTTTAAGGGTGGTTGGGTTTTTTGTTTATATTGAAAAGAATTTCGTTGCTCAATGTCATTTCCTTTGCTTAATAAATTGTCAATAGTTTATCATAATTAACAAAACTTTTTGCTAGTATATATTGAAAAATTGCCTATTAGATTTTCATGTATAAAATAACTGGTTTTATAGACTGTTGTGAGATAATAATTTCAGCTGATGCGAACCTCCTCTTAATTCACATGCTTTTTTTTTTTTTTTTTTTTTTTTTTTTTTCCCCCCAGCTAGAATGGATTGGTTTGGGAGTTTGTTTACATTAATTCAGATTCTGGAGAGAGTCAGTTTCTGTCACTCACTGAATTTTCTTTGTGTGTTCTTTTCCAGTTTACCTTCCTGAAGTAAGTTCTTTTTGAAGTCAATCTTCAAGCACTTCTAGCTATTATCATGAGTTTCAGATTGAGTGTAATAACAATAGATAAGTTTCTCAAGAGTCTGTAATTTACACCTTCTACATTCCAAGTAAACTCAGCAGTATGACATAAGCCTAAAGTTGTCTACAATACTCTAAAAACTTGATCACCAAGTTTTGAAGGGGATGAGAAATTCCTGAAAAATTCAAAAGCAGCAGGGAGAGGCACATCTACAGTGACTGACAGAGCAAATAAAACTACTAACCAGTGCTTAACAAAACAGCTCTGCTGGAAGCCAATTAGCATCACAAAATAGCTGCACATAAATTAATTTTATTAAGGTGTATCTGGATGCATATACAGTGACTAAGGAAATAAATCCTCTGAATCTATTGCAATTGTTCTATAAGCAGCAGTGATATGTCCATGTAGGGAGCACAGCAATGGATCAGCAATGTCTTGTGAGTTTTAAGGCTGAGGAAGTCTTAGTGCATTAACACAGAGAACACTTTGCCACCAGTGAATGAGCTTTTTAGCATCATTTAGAGAGCAAAATGACAAAGTATCTTTGCTCTGTGTCAGTAACCATGAGATTCAAGCAGTTTCAGAGATGGGACAGAACTGGAATTTTGTTTATCCTGTCCAAATGTTGAAAGGGCTGAGAAAAGTTTTGAGATCTAGTCTTATGATACAAATGCAGTATGAATGTATATCTTTTAGGGAGGATAAGAGCTTATAATGTCACTATTATAGATTGCTAGTCTGCTAGTGCTAAAACCATATGAGAATCTGAGCTGTTCTTGCTCACAAGGTGCTTTGTAAATTATTATGCACCAGCTGGCGATGTGCCACATCCCCACAGGATGTGGATCAGCAAAAGGCAATTTCCAGGGGTTTATTCTGGGAACTGCTGCATCACTCAGAGTAGTGAAAAGATGCTCCTTTATAAAAGTAATAATATATAGTCTCTTCTTGTATTATTTTATATAGCTTATGTTGTTCCCAGTTAACATGATTAGGTGCTTTTCGGATCTCTCTCTTCATAGACAGTAAGAATCCTACTCCCAGAGGATTCATATGGAAAGTACTTTTCATATGGAAAGTACTGTTAGTACAAGAGAAAGGATTAATCCTTCAATAAAAGATTGTCCATGGTATGTCTCATGCCTTCTAACCATATGTCTTGGTTTGAGGGGAAAGAACCAGATGTTTACTCACAAGAGGGGGAGGGGACCTCCTCCTCAAATAATCACGCCACTCTTTATCAAATTTAAGAAAAGG
>JAWWEV010000115.1:94176629-94190942 GCA_035583235.1 Hafferia zeledoni
GAACCAGGAGAACAGCCGTGGTGAGGAGGAAAGAAATGCCTCACCCAGAAAAGCAGCAGCCAGCAGTGCCGGGGCAGTGAGGGGCAGGAGTGGCAGGGAAGAACCGTCCCGGGTGGCCCGCAGCAGCCACGAGACAGCTTCTTCTACCCCCAGCACCCACAGACACACACACACACACCCACACACACCGACCCTGATCCTGCATTCCGCCCAGCCACAAATAGAAAGTGTCCCCAGAAACAAAAGGGACAACCTGCCTCCACCCTGGTGATCAACAGTCAACTACCCTCTTTGTTAACTGCTGGGCCTGGGCTGTTAGTGGCAGGGCAGAGAATTTACATAATAATTCCAAACTACAACAATTTGCCATAGTCAAGGAATGATGGTAGCTTGCCTAAAAGTATGCGGTTTAGATTTATTTTACAACTTCTGCATGTTCAAATGTAAGTGTATTGATAAACTACAAAGAAAGACAAGTTTATATTTAGCTGGATGTTTCTGTTTTCAGATACTTGTGGCATAAACCTAATGAACTTGACCTTAGAGAAAGCTAGAAATGGAAAAAAATATGGAGGTGATAATGAGAGAACAACAGGGTCATAAAAGTAGTATTTAAATACTTCAGTCAGTAATAGAATCAAACTGCATCAAGAAATCTTGAGGTTAGTCTTCAGAAAAAAGCCTTTCTAACAATAAGGATAAGGCAGCTCTGGAATGGATTGCATGAGGGATCTGGATTAATTGTCTTGAAGCAATACAGTTCAAATGAGTTATTCACCAGAAATTGCATCATTGTGGCTGAGTCTGTCTAGTAAAAAAATTCTACAAGATATATTTTTCTGAGTTTTTACAGATTGTTTTATCCTTTAAAGAAAACACTATATATAAATAAAAGAAGATAAGAGGAGCAAAAATTTGGAAACATGAAAGATTTTTTCTGGTAAAGAGACAACATAATTACGATATTTTAATTTCAGAAAAGATTGAAATAGGAGGGAGCAAGATACTTATCCTTTCTCATACTGTAATGTAGGACAGATGACGTAAAGTAAAAGGATATAATGAAGCCAAGAGATTTAAATAACTTGTTACAAAATATATTTGTCTCTGTGCCACTTTGAGAAGATATCATCACTTAGGCTAGTTATCTATGTACAAATGAAGAATAATCAGGATTTGTAAGACAGAAAAAAAGCTTTTAAAAATGTATAGCTGTATTATTCTTCCCCTCCCCTCCCCCACATTTCTTGGCTGAATGGTTTGTAATTGTGATGCATCTGGGTACTGAACTCATCAGAAAACAAAACAACCTACCTGATTAATCCTAGTGATATTTTGGAAATTAGAGGCAAATACTGTGTCTACTCTCCTAATGCTGGGGTTTAGAACCAAACAGGCAAACTTTTTTCTGTAGCTTCAAATTGTTAGAGCTGCTCTGGCAGTCTTGACTGGGTCTTGAACACTTCTTGTTCATAATGGGGGAATTAAGTCATTCCCAGCACTTTTATCACAGATGATGGTGGATGCTGTCTCCTGGAGGATGAGGAGGAATACAGTGCACATGGTCAGATCATGCTTGTCAAACTCAGAAAACAGGCCACCGAGCTGCTGAGCTTGCTAATTGATACAGTAGCCACAATGTTTCTTAGTTTAAAATTTAAAATAGGAATAAATATGTAAGGACTGATTTTTATGGATCTCATATCTAGAGATACAACAAGGATGTATTTCTCAGTTTCTACTGTCAGAAATAAGTCTAAATTACCATAATTTGGTATAAAGGTTTTAAAAAGTAATAGGTGCTTTGTGTGGGCAACCCCTCTGAAAATTTGAATATGAGAAAATTATTTTCTGTATATTTTGTGACTTTTTTTATTAAAACCCATGATTCTTCAAGTTGTACCTCTAGTGAATATGTTTTCAATAAAATTTACTAGCTTGATGACATTGCAATGTTTGTATACTTTTGTGTCTTTGGAAAAAGGAGGGAGTTGATGTCTCCAGGGAAAGAAAAAATTAGAACATTGAATTTTTTTCTTTGTTTCTCTATTAAATGACTTGATTCAAAACTTACACTTGAAACTGGATTATTTTGGGAAATCACCTGCCACATGAGAGATCTTGAAATAAGGTAGTGTTTTAATTTCTTTTCCAGTGCATAACAAAAGTATGTTTCAAGGATACAAAACTTGGCAAGATAGGGCGAAACTGTATTGTTTTCCCTCTGGAATATAGCATTTATAAAGAATAGTTTCCTTTATTCCAAACCCATGGATCCTAAATTGTTTTTCCTTGCTCCTCTTTCTACAAGTGAAAACTTGCTTAAGGATAAAATGCAATATTGAATAAAGAGCAAAATGAATATATTTTTATTTAATTGGATGCTACAGGCATAGGACAAGACATAGAAATAAAAAAAAAAAAAAGCAAGACAATTTCTATATTGCTTTTACAAATAATATTAATAGCTACCAATTTTACAGAATTCTGCAGCTGTTCTGATAGTAGCTGACGTACTGGCATGAAGGTGCACATCAAAGAGATTTAAGCCAATGTGGACCAGGTTTTGCGTTGTATACAAAACTTTACAAGAGTTCATAAGCAAACAAACCATTGAGCGAAGAATTACAGCATTCACTTCTAGAGTTATCAGAACCATTAATATGGTAATCTTCAGAATTTGCTGGTGTTGTACCCTCCCCACAATTTCAGAGACAATACGGGGTGGGGTTGAGGGGTGTTGGAATTGAACCATTAGGTGGCATGAAATCATGTCCTAATAGGTTACTTATAGATTTTCCTCTGAATTCATGAATGATATTTATAGAGATTCATTAACTTTTTGCTCTGTGGTGTGTTTCTAATTTCCTCTGTACAGGAAAAGATAAGTTACATTTTCTGGTTAATTCCTGGTAAGCTTGAGCTGAGGAAATGGTCTTGGAAGGACTGCACTGGACAAAGTTGATGTACTGATAACTGTGTATAGAAATGTGATGTGTAAAAATGTATTTTAGCGAACACTATAGTTATTTCCACAAACACCTCAGTGTTTGCCATGCATATATAAATTGTCTCCATTATTATAACATTATCCTTCTCTCTGAATAATGCAAAGCTGCCTAGCAAACTAAAAATCCCCATCAAATTAGTTTCTTATGACTCTTTCTGTTTGCCTACCAGTGCTGCAACTAATCTCCAGTGTCCAGAAGATATAGAAGATAACACAGGAGTGTCTACATAGTGCTGTAGCATACAGTGGAGAAATCTCCAACCTAGTGGTGGGCTAAGCCAGGAAACCCTGCCTGTGCCCAAAGGTTCTGAGCAGCTCTGAGCCTGACCTGGCAAACACTGCTCAGAAAATACTGATAAAGGACTGAGGAGAGGAGGGGATCAAAGGAGTACATCAAACTAAACTGTAATATTGCTTTCATATCTAAGCTGATTTATTTAGAGCTAGCTTTGATGTCTTTGCACTCATAAGTATAGCTCCAGAAAGTTTTCATACCTTAGCAACTAGAAAACTCATCATATATCATACATATTTTTGAGTGTTTAGAGGAGTCCTAAATAAAGGATGTTTATTGACTGCTATGAAGACATAACAGAATGCTTATTAAGCTGATAAAAGACAAGTCTATGGGAAATCTCAATATTTTTTACTCAAATAGTATTAATTCTAATTGTGAGCAAAAAATTACAGTTTTAATGTTTTTCGGGGTTTTTTGAGGGGGACAGGACAGGAGGGTGGTTATGTTTCTTTTTTTTTTTTTTTTTCTTCAACAGGAAAAGATTCTGGAATTCATATTAATGGCACAGAATAAATTACAAACTCAAAGCTTCTTAAGTTTTCTTTAAATAATGCACAGCAATATGTATGCTGTACATGTGGTCTCAGGTCCAGGGCATACTCTCCTCTAGAGTTAGTTTTATTTTACAGCTAATGAAGCAGCCTTGCAGAGTGAGAAACTGTAAAATGAGGGAGAAAAAACCCACCTAAACCTAGCAGTCAATGACAGAGCCTCAAAATGAAGAGTCACTGAGTTGCTGAAGTGTGCTGTCTACTTAATGTTTTGTACCGGAGTAATGCCAAAAGCTGCAAAAATCTGCTTAATTTAAAATGGCAAGCATGAACATCCTAAAGTTGGTTGCTTAAGAAAGAATATGTGGCATTTGCTTAATAATTTAGTTATTTATTTAATGACTTAGGATTGTACTTTTCAAAACTAATAATGTTTTTCATTTCATGAATTTGAAGCATTTAGTGAATGTAAAAAGAAAATGCAGTTTGAACAGGCAAGTAGACAATAAGAGAAGGAAGTGTCTTGCAGAGAGGTGACTTAAGTAACCCTCTAAACACTGTAGGGAACACTAAGCTACTAATTAATATAATAAGTAGTAACCTAGGTAATAGTGAGGGAAAAAAAAAAGAAAGACAACAGACCATTGTATCAAGCTGATGAAGCTCCCTAATACGCCACATATGAGCATTGCCTAGAAGGAACCTAGGGAATGTGTCCTTTTTCCTGGCAGTATTACAGAAAAAGACATGAGCCATAATTAAAGCTGGGTCACAAAGGAGAGAAACACTTGTTTTAATCATTAGGCCATTTATGTTTGCACAAATTAGTAAATCAAATGCCGTTACATGAATAGCAAAAGTAAAACCTTTTCAGTGTAGCCCAAATCTGATAAATGTTTCCCTTTAATTGTTTTGTGTGGACTAGTGACATATAATCAATTAAGTGCTCTGCTGAAAGCAAACAAAAAATCCTAGTAACTATTTCTGTATATGCTTACTGTGCTACCACAATATTCACCTTGAAGAAAAAAAAAAAAAAGGTCTTGTTTTCCAGTACTTTATTGCCATTTTATTACTAACATTGGTACCAACAATCACTTCCAAACTACAGAAGTTATAAAGCCAACTTCTTGAAAGTAATATATAAAACCAGTAAATGGTTATTAACATCATCTTTGTGCTGGTATGTCACACATGAATTCTGCCACTGTCTTTGCTTTTTTTGTACTGGCAGCATAAAGATTTTCAGTTTAGATTATTTACAGGAAAAAAAGTGCAGTTATTTTAGTTTTCTAACATAGTCTTTCAGGCTGTGGAGTACTGCACAGTATTCCTCGGAGTCTTGGTCTGCTATTCTTCCAACTCAACTCACCTTTAGAAGGCTTGTTAATGGAAACCAGGGATTAGGTGATGAAAGCACACATTCAGGTCTTGAGGACATGTATTTAGACACAAGAGCTTTGAAAAACCCTTAGATAGTCAGAGCATTCTTAACAATAAAGACTGATATACCAACTCATTAAGACATATCTGTATCTGAGAAGATGAGATCCACCTGATGTTAGGGTTCTTGTTTAATCAACAATTTCAATTCTCTTGAATAAAATTATACAGAGTTAATGTGTTGGTTATATTCATAACAAAAACAAACCCAAAACCTACTAATTTTGGCAGTTGGACAAATAGGTCAACATCTCTTGACTTTTAATCAGAATTTTCTAAATGGTGTTGGAGAACAGACAGGTACAGAGGACTGGTCTTAGGTACAGTATTTTATTACTAGTAACTACTTCCACTCAGCAATATTTGGTGCTAATCATGACATTGACATACCACTTTATCTTGTCAGTCAGTCCTCTGAACTTTGCCATTGTGGTAATATTACTCTACAGTTTGTTTGGACCAATAGTAGCTGGTTAAAAGTGACTCAGTGATCACTTTCAATCCCTTGCTCTTCCAGCAAGTCACTATCACATTAATATTTCAGAGTCATGGTTATGTTTGGAATGTGTATGTGGAGTAGCTCACCAGGCAATCCTTGTCCTGAGTGTAAAGGAAGATATGGGAATGTGCCATCTCACTCGAGCACACTAAAAGGCAACCTAGGCACAAAAGCTTGCAGAATTCACCACTCTGTATCTTTCAGAATGGAAAATGAGGTGTCCAGACCTGCATAACATGAATATACCTGCACATACAGTTTACCATGGTCATGCCTTATTCCTGGAAGAATGAAATAATGGAGTGAAAGGCAATCTGGACTGGCAGAGCTGGTGGAAGAAAAGTCATAAACAGCATGTGTTCCACTAGCCATTAACTGTTTAAACAGAGGTACAAGATGAGGGGGTTTGGCAGTCTTTTGTAATGTGTAGGACAGTAATACAGTATATGTGCTTTACTAACTTCCTGACTCAAGAAATTACTTATTCCCTTGTATTCATCCTACACAGTAAAGCACTGCACTTCTTCTTGCAAGGTATTTGTGTTATAGTAGATTTTGTGTGTGTGTGTGTGTATGTGTAATTTGATCAAAATAAATATTTCACTCTAAGGTTTTGGAATTAGAGGATTAGGGGGAGAAAAAGAGAAAATAAAATGCATTGTGTACAGAATTAGTTTAGAACCTGATGTTAAAACTTTTCAGCAAATTTAAAACTGGAAAGGCACTTGTCATATTATTTATGGTTCTAGTCCATAACATTATTTATATAGAATACTCCCTTATTGATGTTTACTTAGACTTTGAGGGATCTGTTACCTCTAGTCCAGCAAAACTTTCCTGTAACAAGAAGTATTTTTAGGACATGTGAAATTTAGCCAATCCATTTCAGTGGTGTTTGTTCTGGTATCTGCATCAGGTTGTTGTTTTGTTGTTTGGATTTTTTTGTTAAATTGTAAATGATGCTATTTCTGCTTATTAGACAGTTTAGAAGCTGCAACATTTATCCTTGTCTTTCACAATGAATATTCAAACTGCGTTTTCTAACAGAGTTTAACTTCTTAACATCCCATTCAGTCTCGTACATGTACTGATTATTTTTTTCTGTATGTAAAATTCATTTAAGCATAAAAACCTAATATTGGGTTTGACTGATTGACTCTGTGAACCTTATAATATGTCCCTTGCAGAAAACATGGTTTAGCAGTTGAACTGGTATCTATCATCTTTGATACTGAATATAATAGTGCCATCCTTTGTCTTATTCAAAGAAGTAGCCTTAGAAGTTAAGTGATAAATGTACCTGTGAAAAAAAACCCCAAACCTCTGCATCTAGAAGTAGCTGAGTCAATAAACTTTGGGGTAAACATTAATTGTAGCAATTTTTCCTGATTTGCCAATGAGACAGTTAATAAAATTAACTTAAAACTGATTTGGATATGGTCTTTAAACCATAATATGACTAGAAGTACAAATTTACAAGATTTTAATGAAAGTACACTGCATACTTTTATGAATTAACCTATCATAGGTTACCAAATACTTGTTTTCCTTTTCAAGGATTTAAAAAGTTAATTTACTAAACTTCAAAGTGAGAAATGAAGGGCAGCATACAAATGTTTAGTATGTAAAATACCATTTAGAGTGTCCTTTTTGAGCTATTAAAGAGCTGAAATATGCTACTGTTGTATACAGATTTGCATATCCAGTGATTTGAAAGAATTACAAGTCTGTAAATGATAATTCTAGCTGATGGACTGATTCAGAGAAGTCATATCTTGTCTGTAATTCCATCCACAAAATAATGAAATCTGTAACTCATATCAAAGCCTTCTGAAGGTGCATAACAGTCATTTTACTGTTCTGCTAAAATGTGAGAATTGTTTACTACGTAAATTTTACTGCTGTATACTACATTGCAGCCAGTGATTGAAAGTAGACACTGACATGTTCTGGAGAAAATTATAATCAAAATTGTTCTTTCTTGGTATTTTATGAGCATGTACCTCTGTTCTCTGACAGTATAATTTAACATTCATTTTCTCCTCTTTTCTAGTAACTTCATTTAATTACAAAACATACATACATTTCTATAAACAGTATAAAGTCATTAGTCTATCATACTGCCCTATCATATTTATTTTCTGTCATTATTTTTAACCTAGTTGTTTTTTTCCAAATGATACAAATCCAGTGCACAAAGAAACACCAGTGAACTGCTAGGAAGCTGAATGTTTTAAAAACTCTTTTCTTTCCACTGAACAAGGGTATTAAGTTAATATATAAAGGACACAAAATACAACATTTTTGTACTGAAGTAATTGGTAAGGATTCTACAGAGAGATTATGGATATGTCTCTGGAAAGAGAACACAGCTCATTATGCTTGTGCTTGGAGCTCACTGGCTGCAAACACTGTAGTTTAGAAGCTTTGTAATTCTAACTCTGGGCAAGAAAAAATTTTTAAAAGCCCTATTTGGTCATCTCTATAAACATGCAATTAGCTATTGATTCCTCAAGAAAGCATAACTGCAATCTAGGCGCTCTGAACTCCTAATTTATTCCTGTTTCAATATGCAGGTATCCAAATTATTTAGCTGTGCTTCACAAAGTTGTGGAGGCTTGTAAGGGCTGGAAGCTACCACTGTCATGATAACACAGAGGTTCATGTCACATGAGTGCTAGAATTTAGAATGAATGTTTCTTATTTTCACCTTTCTTGAACAACCTAGTTGGTTTTGTCAGGATGTGCCTCCTGAAAACTACACAAAGCATTTTGAGTAATGAGATGTTTTTTAGTCTGGCTTTAAACCATTGATTAAATGGAAGACGGTCTCACACCTCTTCCTTACAAATTCTTTTATAAGTGGTTATAATAGAGGTGATATGCATCTCAGATGCTATTTAAATGACACTTATGTAAGACTCTTAGCTATTCTTGCTGTGAAAGTGTTCTGGTTTTCACACTTGGATATTTACCAATCCATTGAGAAGGGTGAACATAGCTGCCTCTGTGGCAAAGTGGATTAGGACACATATGTTAAGACTGCATTTTAAGGTACACACAGTAAGTAGATGCTCATTAAATACAGAACAGTGATACTTATACATTATTTTTAAATACAAGGTTTGGGGTACTCTCTTGGACGTTCAACTCTTTCATATAAGGTGGCAAAAGAAGCACCTTGGAGATGTTTGTTTTGGTTTGTTTGTTTTGTTGTGGTTTTTTTTTCCCTTCCCATTTTATAAGTTGAATGGCTTAGCTTTTGAGTAACTGGACTTGAGTGGGGACTGTATTTTCACTTTTTGAAGCTATTGTCTGAGAAAGTACCAGTTGGTATAGCCACTTCATCCTTGATGTGATTCATGTCTATGAGGGCATAGGGGAAAGAGAAGGTTCATCCCAGTCTTCTTTTATACAGAAATTCTCAAGATTTCTATACACCGGGCTTGGACAACTTCCTGCTAGTGTCACTAGCCTCTTCCAATATTAGCATACTAATCTTTCTTATGAGCTGACTAAGATATTTAGGTGCCTTAAAACATGTTTGAGGATTACGCTTGCCACAAGGTACCAGTGGCTTTGCAGTAATAAAACCAAGCTCTTTTTTTTTTTTTTTTTTACTCATTTGTCTGCCTCATATAACTAAATTTTAAAACCTGATGTTGGAACTGTCTTCTAAGTAAATCCTGATCATCCCTCATCATGCATGTGTAATGAAGTCAACCTGAGACCTCACTAGAACATTGCTCTTAAATCTGTATTGACAAATGCAGAGGCTGTAAGAGTGTTTTGTGACTTATAAATATATGGATTAGCAAAGTCCTGAGGAGATTCTGACAACAACATAATAGCAAAGCATCAGTAATGCAATATGTATTATGTTCCTGGCCATAGTTTGGAATGTTTTTTTTTTGTTTAATGAATTAGGCCATATTGTGTTCATATTTCAGTCCACTCAGTTTTTCTTCAGGTAATTTTATTAGAGATTTAAACTGACGTATGTCTATCTTCTTTTTAATTTTTTCCCCCTCTTTTTATATATTGTTTTTAAGTTCCTATGTAGTATTTTTTCTTGGTTATTTGTGGTTGCTATTTGGAGATGGGGTATTTTTTCATTACTTGTTGAATTAATTTCATTGCTCATGAAATTTCTTTTACTCAGTGTTGTATCTACCAAGCAAACCTTGCAGTTATAATGCTCACAGTAAGGATGTGATTAATACTTTCTATAATACTAGTAAACAAAGTGAAATATTGAGTAAACATGGAATTGATTTTTCCATATGTTTGAATAGCAAGTTTGAAGCATGAAGGAATAAAATTCATGTTGTCACAGTCTTGTCATGCCTTACCTAAAACATTCTATTCACTACCTTACTGTAAAGACTGTTCTTGCAAGAGATTCTTCCATGCTTGTTACCACTGATAAACTTCTCAATCCCAAAGTTTATTTATCATGTTTATAATTTACTTCATAGTGCTTTAATAATATTCTAATAATATCTATATAAAAATAACTAAATCAGGACTGAGTGCAAGTCATAGACTTCCACTTTCAACTGACGTCACTTCATACAACAGTCTGACTGCTCAAGAAAATAAACTATACCCTGTTAGTACAGTTCCTAAACCACTGAATGTAATTTGGCCATATCATTCTTGAATGATGGTAATCTAAAAAGATGTGTTATATTTCCCTATGTGAAATATGGGAAACTCTGTGAAGCTGAAGAGATGGCAGGATTTTTCTTCAGCTGAAGTCATATACCTTCCACTCTTCTGGAACCCTAATCTAAAAATATGGTTGTGTAATTTTGAAGATTCTTTTTTGCTCAAAGGTAATACAAATGTGAATGACAGAAGATTTTCTTTTTCTTGTCAGTGTCACCATTAGTATACCTGCTGGTGATATTCTCAAATAAAAAAAGTCACCATTGTTTCATGAGGAGTTTCTTAGTTGTCTCTCAGAGACTACAAATATATGTCTTTTGATCTTACATTTGTGCTTGCCATGTTTAGCACTAGATGTCAGACAATACTCCAAATTATTATATTTATTCTTTAACAGATCTGGAAAAGCCATTTAATCTTATTTCTTTCTAAAGATTTGATAGAAAAATAAGGGTTGTGTCACTGGATTTTTGAAGTTCACTTTGAACAGAAATTAAGGCTGTCATTAATCTCCATAACACTGAAACTTAATTCAGATAATTCTGTCTAAAGAGATTGGCTAGGTTGCTGGAAAATAGATAGGACTAATACTATGTGAGAGATTAGATTGTACCCTGAATTTGTTTCTTTTAAGAATCACTGATGAGTTGTCAGGATTCCAATAGCTCTATAAATTTTTGTGCTAGCAGATATGCCTGTCTTCTTTCTTCTGCTGCTTTTCAGGACCTGTGAGTAAGTTGTAGAGTGTTGCTATGCAGAAAGATCTAAATGGGGATCCAAGAACTTTCCATGTATGTAAGGAAAGTAGAGACAAAGCATTCTTATATGTTTTTATGAGACAAGAAATAAAACCTAATGGAGGGATCATTTCACATAAGCAATGTGCGCTTCTGTCTTGCATCAAGAATGAGAAATTAGCACTTGGCAGAAAGAATTACCCCTCAATGTGACAGTTTTCGTGGTCAAACTTACTTCTCTAAGTAAATGGTAATGTTGTACACCCAATAGGAGGTCATCTGAATTTGGTAGGACACACATAAAACTTTGCTTTTGTCATTAGTTTTGAACTAAGGAAGAAAAAGGTGAAGAATTATGAGCAAGTTGCTTATGGAAATGCTCTATATTGTAGAACTTCATAGTGCTTAAAGAGTTCACAGTGACTTAATCTAATACTTTCCCTCCAGACTAGTGAGGTGTGATTTGTCTTTCAAAGTGAATTATCCAGTTGAAGCAATTAGTTTCTTTATTGACTTTAGGTTAGTACTCTGATGATCTCTCATGCCAGACTTTTATCTCAGAAAAGTGTCACATTTGAAGGAAGTAAGTTATGATCTATAACTGAATACTAATTTTTTATGTGTTTTTGTTTCTGACAAAAACAGTAGAGAGGAAAGAGAATATATAAGCAGATGGGATTTGTGTAAATCGTAAACTGGGTCATTTAATTAAGTAATCTATCAGAACAGTAGCACAGTGACAGTCATGTATTTTGTGATCAAGTTAACTTATGAATGTCAATCACTTTTTTTCCATGTGTGAAATGTGTAATAGTAGTACCTGAGTCATCAATGTCTTAGTGTGACCAATGCAAGCCTTATGAGTTTCTTCAAATTGCACATTCAGTCCTAGCTACCATTATGGATTCCATATCTATATATTTTTATTAAAGCATATAATTTTTTCTTGAGCTTTACCAGGTGTCTCCTAAATGAAGCATTTATTAAGTGATTTGTAAAATAGATAGGTGTTTTTTGTAATATATTGTATGTTGAGAATCCGAGACACTGGGATTGTTAAGGCATTTCAGAATCACACAGCACTTGTATGAAACCATAAATTATTTGGCTGTGATTGCAATACTGAGACCAGTAACATATGAGACTGCCACTTACATTATTTGAGCTTTATTTGGTGAAGGTAGGTGTAAGTGTAGAAAAGATGAAGAGAGACCCACCACCTTCTAGTTCTCAGTCAATACTCTGCATTACATATAAAGAGAAGTAATCTTGATGGTAGATCATCAAATACAACCTTTTTCAGAGTAAAAAAAAAAATAGTGTTCATTTCAGTGCACAGAAATTGAAGCAAGTGTGACAGAAGGATGGATGAACATAGAGCTCCTGGCTGACATCTGATGCAAAAAGGAAGTATGAAGAAGGTGGGAGCTGGGACAGGCTATTTGAGACTAGCTATACCCCTAAAATGGCTCAATTGGTTAGAGCGTGGTGCTAACAATGCCAACATTGTGGGTTTAATCCCTGTATGGTCCATTCACTTAAGTGTTGGACTTGATGATCCTCATGGGTCCCTTCCAACTCAGAATATTCTGTAATAATTGTGTGAAGAATGCAAAAACATTGCCCATGCATTTAGGAATGGAGTCAAGAAAACGAAAGCTCAGCTGAAGGTGAAACTAGTGAGATACCTGAGGAATATCCAGAAGGGCTTCCATGAGTGAATCACCAACAAAGGGAGGCTAAGGAGAATGTGAGTCCTCTTCTCAGAGGGACTTACTGACAAATGACAGAGAAAAGCTTGAAAATAGAACAGAATAGCATAATATAGTATAGCATAGCATATTTCAATTGGAAAAGACCTAGTCTGATTGCCTGAACAGTTCAGAACTGACCAAAGGTTAAAGGTAGCCTGTTCCAGTTTTTGAATGCCGCCTTGGTGTAGAAACATCCACTCTAAACCTCTGCTGACACAGCTTTGAATTCCCCTACATCCTGCCACTGGATGCCAGGAAGAGGTCAGCACTCTCCTTTCTGCTTCCCCTCCTCAAGAAGCTGTAGAGAGAAACGTGGACCTCCCTCAGACTCCCTTTCTCTAAACTAGAAAAACATGAAATCATCAGATGCTCCTAACACGGCTTGCCTTCCAGCCTTACACCAGCTTTGTTATCCACCTCTGAAGGCATTCAAGGACCTTCATGTCCTTCTTAAATGCTTGGGCCTGGAACTGCACACAGTTCTCATGGTGAGACTGAACCAATGCCAAATACATTAAGATAGTCACCTCTTTTGACCTGCTGATTGGCTGCCAGGGCACATTGCTGGCTCATGCTAAGCCTGCTGCTGACCAGCACTCCCAGACCTCTTTCTGCAAGGCTGCTCTCCAGCCACTCCTTTCCCAGTTGAGACTTGTACCTGGCATTACTCCATCCCAGGTGCAGAATTTGGCACTTGAACTTGATAAATTTCATTCTGTTAATCGTTGCCCAATGCTCCAGTCTACCTAGATCTCTCTGCAATGCATCTTGTCCTTTAAGAGGGTCAACAGCACCTTGCAGTTTGGAATCATCAACAGACTTGGTAATAATGCATTAAACTCCCACATTGAGATCATTGATAAATATATTGAGCATAACTGACTCTAGAATTAACCCTGAGGAATACCTCTGGTGAGCAGTCGCCAGCCAGATGAAGCCCCATTCACAGTAACCCTATGAGCTCTGCCTTTCAGCCAGTTCATGCAGGTGTGAACCTGCTGAACTCTGCTATTCAACCAGTTCTTCACTCAGTGTGGCATGAACTTGCTCATCTCACAGAACAACTTGTACAGAATGATGCTGTGAGGGCAGTATCAAGAATCTTACTAAAATTCAGGAAAAACTACATCCACTGCCTTCCCTTCATCCACTATGACCTTATTAAATTAGGTAAACAGGACTTGCACTTTGTGAACCCATGTTGATAGTGCCTGATTATTACATTGTTACTCAGTGCCATTTTTTGTTCACTTTTCACTATTCAGGTTTGGCCTCATGCTTCCCAGGTCCTTGAGACTACTAACAGAAACTGTGAGAGTGAGGTGGTACCTATATGTCCTAGTTTAGCAGGTGAGACCAGTTGGCACTGTGTGGGGGTGATCAAGGCTGTGTATTCTACCCCCTCTATTC
>JAWWEV010000115.1:94191042-94239728 GCA_035583235.1 Hafferia zeledoni
AAATTGTAGCTCTGATTTATAATCTCTCTCGTGTTGAGTTCATTTCTCCTGCTGGTTTACCTTGAAACCAGCACACTATAGTAGAGGAAAGTAACAGGGAGCATTTATGTCAAATAGCTGCCTATATGTCCATGGTACTAGATGAGGTGCACTGAGGATGCTAAAGAAGCTGGATGGTGTCATTGTAAAACTGCATTCTGCCATCTTCAGATGCTTATGGCAACTGTGGAAGGTTCTTGATGACTGAAAAAAGGCAAAAGACACTTCCATTCTCAATAGGGGCACTAAAAACAATCAATTAAACTGTCGGCATCAGGTTGGGAAGGTTGCACAGTAAGTCTTCCTATGTATGAATAGGAAGAAGGTGATTGAGAGCATCCAGCATAGATTTACTAAGGGTAAATCATGCCTGAACACAGCCATTGATTTCTTTGGGCTAACTGACACTATGGACAAGGGAAAAGCAGTGGATGTTATATATCCTGACACTAGCAAGGTGCTGTCTCTTCTTGAATTGGTAAAATATGGGCTAAAGAGGTGAAAATAAAGATGAGCGTACAGCTGGGTGGCCTGCTGGAATGAAGGAGGTATAATCAGTATGGCAGAATTCATCTGGTGTCCTGTAACTAGGAGCATCACTCAGCAGTCAGTTCTGAAATCAACAGAAAAAATGTGTCTATTTTAATGATTTAGATTAAGGAGTGGAGTGCACATTTGATAAGTTTGAGGACAATATCTGATTGACAGAGATGCCAGCAATGCCAGGGTAACAGCATTTGATCTTCCATCAGAGTGACCTGGACTAGCCAGTGGAATTGATTGACAGGAGATGAAGAACAGTAAAAGCAAATGTAAAGTCTTGTACCAAGGATGAGACATCCCTTTTTAACAGTATAGCTGGAAGCTGACTGTATAGGAAGAAGCTCTGCAGGAGAGGGAATGGGAGCACTTGATGTATAAGGAAGGGCTGAGAAGCCTGGACCTGCTTAGATTAAGAGAAGGCACATAGGAGATCCTATTGCTGTATGACTACCCAGTTGGAGCATATAATGAAGACAAAACAAGATTATGTGGAGGTGCAGAGCAAAGGGATGAAATACAACAGATGCAAGTTGAAATGTAGGAAATTCCAATTAGATAAAATTTAAAAGAAAAAAAAATCCAAGAGGGCAGTGAAATGCTGGAACAAGTTGCCCAGAGGGGTTGTTCATCTTTCTAGATGTTCAAGACTGTACTTACTGGATGCAGCCCTTAGCAACCAGATCTAAATACTTTTAGTAGGGAGTTGAAGTGAATGACCTTCAGAACTTTCTGTCGGACCATAAATTTCCTTTTTTTCTTTAGTTAATTCATACAGAAGAACAATGAGATAGTTCTTTCTTCAGTTCTCAAAATGTTATTGACAGAAATGTAGTAGTTTCCAGGGGCTGATTTCGGTCCATATTGGGAGACAGTGGCTGTCACAGTTATTTTAACACAGGATCAAACTTTGTAGATGCTCAGTTTGAGACTATTTATATTTGAGTCATAAAATATTTACTATTCAAGATAAGTGTGTCAAGTTCAAGAAATGCTACATTTCTGCATGTAACCTTTTTATACATAGAAAATATTGAACAACTAACTGTATTTATTGGATTTAAGGTTGCTTTTAGAAATATTGTGTTGTGTTTACTACATATCCTTTTTAGCATATATCGTAAATATAAATATATATAAAATTTATTTACTCAGTGAGATTTTCCCTGTGATGTCTTATGGAATCTTTGAAGTAATCAATAGTTATGAAATTCTGTACTCTATAGCTTGTAATTTGAAAATCACCACTGTAATGTACTCCAAATAAATAGATGTTGTCCATATAGGCAGCTTAGCTGATGCTTATCAATATTAGCTTGTTTTTCTGATAGTCTAGAAACTTTCACACTACATCTAATTTCCTCCATGGAACAATTTCTATCCCAATTTAAAACACTGAGTATTATCCGGCACAGTTATTTATTTATTAGCTAGTGCAAAAGACAAAATTTAGCAAAATGCCCAGTATTCCTGAAATGTTTGAGCTGAGCTTCCATTGGGTGACACATGGTATAACTTGTAATGTGTTGCATAGATTCACAGAAGTAGCATTATTGTTTCTGTTTATATCAGTGGCACTGAGGTTTTAGTTCTCTACTTGCAGTCTTGCAATTTTCGATAATCAGTATTTAAAGTTTTAATCTGCAGCTATTAAATCACTTGAGCAGTGCTGCGTCTACCTTCTTAAGATTCCATTTTTCCTTTTACTGTTGCTGACTCAGCCTGACTAGCAACAATTGTGATCTCATACTGCATTAAGTGTGGGTCAAGGAGTCCAATGAAATATGTAATTGAACTCTGCAAAGTGCTATCAAATAAATAATTTGCTACATTTCCAAATTTATGTGTATCTAAAATTTCTTACAAAGATATTGATCTACCTTGTTCTATCCATTTTCACAAACTCTGTAGCAATAAGCTGTAATGCATGTGTTCAGCACAGAAACATTACCTAAGGCTTGGAGAACAGTGTCGTATTTCTCAGCAGCCAGAAGAAATGTAGAACTCTATGATCTTTCTAAACAATAGACTATATAATCAGAGAAAAGTTTCTTTCTTCAGAAATCTCTTTAACAATAATTACAGGCATGAACATAATTAGGGGCTGTGTAGGTATCGTTTTCAGCATTTTCCAGCTCTGTTTTTAGTTTATCTGATGAATACACAGCAGTTGGTGTGAAGTTTAGCCAAAGCTACAATAAACCAAGATGGTACACGAGACACCCAAGAAATGTGAACCCTTCCTGAGGGATTTCCTCTTTAATTCAGCATCGGTCATGTTGTGCTGCTATGGAAATTGAGCTAAAATACAGAAGAATAAATAGGTCTTCCACAGCCTTTAAGGAAAACAGAGAGATGATAAATGTTAGAAGATTAAGGCTCCTGTTTTTCTCATCTTTTTATTTTCATTCATATCAAAATAGAGTGGAATAATGAAACTTCAAAGTAGACTTGAATGTATTTCATTATTTTTTACACGTGTACAAACTGCTTATTATGCTTCAGGTAAAATAGAAATAAGGAGTACTCAGGTTGTAGCTGGTAGTTAAAATGTTGTAATTTCTGGGAAATTGGTTTTGGTTTTTTTGGCAAGCATTGGTATAGAATTAGTTTCATATCAAATGGTAATGTAGCAAGGAAATCTACTGTTTTATTACAACCAGCAATTTATTTGTTTGCTTTTCTGAATTACAGCTTGTTAACTGCAGCATATGCATTACAAGGTACAAAATCACTTTTAATAATTCAGTTCTTTTGTCCAAATTCAGTAACCCAGTAGGCAGTTTCTCTTTCCTGAAAAATCTTCTTTTCCTCCCTTGTTCTGTCTTTCACGGAGATCTTTTTTCTTTTCTTGATTTAATGGAAAAAACAAAGAATGAATTTATTAAAAGAATTTATTAAAAAACAGAGGAACAAACCTATTAGAAATACAATATCATTGATTGATTATATCTCTTTATTGGAAGAGGTCTGGAGACTGCTGAGGCCCATGTTATTTGTTTTTATTGGCAGTGTTCCCTGAAATAAGTCTTCACAATGAGTCTAGAATGTCCTGTTCACAGATTGTGCCAGCATTCATTATCATTTCTTACGGGTTGTAAATCAGTACTTCATATTTTCTTCTTTTCTTGTTTTATTGGCTTGGTCATTCATTTGCATTTTTTCAACCTGTAGACTGCAGTGATGTCATTTGCTGTAATTTGGTGATATACTTTTGATCATTTATGAGATACAGCTTTTGTATATTTACCTTTTAGTGCTACTATAATAGCTTTATGGAACTATAAAGGTTAACATTGGATCTTTATAAATAATACCAATATTCAGAAAATATTCTTGCTTACTGGAGTTTTTGGGTTAGATGAGGACAGTAATGATTGAATCTTGCCATTTGAAGATTTTTTAATATATAAATGGTAATAATACTAATTAACTTCTACAACATAAAAAGCCCCAAAGTATTTCAGAAATTCTGTAGCTGTTTCAGTACTGAAGATGAGGATTGCTACTGTAATGAGTTTATAAGCATTACACCTGGCCATTTTTAATTCTTGTCTGGATAAACAGAACAATTCAGACACTTGCCACAATTCATGGTGAGACTGCAGGATGTAATGGAACCATAAAAAATACTTTGGTGTGTGGAAGACAAATACGCATATGAGCAGTGGACTAATTTAGGATTGCAGAGAAAGAGCAGAGGAATTTTTTGGCATTTTATTTGAAAAAAAAAGCATTTGTTTTTGGTGCAGACTATCGATACAGTAAACAGCAAAGAAGGTGTGAGAAGCTCCCATTTTGGAAATAGTGTCACTAAGTTAATGGATATAGCTAAGACACCAATGATACCATTGTCAAAGTACTGCTGCTGCTTTTCAGGCTATTTTGAAAAAAATATTGGTCAGTTGCCTGCACATAGGTCTTATTGTGCTTTTGAGATGCATTCAGTGATGCTGAGCTTGCTATAGATGTCTGTTGAATTGGGAGTACAGCACACTGATACAGGTTAATAGAGCCCTATGCATCCTCACTTTGGGTAATCTCGCTTGCATCCGTGAGTATAAATACACTTTGATATTTATATGCAGACAAAGTAGTTTTTTCTTTCATGACATTTGTGATGGGGAGACTTTTAATAAAAATTCTGTAGATCAAATTAGTTTTTTATTGACACTCCTACCACCCCTATGCTTTCCCTGAGAAATGGTTAAGTTACTTTCATTCTATTCTTTTGAAGATCAGGAAGATGCATGCACTGTAACAGGCTTGCAAAAGCTAAAACCAGTAATGTTAGTTTATGTGCTCTACATAGATGTAACTGTGTTCACCCCACAGGCACTAAACTGAAATGGCTAACCCAGGAACAGAGTTGCTATACGTTGTTTTAATAGTTGATGGAAAAAATACAGAGAAGCACACAATTCTAACACCTGAATTGTATTCTGAAGCTGTTTCCTTTTTCTCCTTTTCTGATGAAAAAGGTGTCTAAGTTGACTTTGACATTAATTTAAGTGTCTGCAACCATTAAAGAAAAACAAGGACTATATTTCCACTGCCTGAGAATTGAAAGTATCAGCCTAACTCTTATTTGTTATTTTTTTACTGTATAATCCTTGGTCCCATTATGAACTTCAGATTTGAATAGTCCCCTCAGCAAAATTAAAAGTCACACATGTCATCTGTTGATAAAAAAAAAAAAAAAAATTAAAAAAAAAAATTGCTAAGAGATGCAAAAAGAAATGAGAAAATTTTGGAAAAGGCTAAGATTACTTCTAGACTCATTGAAAAGATACTATACAAAACTATCTTTCTGCTGAGCTGGTGTATGTCGGGGGGAAGAAGCAGTTTCTGCCCCTTTTTGTTTGTCTCTGCCACTTCTCTGTGTTATCTCTTTAGGTGCAGGACGGGAGTCTTAGCAGCTTTAGTTT
Organism: Hafferia zeledoni; assembly: GCA_035583235.1. Taxonomy (NCBI): domain Eukaryota; kingdom Metazoa; phylum Chordata; class Aves; order Passeriformes; family Thamnophilidae; genus Hafferia; species Hafferia zeledoni. Next base: position 94,196,550 of record JAWWEV010000115.1, read on the forward strand.
GAGTGCAGCCAGGATGTTTGGTGGAGTCGTGTCACAGGCCATGCAGGGTTTTGATTCAGCAGCGTGTTTTGGCCCTCAAAAGTATAGTTAGGGTAGAAGGATAAGTTATAACTCATGCATGTGGCGTGATGGGTCTTAGTTCTCTCCAGGCCGCTAGTGTTTCAGTCTCTGGTGGCAGGTAGGCAGTAGGTAGTGGTGAAAAAAACACGAGGGGGATGTGGGGAGAGATTCTTAGCTACAATACCCAGTTTTCTCTCTCTTTCCTCTCCCTGATTTTCCAAAATTTTTCCTTGGCTTTTATAGTGTTCAAAGGAGGTTGTATGTGGTTTCTTGGCATGTTGCCCTATTCAGATGTTCGAAGAGATATGATAAACATAAATAAGAGCAGGATCTTTTTTGGCAGGAAAACTCCAGCAGGAAGCTCTAGTGAGAACTTCTGGCAGAAAGCTGAGAATTTTTGGTAGTAAGTTTTGACAAGCAGAAACAATGGCAAAACATTATTTTTGGCATTTCTATATTATCTGTATGTTATGCATTAACTGTCTCGTTTTCATGTCATAATATCTCTAAGGTATCAAATAACTCAAGATCTTGGTGTCTGGCCATGTTCTAACCACACTGCAAATTTCTGCTATATGTTGACAAAATACATGTGGATAACTTTTTGTTGCACATTCATAAAGTACAGCTCTACTATGTGGACAGTAATTTTTTTTTTTCTACAGTATAGCAATCTGTTTTCCCAAAACTATATTTTTTTCTATCCTTGCAATTAATTTTCAAAATTATTTTTCTAATTAATATTAGAAATATAATTTTCTACTTGGACTTTTTTTCTAATATTCTTCCAATACATTTAAAATGTGCTTTTTGTTTATAAGAAGTTTTTTTTATTATTTAAGAATGACACATGCACATAAAGCATTAATGGAAATGTTGATCCTAATTTTGAAAACATTAGCAGTCCAGAATTACACAAAATGATTTATTTTCACTAATTTAGATTCATAGTAACTGTGGGTTTTATTTGTCAAACAGATACTTGCATGTACAAATAGTTAAGAAAGTGCTGTATTTTGTGGTTGTACTATTTTCAGGATGGTCTGTGATACATTTCTAGTTTAGTTGTTGACTTGAGGAAACCTCTAAAGTTTTAAGGCCTTAAAGTTTTAAAAGTTTGGGGGTATTTTGTTTTGTTTCACTGAAATGTGCACTCATATTGCTTAATTAATAGAGATTTACTTAATCTCTTAAAAAAAGAGTCATTCAACCCCAGGTGTAAAATTTTATAGAGTGTGTGAAAGTGGGTTTCCGTCACCATCAGAAAACATAATGAGTTTTTTTATACGAAATTGTGATCTAGTATTTTTTCATTGGAAGTAGAAAGATTGAGTCTGGATCCATTCCCAAGGAGCACTTTGAAGTCTTGAAATCCATTGCAATCCAAGTTGTATGTCAACATTTCAACGGCTGATTATTAAGATAAATAATAGAAAACATAATTAGAGGAAGTACATTAGTAAGAAAGAAAAGTTCAAAATATAGGAGAGTAGAATATATTCCCCCCTTTTTAGAAATAGATTTCTAGTATTCTACTAGCTGTTTCTAGTAGCTGTTTGCAGGCATATTTTATGTGGTCCATTGTACCTCATTAAGACCATTTTTATGATGGTTAAGGGGGTAAATAGAGATGAAAGGAAGTTTAGCAAACCAAAGGAACTGAAGCAAGATATAATTTTCATACTATATAAATATCAATGGTTTTGAACAATCCTAAATCTTCATTTAATTATTTAGCTTTTATTTAAAATTCATTAGTTTGTCTAACATATATTCTGCTGTCTCATTTTACAGGTCATTTGGTATCTGGTAATGTACACATATTGTATATTATGTAATTATGTATATATGCACATAAATGTATATATAAGTGGACTATATGTATATATTACACGGAAAGACCAGAAAAGTGGGAAGCAAGAAATATTTGCTTGTTTCCCACAAGACCACACCTCTCGTAACACTAATTGTACATTCAGCAAAGCTTTTGGAATATATCAGAGAATGGTTTGGATTGGAAAGGATGCTAAAGATGTTCCAACCTAAAGTTCCTAAAGTTTCAGCCCCCCTGCCGTGGCCAGGGACACCTTCCACTAAACCAGGCTGATCAAAACTCTATCCAGCCTGGCCTTGAACACTTCCAGGGGTGAGACATCCACAACCTGTCTGGGCAAACTGTTCCAGTGCTTCACCACCCCTACAGTAAAGAATTTCATACTAATATGTGTTTTAAACCTACTCTCTTTCAGTTTAAAGCCATTCCTCCTTATCCTGTCACTGTATGCCCTTCTAAAAAGTTTCTCTCTAGCTCTCTTGTAGACCTCCTTTACGTACTGCAAGGTGCTATAAGGTCTCCCCAGAACCTTCTTTTCTCCAGGCTGAACAACCTCAGCTCTCTCAGTCTATCTTCCCTGTAGAGGTTCTCCAGCCATCTCACTATCTTTATGGCCTCCTCTGGATTCACTCCAGCAAGTCCATGTCCTTTTGTTAGAGCCTCCAGTGCTGGATGCAGCACTTCAGGTAGGTGTCACAAATAGGAAGAACTAAAGCAAAAAGGAAAAGATGGATAATGCAAGTAGAGTAGCAGACTTAAGACTTTAATCTTCAGAGATGATAGAGGGATTCAGAGGAGACTGCACAGATTATTGCAACACACTAAGCAGTGTGAAGTTGTACGCCAGCAATCCTGAGAGACAGGATAGGTTTTGCATTGTTATAAACATGCTTCTGCATCAGTCTCAATTATGAGTTCTCTTGTCAGAGAAGTCCCAGTTTCTAGTCTGTAGTAGTAAAACCTTCGTCTAGAAAGTACCATTTCTCAACTCAGGGGGACTTGACTTAAAAAAAAGCCTACAGAAAATCTTGTACAGAACTAGCTAAAAATATGGTTTCACTTACTGCTTTGTCACAGCTTATTTCAGGAGGGGCGTGTGTGTTTGTGAAAACAAAGAATAGCATCTTGAGTGAATGGAATTTCTGTATAATTGACAGCATATGGCTTCAGGCACTGTAGCTGAATAACTTCTATAACAGTTATGTCTTGGATTACACCTCAAATAAGACTTCTGTGGAGCTTTTATTTTTCTTATTTTGAAGCCTTTCATGTTGTTAACCACTGTGACAGAGGAAGCAATTAATCAATTATTTCTAGTTAAATATACTTTCATTTCCATTTCAGTCTTTATATAAAGTATTTATAATGAACTAATTCTGGAAGATCTTATCACACTGTTTTACTCATAATAAAAACACAAGCATAGAAGTGAATATTATGGAAATGTGGTTAAAAGTTCTGTTCTCAAGGTTTGTGCATTCAGAATAGCTCTGTAAAGATTGCACATTGGGAATTGGTCAAAATTTTCAGGTATTACTTTGGGTTTTTCTTTGTCCAAAATAAACCATGGATTCTTAGTTTAGTGTTGAGATTAAAGGAGAGTGATGAATGATACAATCTGTTAAAAGGTACTTATTTTAGCTCAACCAGTAGTGTACAACATTTAAATATCTTGAATTTGAAGGCTTGGAATCTAGTAGTGCTTTGCTTCATAAATACGAGGGACTCCAGTGTGCATCAGCATTAAACAGGATGCTGAAAACTTATGGTATTCTTTTTTTGTCACTGAAAAATATTCTCTCTCCTTTATTTAAAAAAAAAAAAAAAAAAAAAAAAAAAAGGAAAAAAGAAAGAAAAAGTTACTTATATTTCACTTCCAACATGATCAAAAACTAAGACAAAATGCTTTCAATTACTTCATCAGTTGTTATTTTTATGGAATGGAACACTAAAGTGCATGTTTTCCTTGGATTGCTCCAAAATGAAAGTTTAAAGTATTACATATATGAAGATAGCTCTCGGTTTATATGTTGCCTTATGATTATTACTTGTAATTACCATAGAGATTTCAGCTGAATTCCTGACATCCCAGTGTTGGATTCCCCTATTCCAATAATTAGTGGCTTGAAGGAGAAATAAGAAGGCAGAATGTCTTGTTTGTCTACAGATGCTGAACCACATGTTTTTGAAGTAGTAACATGTAATTTGCACTTCCAATGTGCATGCTGTATACATGCTTTTTCTCCGTTTATATGGAGTAGAAAGGTCTCTTTAACACTGTCAGTCATTTGTAATTGATGTTCTAACACAGTTGTGTTGATTATGTGACTGCTGTAAAAGCATACATCTGATGAACACTTCCTGTCTGGCTTGTTTTCTCTTAGTAGTGTGCTTGAACAACAATAACTTGCATGCATACCTTGGCATATCTGGACTTTTTGATCTTCTATGAGCCATTCCAGTAACTTCTTAATTCCATTCAATGATATCGCAAGACACAGGGAGTAATTTGCAAACAAAATGAGGGTATTTATATCATACTATAGGTATTTTTCAATTGCCTTATTATACCAGTCAACATAATGTAAGACTGTATAACTTCTAACACAGATGCCATAACAGTAGTAAAAAAAGAAAAGCCATATTTTAGAAACTATTGACTTCAAGAGCTGTGTTACAATTTAGATTACTTACAGAAAAAATGCTTTGACTTCTAAAACTGCAGTGATGTTGGTTTGGAACTTTATAATAAAGAAAAATCTGTTATTAGTTTTATTTTCTTTCCAAGGTAAAGAAGATGCTTATAAGAGTAGTAAATAATGTTAGCTCAAGATGGTCAGCAAGTGCAGCTTAAGATACTATAAAAATGCACAATAACACACAAAAATAGGGTATTGTTCATTGCATCTGAAAGTGCCAGATAAATCCTTAGTACATTAGGAAAGGAAGTGGTAGAACTGAAGAATTTTTATTTTATTATTATTCTATTTCTCTAAAATTAAATATAGATAATTAAAGTTGTATTTCCTTATATGTGTTTACAGGAATGTAATTTGTATAAACTTGTTCATACTACTTGTGGGGGTGTTCATTGTAGGTCTTATCCTTAAGAACAAACTTTTTCTGTTGTTTTGGCCAGTTAACCGGCCATGTACGTGCTACAGAACTTGGCCTGGGAACTGTGCAAGTTATATATTGTGGGGGTGAAGAGTAGTTGAGGACGGAACACTTAGGAGACAGTGCATTAGAGCTGTAAGTAAGAATGCAGAGATGGCAGGCAAGTACAAAGACCTTGTTCTACTCTGCAACTTCCAGCATGAAATTTCTTGCACAGGCCAACAGGATATAAGATCTCAAAATTCCAAGATTTTAGGAAGCATATTTTATATTTTGAGTTTAAGTATAATCTTCCATTTTTACATAATTTAACTGGTAAAATAATTTAACTCAATGGGATTGTTAAACATGCTGATCACTTGTGTTTATCAGGACAGGCAAATAGAATAGGCTGAAATGATTTAACAGCTTATTCCCTCTAAGGTAGAGGTTCTCCTTGCCCAGCTTTAAATCATATATGCCTGCCCCTTCCCATGCATAAATCCTGTTTACTCTTTTAATGAGCCATCCTGTCTGCTAATCCAATAGGATTCTAAGATAGCAGAAGTCTGACGGTAACCTTGTGTATTAGGTCCAACACAAGGAAGAACTGTATGACCAGTAGCTGGCAAAGGTGGACCAACCCTTTTAGTATCAGCAGTCTGGTAGGCTGGTCTGAGTTTAGATGAGTTTTTTTAAGCCTTCTTTCTGCAGTGTACAGATGAACTACCAATACCAGGAAAACAAACTGCAAGATTTCTAAGGAGTAAGGATGACAGTAATAGCTATAGAAGGACATGGCTGGATCAGTGCCTAAAATGACAGCCACACTTACGTGTCCAGGACAGCCAGGCTACAGAGTCCCTCAGTATAGTCAGGAGAGAGAGAGAGAGAGAGCAGTCCCTCTAGAGGGTGATTTGAAGCATGTACAGTGAGATCCTCTCTAGTATGCACATTATGATAAAAATTATTCTTTGAGGAGAACTATCACTCTTGCTGATCCAGGGAGCTTAAGGAGACTAACCTCCTAAGTTAAGTGTCTAAAAAGTTGGCCTGTGTGAGATGCTTTCTAATGTTTCTGAAAAATTTCAAACTGAATAAAATTGTAGCTGGTGAGCAGAGAATAGAAAACCAGAATCTGATGAATATATATTCAGGAGAGTAAAGAATGTGATTGAACTGGCAATGCAAATTGATATCCAAATGCACAAAGAATGAGAAATACAATAATCTTAAAGCACACACTCTCCTTGTGCCAAGTAAAGGGGGCCAGGGAATTAATTTTTCCAAGGCAGTGTACCCACAAGCCTTTATTTTCCTGAAGATATTGTTGGAATCCTTTGACATCATTATCATTTTTACTCCTTTTGTACTGGAAATTTAACCTAATCATACATTTACATCACTGTAAAAGGAATAGGTAGGAAATCTTTGTCACTCTGCAGCTTTACCCCTGATCTTCTCAATGTGATGACTGGCAGGAGATTTAACTGAGCACTCAGGAAAAATGGTCTTTGAATCAGATCATGTGTAAAATGGCTTAATTGCCACTTAGCAACAAAATAGTGAGGTTGAAATTGCCAACAATTTTACTGATTTTGAAAAAAAAAATAAATCTTTAATTTGTACAGTAAAATATTGCTGAAAAGTTTTAATAGTTTCATTCAAACTTTTTCAAATTTACTTCATATTTTTACACTCCCCGTGTTCTGTGCTTCAAAGACTTGTAAAGCAGAAGTGTTGAAAGATGGTAGCAGTAATCACTAAGTGTAAAATGGAGGAGCACAATGAAGCAGGCCAAACTGCTTTACATGAGATGTGACTGCAGCAAGTTTTACGTCCCTTTGTTTCATGGAGACTACCCTCCAATGAAGATTGGAATACAGTAGTTTGTTAGCATTTATATAATGGCAATGTTAAACTTACTAGTTGTAAGTACTATCAGTGGAATTTTTTTCATCAAATGAAGTTAAATTTATTAGTAAGGAGAAAATAATCTGATCACAGTACCAAAACCAAAAACTTTTGAGTCTTAATCTTATTGCTTTGGAAAACAGAGCTAAAATTTCTTTCTTTTCTCTTCTCTATATAAAACTAAGAAAAAAAAAATACTCATTTTCTACATACTCACAGATTTTACAAATGTAATTAATCAATATCTGGTACACAGAAGAACTATTCCAGCAGAAAAAAAGCCTTCAAACTACATCATCTGCAAAGATTCTGTTTTTACCTGTGTCTTTGTCCTTGCACAGAGCATATTATGAAATTACAATTTAATCCAGACACTTGCCTTCAATATTTTGTATTTCTTTTATCATAGCTTGTCATCTTCTTTCTTGGAACTAAGTCATAATGCAGACTGTAGCTTCATGCTTATTTTTCATCGCTCAGAATAATCAGACTTTGAAAAAATTCCAGGTCATTTAAAAGCTAGCCATTGTCTAGTGGGCATCAGTCTCAAGCCAGGATTAGGCAGGTTGGTTCCTAAATAAGAGCACCTGGCAGTTTTGATGATTCTATACACAGTCAGCAGAGAAGGCTGGATGACTAATTTGGGTGACTTAAGTTACTATTCAGAGATTCATCATAGTGTTTACAGGAATTAAGTTAAAGAGTTATCATCCTAACCTCTGCTTCACATAGGCCTTTCGTGTGGAAAACAATGGCTATTTCAGATCTTTCATTGCACATGAAACTAAACAGGCTTGAGATAATTTCAAAAGTTTTTCAGGGTATTTTATAACAATCAAAAAACTGCTCTAAATATTATTTTGATGTCTTCAACTTTGAAAACACTTTTTTTTTTTTTTTTTTTTTTTATGTTTCTGCAAAACCACAAGTGCTGATCTTTGCAACTTGGGTGGGGTTTTTTGTTTGTGGGTTTTTTGGTTGATTGGGGTTTTTTTTTGAAATTTTTAACTTAATTTTCCTAAATTCACATATGTACCACTTCAAAATGTCATTGAAGCATGCTGGGAAATCAATTGAGAGAGGAATACCTTGAAAGTCTATATGGCTCTAGATGCAAAGAGATTTAAAAAACCCAGAAAAGCACAATACTTTATTCTCAGGGATTTTAATTCTACCTACTACCTGGGCAGTCAATTTCTTATTCTTTTGCATTTAACCAAGTGATAATAATTAAACCTCACATTTAATTCCATTATCTGCTCATCTGCTTTCTGTCCTAGAGTGCATATGAGTTTCAGATAACTGGAAATTAATGAATATGGCTTTTCTGAGACATTCTTACTCAAATTCACAGAAGATAACAAGTAGGTTATTTAATCCTGTAAAATAAGACTGCAAGGAAAGTGAACTTGTTATCTAAGCCTTTCCATGATCCAAGGGAGACCACTAAATGTATGTGCTAGGAATGCTCACCTAATTTTAAATTCACAGTCTACTCAATGCTTTTGCATCTCTGTATGGACTGGTCTTCTATTATCTTATTGTTCTTACCATAATTTAAATTATATGAGAGAACTCTCCCTAGGAGGTAGAGAAGGAGTAATAAAGTCATATATTCTGTGGATAAATATTGTCACATTTCTACAGAGAGCAGTGAAGGGAACAGTGCTGAGAGGTGACTGAGTAAGGGCTCAAGCCAGGGTGTTGAGTTGTGAAGCAGGAAAGAAAAGGGAATAGAACTGCAGTCAGGAAATGGAGAGAGCTGAGGCTGGAGGCAGCTCATGCTACTTAGGAGTTGTACTGTGCCCTGTCAGAGTGAACTCCTTGAAACCTACAGAGAGGTATTGCTATACCTCCTGGCAATTGTGAGATTCATCTTTCTTTCTTGATGCTTGCACTGTGCTAACAAAGCATCTTTACTGAGGCTCCATCTTTTACCATCTGCTTTGCTTCTTTCTTTATTCTCCACTGCACTATCAGGGCGATGCTGACAGCATTTCACAGAAACAGTCAGAGAAAATACTTCTCTGACCAGGGTTAAAAAGGGGAGGAGGGATTTTGAATTGGTGCTGGAAAAAAGAGAACTGTCATGTTAGCATGGAGTTACTGCAAGATACAGGAAGTTAAATCATTTCATTTTATAGCAGGCTTTCTAAAAGGACTTATTTAAACAGAAATCTCTAAGCAGAAATGGATGTCTTTAATGAAAACAGAATATTTATGCTTTTGTTCTTCTACCCAGCATTTTTTCTCTCTTCAGTGTTCATAGGGGAAGCTGGCAAGTCCTGTGATGGGAGATCACTTACCATAGAAAATTCAGGACATCATGCTGGAAGGAAACACCTCCCTTCCTAATCTGAACACATACTGTGACAGGGTAAATCCAAGAGATTATTCAGTCTTTTAGATGAGACCTAAGTAGTAAGGTACTAAATATCAGAAGACTATTGCAGTTTTCTGAAGAGTTAAGAAAAGAGTAAAAGTAAGGTTTTCCTTCAGATTCCAGTTATGTCAATTTGCACTGTGGGCACCCTGCCTAATTTTTGTGGGTTTTTTTTTTTGTTTGGTTTGGGTTGGGTTTTTGTTTCTTTGGTTTTGTTGTTTTTGTTTTTGTTTTTTTTTTAATGTGGCTCCCTATTTTCCTCTTGTTTTGAGATAAGTACAGCTTCAATCCAAGTTTTAAGATATTTGCTATATTAGTCTTTATGTATAGCACTATATTTGATAAGGGTGGAATGATTTTTGCATTGATTTTAGTTTATACAGCAATTAAAAGTTCCTATAGGAAGTAGGTGTTGTAAAAAAGTTAGTTATTATGATTGCAAAAATTGAAAAAATAAAAGGACAAATTTTATGTCTTCAATTTTTTTCCTGTTTTAATTTTAAATTGAGGAAACCAGAAAGCAAGCATGGCATTCTTTTATTCAAAGGATTGTCATGCTTGTTGGAATCTAGAGTTGTGAACTTATTGACTTGATAAAAAAACCTGAAATCTGGCTTACTGATGAGTGTTAGCAGTTAGATGTGGAACACACAAGGCATGGGCATCTCCCCTATGGCATGATAAAGACTATGAAATTGAGGTCTTATCCACCAGAATTGGGCCATGTCCTAGCATAAACAGTCTGTGGAAATACAGTCAGACCATCATTCTGCAGTTTTTTAAAAAAAACCCCATCTGAATTATTGAAATTTGTTGGTTTTCCCTTATAATTTATATGTGTGTCTGAGCTTGTATTTTAAAATGTGACCATGTGCAGGTAAGAGGAAAAATGCTGAAGAAAATTGACTTTTGATTTTTTTTCCAGGTTATGAAACTTACAAAATTTTCAAAATATTCATTGTAATGTCTTGATGCTGTACCCATTTTGAGCAATTTTCTGTAGCTCTTGTGTCATATAAAGAAAATCCTTTCTATATAGAGAATGCTAACCACAGATTTTCATATGAAAAATTGTCATTTTAGATATTTTCAAACTCTAGATTTTGTGCAGCCTCAAAATATGGATTTGATAACTCTCTCCCTTATGAGGCAGAGGGAACTCACAGCAAGTCTTTAAATATGTAGCAATGTTTCTATCATTTTGCTGGAAACGCTACTGAGGTTTAAAGCATCTAAAATGTCAGTAAAGATACTTGCTTATGATTATGTCTTAAATATTTCATTATTTGCATATATAATACATGTGACAGAAGAATTCAGGCTAAAAAGAAGCCCATATATATCAGGAGTTCAGTTGAAGGAAATGTATCTGACTGTGTAATACGGTCATTGCAGATTGCTGATTATGTGTCCTCAGAAAGAAACTTCCTATAAAAAGATGCTGGGAAGCAATTTCAGAAACTATAAAACTGTTTAGTGAAAGCACAGTTCTTTGTCTCAGTGCTTAGACACAGAGTTCCTTATGAATCTATTTTCTATTATAAAACCATTGTAAAAAGGAAGCCATCTTTTCCAATAGTAGCAAGTTTCCTAGATGTGGAAGTACAGGCATCACAGAAAAATATAGAAGACATGTTACTTTAATAGTATGAGCTTCTGTAACATCCTGCAATTCTGTAAAATCCTGTTACTTCAGGTAACAGGCTACGGGCATATAGCAGCTCTTTACATATTTTCACATGCAGAGATTTATCTGCTGTTTGTTACAATACTTTCTCTACATAAACAAGTTTCTTAAAGTACCATTTCCTTTCCACATCAAAAACTGGTTACTGTGCACAATTACTGCTACTGTTCCTCAGAAGGGTAGCATTACATTATTTAGGGACTGAATGAAGCAGCATTTGCTCTTTAAAGGACTGTCTCTCACCTTATGACATGGCTTCCAAGGGAAAAAAAAGTTATTCTTTGCAAGTGGCCTTCAATGTCAAAATACTGGTGCATTTATTAAAAAAAAAGGAATAAGAGAATGAACAGAAACACATTTAATTGTCACTAAAAGTATCAAATCAGACTGTTTAGTATGTTTGTCTTTCCTTTTCTCTTTTTAGCATCACTTCTTTTTTATAGCCAAGACAGTTCCAATGACAGTTTTCAGTTGGAACTTTATAGTAAGTGGAATATTTTAGAATTTAGGTTAAATCTTCTTACTTTTCTGTGTAGTGGATTGATCAGTAACACTGAAATTCTGCTTCTAAGAACAGGACTCTATAATGTGGTTTGGAGTTTTGGTTTCAGTTTATTGTATTCTGTGCTTGATCAACCCAAAATATGTTTTAATTTCATTTACACTAATTTGGCACTATATCTAGAAATTTCGAGATCTCAACTTTAAAAAATTCACAGGGGTTGAAGATTTCACCAGCATATTGACTGACCTACAGTCATACTCTGAAATGTTTGGATTATGTTAAGATTAGTTACTGTATTGTTGAAGTTCTTGTCCCCTTGATAATGGAAAACCAGACCATTTCCTGAAAAAGGGAATTTTTTTAAAAGTTAAATTCCAGAAATTTGCATCTTTAAAATACTAATGATCATCTAAATATCATGCTATGTTGCTCCTAATGTAGCTGAAAATGTAGTTTGTTTATAGCTTCTGAAGATAATGACTAATCATGATATCTCTTTGTCTTTCTCGTAGTCTACTGTAATTTTTATTGCTTCAATTATTGCCCTACTGCTTTATCTACTGAAAGCATAGAACATAATATTTTCTGAAACTCAGCAAATAGCATTGGTTTCTCATACACGTTATATCATTCTGCCTGAAACACAATTGTTTTAATTCAGCCATTTCAGTTTTTTCTTAAAGGTACAAATCTATTTCTGTAAAAGACTTCTAATGCAATAATAATACCTATACATTATTTTATTTTTAGAATCAGCATTTTTTAAAAAAAAAAAAAAAAAAAAAAAAAAAAAAAAAAAGAAGCTTCCTTTTTTCATTCCCAGTGTACAAATGTAAAGACAAATTGATTTCTTATGCAACCTGGTATAACCCACATTTCAAGTAGCCCCTGCATTTACCTGAGGTGGGTTAAATTTGTTTAAAGCAGTTTCATGTTCAAAATTCTATTCAAAATTACCTCTCAAGAATTCACTTTTGATAAATATCACATTTTTTAGACACTATTTTTAAAATAATTTGCTTAAATTGCATAGCTGGGCCACCTTAACTGAAATCCACAGTGCATCTAGTTCTGATAAAAATAAGAGAAAAGGACAAAAAAAAGTAAAATCACAACCAAATGAAACATTGCTTCCATTGCCAAAAAAGTCTTTATATTCTGTCATAATCTTTGCGCTGTACTAACTTTTCATTAACTCTTCATCTCTTAATTGTGAGAAAGATTCCTACTTTCAATAGATTGCAAATCAAAGGATATAAAAGCTTCTAGAAATTAGGTATTAATTACATTAAATAACTATATCATTGGCCTAGAATTTTTGAAAACTAGGAAAAAAGTCATTGAGAAAGATTATTTTTTCACTTTAATGATAAGCTTTATCATGCCTTAAATATCAGTTGAAATATTAAGATTGCATAGTTTGTCTAGCCATGAAAGAAGTTCTGGTTCATGGCTGCTTACGGTGTTTGTTGTCAGTGAGTAAATGTGTCAGAGGAGCTTTATTTTCTCTGTCTTTTTATGTAGAACTGTCAACTTAATTCTGTCATCCAAAGTGCTCTGCAGACAGATACAAAGTGTCTTTCAGAGAAGTCATGTGACAGTCTACTTGGAGGATAGCATTGCCCTCAAGGGAAGATATTTCAACACTGAAATGTTTGTAGTGCCATATGAAAATTCTTGGATTTTGAATGAATTTTTTTTTTTAAAGCATATTTGACTTGAGTTCTTAATTCAAAAGGCAGAAGTAACTCAGTCCTGATGAAATTAATTATCTCTGTGACACCAACTGAGTTCAGTCTCAATTTGCCTTATAGCTTGTGTTCTCTGAAATAGCGACCATCAAAGTTCAGTGGTATCTTTGATTTCCGTAAAGAGCCTGAAGAAAAGTTGTTTTAGTATTTTGCAATTATTTAGCATAAAGACCACATTGTAGTCAAAATATGAAAGACCAGTGTGAAAAAACCAACAAAACCAAAATATTCAAGGACTCCATACGTTTTTTCAATTCCCACTAAATTGTGATAGTGTGCATCAATTTTGAAAGTGGAAAGAAATTTTAATGCAGTGGGTTTCTGGCTTTATCACTGCTGTGGGCTCTCAAGTGTATTTTCTCTTTTACTTTTCTCTGAAGAAAAAAACAACTTCACATTGATAGGAGAGATCAGGAATTTGGGGATTTAACACTGTAGTCAAAGAATGTAGCAAAATAGTTGCTTTTTAATTAATATACCAATTGTTTGTTTTTTTTGTTTTGTTTTGTTTTCAAAAATATTCTTACTGTAGAGGATGCTAGAGGACAGGAAGAAAAAAAAAATAGGAGGAGAGAAGATGTGTCTGGAACTAAAGACAAAAGACACCTTTGGATCAATCACATGAGAAGTTCAAAAGTCATCTTAATTAATTATAGCCAAGATCTTAAACCAGGCCCCCTCTGAAAAATAGATCATTGCAGAATCTCCTGCACATTATTACATGAATATCTCCTCTGCATAAATAACGGTGTTCTGTAGTTGGAGGCAGTGTGTGGTGATTCTGTCTCTGTTCTGTAGCTAAGAGAGTTCCTACAAACTGTAAGTCATTGGTTCATGCTTTTGCTTTGCTCTAAAGTGTTTCAGTTATCCATGTCAAGGCTAATCATGGAGTAAATAAATTTATGGAGAGAACAGTTCAGTACAGTTTTGAATCTATATTGAGATAGACTAGCCTGTATGGTTTTTACCATACTCAGACAAATAAAAATAAAAGCTTGCCTTGGGAAGGAAAACTGAAACTTGATAAGTGTCATTGATTGGGAACATGTTGAAAGTTTTTCAGCTGCACAAAGGTACTGTCAAATCACTTCTGCCCTAGTAATTATAACACTTTTTTTTTTTCTGTAGTCTGTTAAAATGGTTGCCCAATTCCAGAACAAAATATGTGAATGACCATACTGGTCAGCAGGTTAAGTTTCACATAGAACTGGAATTTTATGGAACTGTCTTATGCTGTCATTTGGATACTATAAACATCATCTTGGCTGTCTGGAGGCTTTTTTGCTGCCTACCGTATAAAACTATATATTGGTTTTCACAAACCTCTATATTTTCAGAGGCGTGTGAACATTAGAGCATTGCCATTTGTCACACATACTCTTCAAGAGCAGGAAAGTAATAGAAGGTTTATTTTTGCAAATTATTTTTCTCTTAAAATGTAGTAATTACTTTTACACACTGCTTATCATATTTATGAGAACCACATCTGATCTCACAATGAGGCACAGATTTAAGTATTTCATTAGTAGGAATTAATTGAAAATAAATATTAGAGGCTTATTTTTTGTTTGATTGGTTTTGTTTGGTTGGTTGTTTTTTTTCCTAAATCTAATTCTAAAATAAAGCAAAGTAGAAATTCTATCAGTCAAAACTTTAACACCAAGCAAAAAGTCTTGATCTTCCTTAAATCTACAAGTTTCTGTCAAACTGTGCTGTGGCTTAGTGAAAGAATTGTGAATGTAAAATATAGCGAACCTGAGCTGGAGCATCGTACGATAGTGTACTGCTAACAATTGTTATGATTTCAAGAGCCTGAAGCCAGTTTAGCAGCGCTGTTGCCTTTGTATCACTAGTTGTCTAGTCTTAAAAGTGAGTCTGTAAACAAAACATCCAAACAGAAGAACAAATACACTCTTGCTTATCTCATTTGGCATTGTTTTGTCTTCAGAGAACTGAAAGCTGTCAGTGGCTATATCTTTACTCTCATATGGTCATGTCAGTAGTTAGTTCTTTTCCTTTGTATGCACAAACATGTCCTTTCTAACATTAAAACCAAACAAAAACAAAAAAATCTGCTTTTCTAACAAGATACAGAAAGTCATAAAATACTGAAATTTGGGGTAAACTGCATGATACAGACATAATACTATACCTTGGATTTTAATTTTACTTATGTAGAAATACCATGTTTCTTCTGGCTAATGTGATCTTGTGAGAATTGCTAATAAGATATTTATTAATATATTATAGTTTTTTACACTCTTCTTGGTCACAGGGAACTGACTGATGATTTTACTGCTGTGAGTAGTCATGTTCTTCACAGTTATGTTACACAGTTCATAAAAAGGAGCTCTGATCCTGTAACTGTAGACATTTACTCAGTGTCTTCTTCAGATAACTATTCAAAATATAGTGCATTATTATTTTAGTAATAGATAGAAACCGGTCAAAGGTATTTTTTTGCTGCTTCTTTTCTTCCCAAAAGTCTAATCTCACTCCTCCACACAATTATGTCAGAAATATATATCATGTACTTTTCTTCCAAAAACAAGTTTGTTATTTATCATAGACATAAGAGTGTTTCTTCTGAAAACTAAGGTTTGAAAAGCAGATGATTCAGTAATTTACATGGAATTCATTTGTTAATGAAAATACTTATTTCATGATATCTTTGAATTTTATATGACATTTTTATCATTACTCCTTTAGTCAGTGCTGTTAACAACTTTGAATACTTTTAAAGAAACTTTTGCATTGGTAAAAGTAGTTGCAAATTGATAGATTTCTGTTTGTCTTTTGGAATTATGAACACATTTAGAGCAAGACAAAAAAAGATCAGGAGCATTTATGTAAGCAATACTGACCATATTTTGTTAGGTAAAGTAGCTATGAATAATAAAACTTAGAAAGCCAAATAAAAAAGTGGGATGTGAACTGCAGTCCTTCCTTTGATTCTTTTTTGCCTTACATTTGTCTTTATACTTTCACATGCCTTCAATAAGTTTGTTAAAAAAATCAGAAATTATACATGTATTTCCACCATTTAGGATCTCAATAAAGTTTCTTAGAGTGAGGTTCAGTGTATATCTATGAGGAATTGCTACTAGATTTTAGTTTGAAGCTCCATAATAAACCTTAATTAAACATTTACAGACTACATTACAGCCAATAAATTGTGGCCTATGGTTTTTGAATCATGACTGCTCTATATTTTCTCTGAAATCACCTCAAGGAAAGTGTTTCAAGTTTTTCTGGCTTATGTTTAATCCAGAGAAAACAATTAGATATGTATCCATTTCCCTCCAAAATTACAAGTTTAGAGATGCTTTCTTCCTCAATAGCAACTATTATTTTTAAGGGACTTGATGTTTCAAGTCAACAGGTAAGCTTAGAGACATTGGGGAGAGCTAGTGACAAAGAAAGGCTTATACCTGTCTGCCAGGTTATGGCCAAATTCTGCATACAAACAATATCAGTCTAATAGCAATATTCAGTACTAACCCCTTTTAATGGCCAACCATACTTACACTGTACTTAATAATAATTTTATAGGTAATTATGTTGAATTTGTAGAATTGGGTATTTCCACCACTCTTACTGAGATGGTTTTGACCCAGTATGGTATTTACTGATATATTTTTCTAGACAGGGATCAGAACTACACCCTGAGTCTCCCTTCTGAGTTCAGATAATTGTATCTTTTTTTTGACAAATTTATTTTACTTTAGCCTTGATTGTTTCACCTATTCATGGTTAGGCACAGTTTTTCATTTTATTAAGAGACAGGTTGCCTATGAAATCAACAATATAACCCATTTTGTGTGCATCTTTTCATTTGGATAGCTTTCATCCCCCTTCTGGTTCCCATCACAGGCCTCAGCCAGTTTGAAAGGCTGGAGTGGGACCTCCTGCTCACAAGTGCTTTGACATGAGAAGGGGTTTGTGTTAGCATAAATGTGTGACCTCGGCAGACTGAGAGACCTTCGGTTTTAAATACCAGGGTTATAGTTATCTCTTCAGAGTCAGACCATAAAAGAAAGATGAGAAAAGGAAACCTAGGGACTGATGATTCTTAGGGGTGGCACCGAGACCTCCACAGGTTTGAATATGATAGCAGTTTTGAACTACAGAATCTTTCTTAGTCCTTATATTTATATCTTCTTCTGAAAGTACAATATCTTGACTAATTAGCACAATACTTCACAGTTAAAAAAAAAAAAAAAAAAGTAAGAAGGTCACTAGCTTTTGAAGTTTAAAAAAAAGAAAAAAGAAAAACAACAAACTTCTTCCTTTTCCTTTTTCTTTCTCCTGACCTATTTTATCCAGTTCTGACAGGACAGTACTTTGAAAGAGTTCTGTGGACTGTGCTTTTAAAGGAAAGGATTAAACCTTTCCCTCCCTTGTTGGCATGAACTAATCTTGGTCACCAATGTACGTTGTAATAAAGTATGGCACTACTTCTTTATTTCCATCTTCCTAAGCATGATATTATCTTCCTGATGACAAGTGTTCTGATTTCACGGGAAAAGAAGCTGACAGCATTTTGAAGTCTTTTCTCACACACTTAGTAGTGCATGTGCAGCTGAATTATACTAGGCTCAGGTGCAGCAAGGGGCTACATTCTCCCTCTGCGTTTGCTGCCAACTTAGGTAGAAAATGTTATTTTTCCCAAACCAGAGGTGAATTGAGTGCTTCTGAGATCATTTCTTATGCCTTATGGTAGAAGCAAACAAATTCATTAAAGTCATTATGGCAAGATAAATGATAGCAGAAATTTGCCAGTTCTCTGTTAAGTGAACTATGCTCTTATGGAACATAGAACAAGCCTCATGAGTACAATGATTTAATAGCCTTCTTGTTCTTTGGTAGTATTGTTTATAAGATAGTCTAGATGATCAGGTGAAGTTGTGGAGAAGACACAGACTGATAGCAACCAGTATGGTTAATTTAAACTTCCATATTTAACAAACCTGCAAACAACTCAATGAATTGAAAGCTTGGATGTAGTTAATAATTTGTGTTCATGTCTATAAAGAGTAGATCAGTCACTCAATGGAAAAACAACAACAACAACAACAAAAACTTAAATTTAACTACATTGTACTTAGGAAGTAGTCTGTATATTTCCTTTGAATAATTTAAGAAATAGTCAAGTACATTTGTAGTTAGTATTCATTCAGTCACTCTAAATGGATGCTTAGAATAATTTTTAAAATTATGTTTTCTGTTCAATGCGGAATGAAAAAATATGCAGTGTCATGAGATAAAATGCATGTAACAACTAGTTCAGCTAGAAGTTCTCTTTTTGCCATGTCTTTAGAATTTCAGGGAAAAAAAAACCCAAATGAAAGTTGTTCAAATGTTAGTATAGCTCATTTTTTTCAGGCTACAGGAAGTATTGTTGTGAATAAAACTGTTCCATCTGTGATCATTTAGGTGGTAAAACTGATCAGGTATAGAGGGAATACTAAAATGCAACAAAAAACTCTTACCAACTCCTTGAAAATGGAATCACATGCTTATATGCAATTTCAACAGTTTTCTTAGTTAAACTTAACAGTAATGTTTCCATACTTTTCATTTAGATTCAAGATTTTTATTCTATTCTGTCCTTTGCATTCCCTTCTAGGTACTGTAGAGTCTTTATAAGTATGAAACTTTGCAACTAAATTCAATACATGAAATGAAGAAATGCAAGCCCATTTGAAATTAAATTAGATTTCATAAATGCAACGTACTCTTGCATCACAGAATCACGTGAAATGGTTGAGGCTGGATGGGACCTGTGGAGGTCATCTTGTCCAATCCCCTGGTTCAACCAGAGATACCTGGAGGTAAATTGCCCAGGACTCTGTCTAGAGGAGTATTTGTTTACATGAGTCTCCAACGGGAGAGACTCCATGACTTCTCTGAGTCACCTGTGGTGACGCTCAGTCACCCTCACAGTAAAGAAAGTGTTTCCTGATGTTTCATTCAACATCATCTGTATTTCAGTTTGTGCCCATTGCATCTCATCCTATTACTGGGCTCCACTTGGCAAAGTCTGGCTCTGTCCTCTTTCCACCTTCATTTCATGTACTTGTATACATTAATAAGGTCCTCTTGAGCCCTCTTTTCTCCAGGCTGAACTGTTCAAGCTCTTTCAGCCTTTTCTTATATGTTAAGTGTTCCAGTCCCTCAGTCCTCTCAGTTGCTCTTCGCTGGACTCTCTGCAGTGTGTCCATGTCTCTTTTGTGCTGGGGAACCCAGGTGAGGGCTGAATAATGAAGAATTGCTTCCCTCAATCTACTGGCAACAATCCTACCAGTTCAGCCCATCCTACCATTCACCTTCTTTTGTGTCCGTGTGTGTTGCCTGCTTATGTTCAGCCTGGTGTCCACCAAGACCCTTAGGTTCTTTACTGCCAAGCTGCTTTCCAGCTGAGTGACCCCCAGCACGAGCTAGTGCATGAGGTTGTTCCTTGCCAGGTGTAGGACTTTACATTTCACAGACCACAGAATCGATCAGACTGGGAGGGATCATAGTGAGTCATCTGATCCAACTTCCCTGCTGAAGCGGGATCATCCTAGAAGAGATGGCACAGGACTGCATCCAGAAGGTTGTTAAATATCTTTAGTTAGGGAGGCTCCACAACTTCTGTGGGCAATCTGTTCCAGTGCACAGAGCTTCATGAGAGTCCTGTCAGCCCATTTCTTCAGCCTGTCGAGGTCCCTCTGGATGGCAGCATGACCCTCTGGCATATCAGCCCCTCTGACCTCTAAACTTGGTATGTGTAGACTCTGTCCCCATTATTAAGGCCATTAATGAAGATGTTGACCATTACTGGACTCAGTTTTCAATCCACTTCACTGGCAGCTTAACCACCCAGTACATGTAGGCTATGAAGGACTTATGAGACAGTTTCAAAGGTCTTACTGAAAGTCCACTGCCATCTCTCCATCCACAAGCCAATCACTTCACCAATGAAGTTCAAGTTAGTCAAGCATGACTTCTCCTTGGTGAAGCTGTGCTGTGACCGCTCCTGATGATATTTTTTTTGTTGTTCTTGATATGCCTGGAAATGGTTTCCAGGATGGTGCCCATCACCTCCACAGTAGTCAAGGTGATGCTGACCGGCCTGTTGCCTGGGTCCTCTTTCTTAGCCTTCCTGAAGATGGAGGTGATGTTTGCTTTATCGTGTCTTTAGGCAGTTCCCTCTTGAAGTGGAACTGCACATTTGGTATCTAGCTCAATCAAACATCTCAGTAAGTGGGCAGTAACATCAAAACCAAACCCACAAAATTTTGAAATAGAGAGACACTGAAACATAATTAGACAAATCTTATTCTAAAACCATCAGTTTTAAGGAAAAAAAAACCCCAACTTTGGGAAGTCAAGTTTTGTGTCAGCAGTTGTAAGGATTCCCCCCCCCCCAGCATATCATTGACCAAATAAAGGCTTATGATCTCCTTGGAAGGTGGATAGTAGGGAAAGAGCTTAGTAATTTTTAGCCACATACCCACTAGTACATAAATATTAGTTTGATATAAAGTTCAAATAGAAAAGAAAAGAAAACTGAAATTTGTGGGCCAGTGTGGGTAAAGAGATCTTTCCATTCACATGTTGGTAAAATAATATCCCAGACTGATAGAGATTCAATATAATATTGCAACAGCCTTCTCCAACTTCTATTTGTAGTCATATTTTTAACACCAAACATACTGGTTTTACAGGTGTAGATATGAATGGAATATTCTAGTTAGGAAATACAGTACTAGATAGCTTTATATTTTGAATTTGAGGTGCAGTGATGTATTCTTTGGTGTACCTTGCATCATGAAAGAACTGTGGACTGCTATCATGATTTCTGTCTTTGTGTAATTAAAAATGTATATGGCTCAAGCTGTTGATGTAGTTGGCATCTGTTTCAGATTCATTTTGACTGACAGCAAGCTGCTGCTGGCGAGCACTCAGCCTTTTTATCATCAGAAATACAGAGACCGGGATTTCTGTCATTTCTCTTTATTTTACTTTGGAATTCTTCATCAGATTTACTGCACTAAAACCTGTGATGGGTGACAAGTGTGACACAATATGCATTTTAGGTTTCCCAATTATAATTTTTAAACAATGCTAGAATTTATTGAAAAGTTGTCATAACAAATGTAACAATGCTGAATAACCCTTGGCAATGGCTAAGCTTTAAATCCCATTTCAAAGCTTATAGAGTATCTAAGCATATCTACATAGATATTTTAGAATATTTATCTGTTATTTGCTATAAGAGGCAGAATAGCGTAACAGAAGCCAAGTATTTGACTGTTAGTAAAATCTCTTTATACTTAGCTGTATTACAAGATCTTTCCTTTTTGTGCACCACTGTAGAAGAGAGAGAGTGTGTCTGTGTGCATGGACACATGAATATGCACATAAACCATCTATGCACATATGTCATTGGATATACATTTAGACTTAGGGTTCAGCAAGAAGTTAGAACCACTTTCTGAAGTGTTCCATCATTTGAGGAGTCTTTTTTTTTTTTTTTTTCCTGATTCCTGTGTAGTGTGAAGTAGGATATTTGGGCTTAGTTTAGAGGAGATTTCTTAACATAGTACAAAATGAAAAAGGCATTTTCTTCTCTCTGTGCTTTATAATGTCACTGCCATTTTGCATTCTTGAAAATTATGGTATTTCCTATTCACCTTTCCGCTATTCAAATAGGCGTCATCTTCATCTGTGCTTGTTTTTCCCTGTGCCTAGAGACACTCCCTTTTAACATAACCCATTACAAGGAACTCCATATTGTTTTTTCAGAGCACTCGTCATTTAGTTTAGTCATTTAGTTTAAGATATCTCAGAAAAAATAGCAAATGAGTAACAGTATGTTGTAAGCAGTATTTGGAGGTGAGGAGTATGGATTTTTGGTCTAAAAGCTATTATATATAGACTATGTAGTGCCTTGCCACTCTTTCTATGTAACTTGCTCTCTTAGCTAGTATTTGCTGTAGGGATAGATTATGTCCTGCATACTGGCTGTTCCAAGAACAGAATTAATAACAATATAATGAAATCATAATAAATGGAAACCAGTTCAATTTTCAGTGTAATCTTGCCAAATGTTAAAAGAGATTTTGCAAAACCACATGATTTTTGTCATGAGGAGCTTTCTGCGTTAAGACATTTCAGTTCTCTTGGCAACCCAATTTTGGTCTTGGTTAGAAATGTTGAAATAGAAACTGCAAAAAACTGATGCAACACTACAGAACAGTTCAACAACTTGTTCATAGTCTGCAGAGATATTATTAGTTCTATAAGAAAATAGCTGAATCCTGTCTGAGAACCACAATTAGATGGTAGTCTGTGTTTTTCAAAGAACATGAAGTTTCCTCGTTATTTGCTACCAGAGTGAGAGGCTTGGATTTGTAAGAAGTAGTGGATAGGTTGGCCCTTGTAACATGTGCTGGTACATTTTCCAGAAGTCTAGGCTGTTTCTCATTTAGTTTCCTGATTTGTCTCATTTGTCTTCTATAACATAATCTGGCATTTTCAGAATTTCTTTAACTGGCATATGAGCCCTACATTTCCATACTTGCCTCAAATGTATCATTCACTGTCTTGCCATCTGCAACTACTTGCTTCTAACCTAGTCTCTGCTAGCAGTTGTATGTACTCAGCAAACATCTACTTGTACATAATTTCTGCTCTATTTTTTCCCCTCTTACATGTCTCCTTTGAAGGGCATGATGGCCTTTGTAGAGAACAACCTTAATCAAATCTCTGACACCACTGTGCTCTCAAAGCTTCCTCAAGACAGAATTTGTTGTGACCCCAGGATTCATGATGTGTTCAGAGAGGTACTGCACACTGGTCTTTTCTGCAGTGAGGAGAGGACAGTCTGTCAGGACACCCACTTCGGGAGAAAATCTCCAGAGGGAGAATGAGGAACTTGAGTTGGTTCTGTGTAAAATGTGTTGTTTCCTATGTTTCACATGCTTATGACTAAGAAAAAATAACATGAAATGGGGGAGGTGAAATTTAAGTGTATTATGAGAAGGCATCACTTGATTTTCCAGTTGATGTAATTTAAAGGTAACGAAGTCTCAGTAATCTGGAAATATAAATCTGTAGAAAATCAAACATGAATAGTAGTGATACACTGGATTGGTGTCAATGAAACAACTAATATGCACAGGCTGACAGATCAACATTTGAGGAAATGAAAAACAGAAAAAAAAATTAACAAAGTGTTCCTAGCTCAATATTAAAAGCAATATTTAATATAAAAATGGATAGTATCTATTGCTTTCTTAAATATTTTACAGGATTTCTATAGCAGTACTTGCATCTGGATTGGTTGAAAAATATTTGGGGAAGTTTCAAAACCACCTCTGCTATTGTTCATCTAATTCATAATAGCTCTTTTTTGTGGATGAAACATTTTTGTCAAAATATTTCCAGCACAATCGACTGAATTTCATGAGAATTATTTTAAAAACACAGCCTTCTAATTTCAGGAAATGGTTTCAGGCTTTAAATACTCAGTCAGTAGAGGTACCTCCTTGCATTTCCTGATAAGATATCTCTAGAAGCAGATGCTGATACCACCAGTGTTTGCTATTAACCAGCTCTGAACAGCTGTACACTTAGCTTGCTAGAAGTACTTCTGCGTGGTTATATTATCATCCCATCCCAACGTACCTGACTTAATTCACAAGAGTGGAAGACTAACTATTGTTTCTTCTAAATATAGACCATTTCAGTGATTTGTGGAGGAAGAAACAAGTAATTGTTATGTAGAGAGATTCAAAACAATTTGAAAAAGTCGGGAAGTGATAATCTCTATGTGCTGCACAGTGCTGCATAGGAAAGCAAAAATCTGTAGACAAAGGCTTAAAAAACAATGAGGAAAGGATAAAATGAGAAAGCTTAATTTGTTTCTCTGAAGTGAGGTCAGAAATACTGGAGGTATGACTAGTGTAAGTTGCTATGGGAACTGTGGAAAAGAAAGAATGTTAGAATAGCAGGATAGGGATGGACAAATGTGGAGGTAATGTTTGCTCACAATTTTTGCATCATTGTAAGAAGTGTGTAAATACCATCTGTTCTAGTTGACTCAAATGACTTATTCCTTATGATAGACTCTATACTGCCAAACCTTTAAGTATCTAGCATTGTATAAACTTTAGAGATTGCACAGACTGTGGCATTCCTGCAACATTGCAGAGATACCTGTTGTTTCATGGATGTGAAAAAGAAGTCATGCCTTTCACAGTCTTTTAGTGAAGCTCTCCCTTTATAAACGTACACATACTGACCAGCTGATGTGCTATCTGGAACTGTCAGGTACGTGATTAAGCTCCCTACTCATTAGATGGAAAGAAGAACTGAATGCTGATACACTATAATATGTATTAGTACTCAAATCAGAACATCAATGTTTGCAAAAGAAAAGCAGTTTCATTTCCACATTTTACTGCTATTAATAAAAGAAAAAAAAAAAAATTGCATTCTCTGCATTTAGTCCTACCATACATCTTACATGTTGGAAAATATCTATTAAGTCAAAGCTTTAAAAACTATTCAGGACATCAAGAACTTAATTTATGTATTTTAGTTGGACTTGGGGATAAGCTTCTGAATCCTGTCAAAATTAAAATGTTTGTGCATGGGCCTAAAGAATTATACAGTAGTTGTATAGTTGTACAGTATTGCACCTCTGGAGTTTAAGAAGTCATTGTGGTGGAGCATGCAACTCAGTAGGGACTGCTCTATCTTAGAACTATATGTCTGATTTAAACCAATTTCATCCCCTTTTACCTTCTTGGATTCTTTATTGAATCTGACTTACAGCATTTTTACAGGTGCTTACAGCCTTAAAAGATTCAACCTTATTATTTATTGATAAATACAGACACAGATATTCACTGAAGCTGCTTTTATTGTAATGTCTTATCAAATGGATTTTAATTTACTTCAGAATGTGAGTGTCCCTGTTAATTTCTTTGCAGTGAAGAGAGTTTTTGGCAGAAGAGGCTGCTGCTGAGTTTTCAGATACATCTTCCCAGGTTTATTGATTTCAGTTTTCTAAGATTATTCTTCCTATTTCAATTATGGTAGTTAAAAAGTCACAGCAAATAGAAACAAATATTTTTCAAAGCAACCCAGTAGTTGCTATACTCCCCTTTCTACATGAGATGTCACATCCTGAGGAGGTGTTCTGAGTAGAATGTAGGGCTGCCAAAGAAAAGAGGTCTTGGTATGGATCAAACTTTATAAGTTTAAAGTCACCAATACTTTTTGCAAGGGATATCTTTTATTGGCTCATATGAAATGCAAATGAAACCTGCAGACAGCCTTTTTCAATCAAAAATCTTTATGAGAATGATTTCTAATGCTAAGGAACATTTAATGGTCAACTCTTCCTCCTTCTTGCTCTTCCCCACCCAAAGATTCACTATAGTATACCTTCTGCTGCTCCCAGAACCAGTGGCACAAATTCACCAAAAAATGATCATGTTTTTACAAAAAGAGAAAATGCATGAAACAGATTTGGAACAAGTTAAAAAATGAAAATGCAGATGATGCCTGTTTTGTGTCAGCATTTCATGGGAAGCAGTGTATGCTACTATCAAAGAAATTGACAAAACGATGGGTACCATTACCAATTTGAATAAGCCCTTAATTTTCAAGAAAAAAACATGTTCCTTGTGCTTATATGTAGTTCTTTCACATTTTGTACTCCTACACTGTTTTTTCCTGTATTTAGCAAAAGGCGTTAAATTTCTGCTGTGGTTGAAAAGTGTCAGGGAAACAACATACACAGCTCTAGCAAGGTTTTATTGAATCTCATGCATCACAAAAATCAGAGAACAGTTAAATCATCAACAGAATCATGTTTTTGTTGCAACCAGTCCAAACACCCTTAGAAATTGATGTCTTTGGGTCAACTAATCATTTTCCCTAGTCATTAAATCAACCACATCTTGCTAACAACTAAGAATGCCTTTTTATTTTTGTGCCAACACTGGGGGGAAAAAAGAAAAAAAAAAAAAAAAAAGGAAAGGAAAGGACTGCAGCGTAATTTTGATGAGAGAAAAAAAAAAGGCTAAAAAAGTCAATTTTTTATTGTTATTGAAAAAGATATCTGTTAATTTAAATTTGTTTATTTTTTCTCTTAATTTAATTCAGAAAAAAGAGTCTTATTTATGAAGTAAAATTTTAGAAGACCTCAAAGTAGAATCATAGAATCACAGAGTCAAATTCTCAGAACCACAGGTTTGGGTTGGGAGGGACATTGAAGATCATCTGGTTCCAACCACCCTGCTATGGGTGGGGATGTCATCCATTTGATGAGGTTGCTTATAGGGCCCTGTCCAACCTGGCCTTGAACCAAAATTTATTTCAAAATTTTCCTTTAAAGCAGTGTTTCCAACACTGTATCTAAAATCATAGCAGAGTTTTTCAAAATTTTTCTTTTCTATTTTTTTTTCTACCCAGCTAAAAAGTTTTCTTTTGTATTATATTCCAGTTAACAGATGGTTTTTTATTGTTTCAGAAGCTTGACATTTGGGGGAAATGGTGTGTATCCCCCAAACCATTATTTATAGCTAGATCTGTAGATTTGTCATGTAGTTTTGAGTTGCTTAGATTTTAAGT
This sequence comes from Hafferia zeledoni, assembly GCA_035583235.1. NCBI lineage: Eukaryota > Metazoa > Chordata > Aves > Passeriformes > Thamnophilidae > Hafferia > Hafferia zeledoni. Next base: position 94,223,415 of record JAWWEV010000115.1, read on the forward strand.
GTTGTTAAGGCAGGTCAGAATTATAATTTAAATAAAGTTTTGATGATTTAAATTTTATATTTACAGTTAAAAATTCTGGTCTTGCAGTAATGCTCAAAGATTGCTTCCAGGCTCCTCATCTGTATGATCTCATTGTGCCAGACATAGCTGAGAAACCACAGGCCATGTTAAACTTTTCAAAATTTTGTGCAAGTGGTGAACAACTGTATATCTATCTAAAGAAGCATAAGTTACATTATACTGTACCTTCTGTTAGAAATAAGCCTAAGCTCAACATTAATTTGTGCCCTATGACTATTATCAGAAATCATCATTGTAAAATACTCTTTCTTCCTTCAGTGTTTCTGCATTAAAAATAAAAATGGAGAAAAAGTGTTTTAAGACAAATTATTAATGCCTCAAATTTTGAGGTATTTAATCTGAGCACAAAACGCACAGTGCTCTGAGTTTATTTTAACTCCATTAAATTCCACTGTGGTATTTTTCATGCTTGGAATGTAGTAGTGAGAAAAAAGATAAAAAGGACAAAGGCTTTATTTTTTGTATTAAAATATTAAAATGTAAGGGAAGAGAAGTTTATCTTTCATCAAAGAACTGAATGTGCTCTATAGCACAGTACAACTTAAAGTTTCACCACTGAATGTACCATACCTTTTTTTACTTTTACAAGCAGAAGGAATGAAGATTATTATTTTGATTCAGTGTATAAATTGAAAAATTGCAGGGAAACCACATAATTTAAAATTCTAATCTTCTCTAAAACTATTGATTTTAAAGTTTTCCCTGTGTATTTTTTTTCATATTCTTTAATAAAATCTTCAGTTTGAGTATTTCTGACTTTCAAAAATAATTGTTAAAATAATTAATAAGGTGTTTTTACTGAATAGTCATTAATTACTATTAATAATGCATATTTATAAAATAAATACTGTTAGCAATTCTGATAGCTTTGTTTAGAAGGATCAACATTTGTTTGTTTTGAATACTTTTCTGAAACAAATGTCCAGTATTCTAATGAATCAGTGGAGATTTGTCCTAATATGACATTGTTTTAAATATTTAAACCACAATGACAATGTATCAAGTTATGTGTGTAAGCAATGTTACTTCAGGAAGACCACACAATGAGGAACCTATATTTAACTAATAGGAGTCAGGATGGGGGGACTGAGTCCAACTTTTTATTAAAATGCACTTGTGATGAACATTCACAGATCAATTTTATCTTCAACACAATCTTACATTTGTCTTCATATTGCAGTCATCTATATGACAAATTACTCAGTAGGAAACCAGTTAATTATATTAAGAAGAATTAAACATTAGTAGTGTTGTGTACAGAGAAAAATGTCATTCCTTCAAGAGGTAATACCAATCCATTGTGTGAATTTAGTCTGGTTATAGAGAGATTCAGCCACATTTGTAGAACTGAAAAATCTTCTGAAACATCTCCTAGATATACTAGTGCTCCTAGCTGTTACAGGGTTTTCCTTTATAGTCCAACATAAAATTGTTAAATTCCTCCCTTTGTTTTATGAGGCTATGTAGTGACACTATCATCAAGGAAGTATGCTTGTGTTTCTTTGTGATATATAGCTGTGAAGCTCAGTAATCTGTCTGTCTGTCTGGCAGAACACTGAGCAGAATATTATGGCAATTTTTCTATGGGAGATAAAGGCTTGAATGAGCTTCTCTAAATTTGACAGGCAGAGATATCTTTTAAATCCCAAAATACTTATCAGGTGATAATAGATCTTAATAATAAATGTGTCAGTGTTCAGAGACTGTACAGGAGTCAAAAACAATTCTGCAGTGTTAAGTAAACATTCAGTGTAAAGAGAAGAAAAAAAACCCCAAACACTAAATTTTCAAGTATTTGGAATGCCCTTGAGCTCTTCAGGAAACCCAACTACAAATTTTATCCAAATTAGCTTGAGAAATGAATGTTCATCTATGTCTAAAACTGAACAATTTATCACTGTAGTAGTATGGTTTGGTTTTCCTTGCATTAGTTAAACGCTGATTTTTGTGGTATAAATTTCAATGATCTGTCTCAAATATAAATTTAATAGAAATGTTTTAGTAATTAGTAGACTTTGGAAAGCAAAAGAGTTAAAAGGTAATTATTAGAAATAGCAAAAGACACCTACATTCTACAGAAAACCTTCATGGTACTGGCGAAGTTATTTTCACTTTCCAACATTAAAAAAAACCTAGCAACATAAAGCAGGAAGATGCTCTCATAGATTGCATTTTCACCTCTAGTATGCTCAGTATGTGACAGTCACAAAACTTGCTTCTGGTGGCCAAATCAAAATGGTGATTCTGTTATGGTGATTTTTCTTGCCAGGTGTCACGTGAAAGGGAGGAGGGAGACAGAAATGCAAAGATTTCTAGTCTTAACTGTATTAATAAGAAATTATTAGCAATAAGCACTTCCAGACAATCAGATCCTTATGTTCCCAACACTGCCTGTCGACTACGGACAGCACACAGATTGGAAGGGTTTCTGACCTCTGATATGAAGCCAAAACTTAAGCTGGGGAGAACTTAGCAGCTAAATAAGCGCTTCCAGATAATTAGAGCCTTATGAACTCAGCACTTCCTGCTGAACTGCTGGACAGAACACAGGCTGGAGGGATTTCTAACCTCTGCTTTTGAAGCCACACTTAATAGCTCGAAAAGAACTTTCCACACAACAGCTCCAGAAATAACATTTATTAATAAAAGTATGTGACAGTTATTGTGGTTTCTGCTTTGCCGGTGATAACATTTAGCTGCAAGATTGTATTTAATTGATAATAAAAGACCCCAAAAAGAAACCAGCACAAAAGACGTTTTACAGAAACAAACACACCAAACTAAAGTAACAATACAATGTGTCCCATTTTCATGACAGAAAAAAAACTAGCAACAAAGAACTACTAACCAGAAGCACTGCCACTTAAAACACTTATCTAGGCACTCTCTCTGTAACACAAAACAAAAGGAAAGAACAGAGCTGCTTCTTATCAACACACATGTTGAAAAAGCAACTGCACATTGCAAAAGAAAGCAATAACTAATATGAAGTAGCAAAGTGTAAAGCAAGTTACTGTTATCAGTATTAAGGTAGCAAAACACAGTTAGTAAAGGAGGTGCTTATAAAGTAAGAATCAAAGAAGCTGTTAGCATAAGATGTAAGATGGAATGTAATAAGCTTTGTAGGAAAGTAAAGTTAAGAAAGTAAAGTATAGAAAAATAGAAAGCACATGGTCTCCTTACCATTGTTCTCATTGTTCCAGGAGGTAGGAGAAGGCAGGACAAAGCTGCCAGCAGCTACCTCAACAGAGACATTGGCATTCCTCCCTCTCCCCTACAGTTAAAACTGCATCTCTTTGTATACCTTGTTTTTTCTTCAGGTGGTTTTGGAACTAAAGTCAATCTTTTGGGGGAGTGATATAGATGCCTGAGGGTGGTGGCTCCTCGAGTGGTTATAGAAGATATCGCAAAGAGGGCCGTGTCATTATTTAACAACACTCCACCCTATGTTAATCTTATTAGTTTGAAAGCTTTTGTCCTCTGCTGGGAGCACCCCTCCAAGGGGCTGAGTTGTTTCCCTCAACCCATCCAGGCTTATCAGGGCCATCACCCCACACCAGGCATGATCCTCACTGAAGGTGACACAGAAATATTATAAATAAGTTGATAGAGGAGGATTTCCTGTAAAATTGGAGAGAAGTTTAACTTTATTGGGGATGTTAGATGGAATTACACGTGAAAGTAATGAAATCTGATTACGTTGATCTCTGAAAAAACCCATAGAAAGAAATAATAGAAAATTCCACACTTAGGGTTCCAGTTTCAGACTTAGAAAACTGCAGACATACAATAGGGAAATAGGTATTTGGGAAAGGAGCTGTGGGGTTTTTTAGACATTAGAGAATTTATAATATAAAACTAAAAAGCTTTTATAGCAGAAATATCGTTCCTGCAAGCAGGAATTAATTCTAAATCAATACTGTATAAAACACATTCACTGCAATCTGATATATATTACTGTTATCACAAAAACACAGAATAATTTATACCTAATGTTTGATTAAAAAGACTCTAAAAAGGTTATCTAGAATTAATATTTTTTGTTAATTTTTGGCAAAGAAATTTAAGCTCCTGTAGGTACTGTTAAATTTCCACTGCCTAATAGCAGCTAAATGGTTGTTATCATTCAGAGGGCAAGCTGTACTTATCTCTAAACATAAACATTTCACCCTCCTTTCAGAAAGTTTCAATCTGTTGATTGTTTTGATATTTTATTCTTCTTAAGATATGCTTTAGTAAAGGACCATAATAATAGCTATTACTATAAGTGTAAGAAAATTTTAAGCATTCTGTGCTCTCTATATCCATTTAAAATTCCATTATTAGTTTTATCAATGTGCAGTATTGTAAATGATAGCAGTTCCTTATAGGTGTTACAAAAACTCATTTAAAAATAAAATAGAAATGTTCCTTGAAAAATCTTGGTGCTGCAGTACCACGTTGGAAAACAGGAAAGAAACTTACCAAGGTAAATAGGTTACTGTCTTTATACATACAATGAAAGGACTTTGGTTTGGTGAAAACTTGTACAGGTACTACGTTCATTCCTACATGAGATTTTAGGATACTCAGTTCTAAAATCCAAAACCAAAAAACCACCCTCATGATGCAGATAGATCATTCTGTTTGAGAGGAGGAGGGAGTAGGAGGGCCCAACACCGAACTAGCAAGTGATTCACAGATGCTCTAGAAAGCTCTGTTGACAGAACCTGACATAATTCAATTAAGACCTTAAAATTGAAGCAGAATTAATTTATTTTTAAGAAAATGGTTTCCATTTTGTCTTTTGCTTCCAATTGTGGTAGGAACCAAGAAAATTAATATGGTCCTTAGAAAATTTTAGGAGTTTAAAGAAATAAAAGGAAAAGCTATGTCATTCTTTAAATTTTAGGGATAGCCTTTCGACTGTTTGCATTTTCAAAAAGAAAAAAGTTAGTAACCAATCTTACAAGAACTTAAGGTGAAAATTAAGAATATATTTGAAATATAGCTACTGATGAAAAATTATTTGGGTTTTAATAACAAATTATAATTATATTGATAACTATTTTGATAATTTATTCCTAATTCTTGTAGTTCATTGCTTTGAAAAACAATTTTTTTTTCAACTGTATGTTATTTGTAGCAAACAATGACACCAAAATAATGTGCATCAGTATTTTGTTTTGTTTATGTGAATGTATTTCAAAATTTCTAATAACATCTGCTTATGTGTTTGGCTAGATACAGCACTTAAGCCCTTATATGAAGTGAGTCCTTTATTTAGTAACTTAGTCATTTAGCTTTTACATAGGCTGCTTTGAAAGTTACGTGCTGATTGTAGTTGTGGATCTCCAGTGAAGTAGGGCCATTTAGTACATGCCTCAAAAGCCTCTGTCTGTGTGGATTGGTTGGGCTTGAGCCATGGGCAAAGTGAACAGGGTTTGTATGCTGTTCACTCACAGCAACATCATCTCACTTGCCAAATGGAAGTGCCAGGCAGTATTTTGAGAATGGGTTTTTCCCTCATGGACAGAAGAAAAAAAAAAAAACAAAATGGTCCAACAAAAATGTTTTCCAGCACTTAAAGCTCTGCTAATGGTTCAACCCAGACACTTAGAAGCTATTGGGCATTTTAATGTCTGCGAAATGCTGACTAGCAAATTCACAAAATGACAGTGGCGTGCCCAGAGTGGGGTAGCCACAACATGGATGTGTACAGAAGATTTTTTAATTTTAATTTTAAAAGCTTGAGAGAAGTAACATTGTCTTATATATTTGTTAAAATTGCACTGAAGTAGAATCATAGAATGGCCTGAATTGGAAGGGGGCCTTAAAGATCATTTAATTCCAACCCCCCTGCTGTGGACCGGGGCACCTTTTACCAGCACAGGTGGCTCAAAGCCCCATACAACCTGGCCTTGAGCACTTCCAGGGGTGGGGCATCTACACCTTCTCTGGGCAACCTGTTCCAGTGTCTCATCACCCTCACAGCAGAGAATTTTTCCTTATATCTAATCTAAACCTATTCTCTTTGTGTAAAGCCATTTCCCACTATCCTGTCACTATATGCTCTTGTAAATAGTCCCTCTCCATTCTTCTTGTAGGCTTTTTCTTCCTACAGGTCACAAACCACGAAATTTTAATAAGGGTGCATTTGTGCTGTGTTATAAATACAATGAAAATTATGAAATGGATTTCTGTGCAGTAAGAGTTAAGAAAATATTATAATCACATGGGTGTTGTAATAAATTATTAAATTAACATTTCTGTAACTCAAATATTAATACAAGATGGAAAATGTGTGTGGTGTCATATTTTCCAATTAAGAAGCAAATAGTCTTCAGGTAATGAAAAGCAGATTAGGGACATCCAAGTCATGTCAGAAAAGTGATATACATGATAAGGATTTTTTAATAAGACAACTTAGTCATATCTAAGAGATATTATTGAAAATAATTGCAATTTAAACAGAACTGTAGAATAATATGCCAGAAGAAGATACTAACAATAAAAATAGGGTCATAAACTTCAGATAAATGGCATAATAATGTTGGGCACTTCCAATAAAACATTTGAGAACTAAAGATAGAATTTTACCTTATAGTTTTTATCCCAAGGTCAGCAGAGTACTTTGTCCTACATTCCAAAAGTGTTATTTACGGTAGGGAGCCATTTAAAGTGACTTACAAGTAGATACAAGGCTTAGTTCTCATTTAAACCCATTAAAAGTACACATACTACATGTATTTATTCTGTACCAATGTCTTTATTACGAAAAAAATCTGTGCTATTTTTTAAAAAGTCCATCCTATACCTGAATTTCCAGTATGTTAAAATGTCTGTTCAAGCCTGTTATTACATTGCCACACCTGCTTCTGTGAAGCTAGTTTTGTAGGCCACTCAGTTCCTTGAACATTTAAAATTCTCTGGAAGTCAAAACCCAATCTTTCCAAATGAAACTGTGCAAAGATAACTCCTGTCCAGTAACTGAGGGTTTCCAATTGTGTGTATTTCAATTTTAATTAAAAAATAAATATTAAAATAATTAGTGGTGTTATCTATCTGGAAGAGAAAAATGCAGCAAACCTACAAATGCAACATTCATGTGCAATAAGCATGCTTATAGTGTTTCTGATTTTAAAAATTATTGCAGGAATTAGGAATTCAAAAGCAGAAAAATATAACTTTCATCAGTGTCCATGTGTTGTTAATTTTTGTACTTTTAACTTTTGTAGCATGAATCATAACAGTGTTACTATGTTTGCATGTAGCAAGTTTAAAGAAAAATCAGTTAGTTCATACCTCTAATTAAAGTATGTTTAAAATATTTTTTAATTCCTCTTGGTCAGTGTTCTTTGTAATTCTGATTTTTCTAGTCTAAATATATGCTAGCAATGAAAATGAAATAAAAGTTCTAATATATTATCAGCCAAATTAAAAAACAAACCAACCAAAAAAAAAAAACCAAAAACCAACAACACTAAAACAACCAAAAAACAAAACAACTAAAACCCATTGTCTAAATAGTCAAAATTCATCAAATCCTTCTGGAAACCAGCATCCCTTGTACTAAGTGTGGAAAATGCTTTTAGATTTTAGATTAGAGGCAATATCTGAAGATTCCCACCTTAGCCTGATGCAAATTGCAGGAGCTACTGAAGTCATCCACAGTGCAGCTGAGCCACACTGAAAGACAGAAGTGGAAGTGACAGACTGAGACGTTTTCTGGATATTTTGATTAACATTCCTAGTACCAACTTTTACCTGATTTTTTTTTTTTTTTTTTTTTTTTTTTTTTTTTTCTTAGAGGAGTGTAAAAGAAATAGTTGTTATAAAAAGATCGTGATCTGGGAACAAGTTTTGTTATTCATCTTATTTTAGCAGGTTGTGTTTAAAATCTCTGGAAACCTTTTGATTTTTATGTTGTTTCAATATGAAGTTATAAAATTCCAACATTTCAAGTTTGGATGTCACTGAGAGGCTGCAGTAGTTCCCTTTTGCTCCTTTAGATAATCATTTGAGTAAGAAAAAAAGAAAAAAAATAGTCTGAGAGAAACCAACTGCAATATCATCAAAAAACAGGAGTTATTCATTATCCATAGAAAATATTAAGAAAGTGAGGTGTGGAACAGGTTCTCATCTCTGAAAACGTGGAAATTAGGATTTATCTTGTTATGGATAATCACAACAGCACTGTGAGAATTTCTTTAGTACAACTACTTCAAGAGAGGTCATCTTAAGATGTAAATCAATTATATATTTTCTGTGAAATGTAAGGACAACTTCTTGCACACTCCATGTGTAATGAACACTGTCTCTACAAAACAGCTAACATTTCCTCTGCTCAGTTATAACAGAGATTGAATTTTTTTTGTCAGAATTTAAGCTTTGTTACCAACTGAGCTAAAGAAGAGTGAAAGACTGTGATTATTGAGGTAAAAGAGACTGTGTTAGCTCAGAAGTATAAATCACAAGATTTGAAAACATTTCTACAGTGTTATTTGCAGATACTTTGGGAGTTCTGTTTCTGATACTATTAGGAGTTGTTAGGATAAATTTACATATTCAAATGCTTTGTAAATAATTAAAGTTTGCAATTTGCTTAGATAAATCATTATTTAGTGTAAATGTTTGGACATGACTTATGAAACATTGCTCTTACTTCACCTGATTTCAGCAGTTTACCTGTTCTGAGAGTGAATAATAGTGAGGATAATTATGTTCTTTTAAACTTATTGGACTATCTGAATCTCATTCATAAGACATGTTCTTTTTTATTTGTCATTGCAACAAACAACATGTTTCTTAAAATGGAATTAGGCACAATGCTGGCAGCTTTGCCTTGATAACTTAATAAAAGCAGGAAAAGAGGGAAATTCAACTCATCATGACCACTTTAAGACATCTTTTACTTATTTTTCACATGTTACCTATGATAAGACTTGACAAGAACCAAATTTATTTTATTTGTTAAAAAAAATCTAATATTTCAAATGCCACTGAGACCTAGCAGCCAGAAAAAAAATTCAAATGACCTATCATGGCAATGTGAAAAATTAGTGTGATGATATGATAAAAGATTCTTTACAGAAAATGCAGCCATATGAGATTTTGATTTAAAAATTTGCAGAGAAAATGGTCATGCAAAACTGACTTTTATGCCTATAGAATATATATATAACCAGAGCACGTGCAAAGTAAGGGAAATATTACCATTGCTATCACTGAACATGACTATTTTATTATCATTTTGATATAGTAAATTCAAAATAATAATAAAATTTTATTACCTTTCAATGGCAATAAAATAATTTGAAAGTATCACTTCCCTCCTGCTATTTTCTTCAGATGAAATACAGTGAAAGGCACAGCCCTTTTCTATACAGAGATGCAGTAAACATAAAAAAGTAACCAGTTGCAAGTGATTTAATTGTTCAGGTGTAGAAATAGAGACTTTTACTTAAAGACATTAGGAAATAAGGCTTTTCTAACAAGTTTATATTTTAATTTCTGATATTCATTATCTTTTCATCAGCAGATTATAAGTACTAACAGTAGAAGCATATCAAAATAATTCCCATAACTTTTGGAATGCAAACTTCAAAAGACAGAGAGACAACTTGTACCATTATTTCTCCAATACATGTTAAATTTGTCATGTTCATAAAATATTGTGGAGTTTAGAACACAGTAACTTTTGAGTTCATCTCTGACACTGCCAAACTTCAGGGTGCTTTTTTTTGTTGTTGTTGTAACAAGCCTTTATAAGTTTTTTGGTATCGCTTTTTTACAGACTGAGGGAGGTGGGGATCTTTGACCTCACATTTTGAGGCAGCAATGTAGATTTGAAAATCAGTTTCCATTTTCTAGAGGAACCACACCCAAACCATGAAATATGCTTAGAATGAAAGTAGTAAAGCTGTAATTTTTCTCATTATTTGTAGAAGTCAGGGAAAACTCCTTTATGATGCAAAATTTGGCCTTTAAGCAAAAGACAGATTTTGATGTTTTGTTAAATGAGGAGTATTTAGTTTAGCCCAATGGAATTGCAACTCATTTGTGTTGGGAAATAAAAGAGATTCAGATTCTATTTAGAGCAGGTTTTATAATTTTTAATCTCTATGTATCAACTCATTTGCATCTTATCAGCATAAAAAATGCTGTTGTTAGGGTTCATCCTCACTCTTTTCATATAGCATATTTCCTGTAGTTTTGAAGCAAAAACAGTCATCGAAAGAAACTGTTTAGTGTTCATGTTGCATATTTTTTAACAACTTTGTTGTTAAAAACATGGGGGAAAAAATGTGTTAAATTATTGCAATTTCCCTCTATGTGTTTTCTTTTCCAGAAGGCTCAAACCTATCATACATATGTTAAAATTAGACTAGGGACTAGGAAATTTGGCAGAAAAAGTGTTAGAACAGTATTTCACAACCACCTGCACTTTCCTGTTGTGAATTTTATTCCAATTGCTAAAAATATGCTTGCCATTAGCAGTGATTTTAGAGCTATCGTTGTATCGTCAGTGTAGGCTGGAACTCTGATCGAGGACAGCTAAAGAGAAGGCATAGCGATTATGACCTCCTTGTTGAGAGTGACTCTTTTCATCTATGCAAAGTACATCCTGCAAACAGGGAGCTGCTCTGCCTTGGAGTATTCTTTAGAAATGATCTGCCTGAAGAAATAAGAAGAAAAGTCTGTTTATAACCTGGAAAAAAGCACAGGCACTCCTAAAGCTCATACAAGATTTACCGAAGAGCTAGTTACTGGAACATATGGTAGGAAAAGAAGGTCACGAAATAGTTTTCCTCTAAAAAGGAATTCTGCAGTAATTTGGAATAAATAATATAACCTGTATATCATAAATTGTATTTTAAAAACTATTTTTAAGATTAGAAATTATAGTTCAGACCTGGAAGAATGCAAGTCAGCTTTGGTAACAAAGGCCAATAAGCAACATTCAGTGATGAAGTATTTTTTCTTTTCTGATTTGTTTTCTGTTGGGCGCACTGTTTCGTATGTTTCGTATCAGTCATCTTTCCAATCTAGTTACACTATAATCTTAAATCCTATTTTGGCAAACAGCAAGTGAGTACCTAGCCAGTAATTGATTTATTTATAGAGATTTGTGAATATTTGGAATTCCATATAGCAAAAGGAAATTATTTCATTCTTAAAAACTCGTGATGCCTCCTCATTTCCCAGGGTAGTTCTGTACAGTCATGTGGGCTCAACCGTTTTTGTTCATATCAGCGCTATTTTTGCCTGAACTACTGTGAAGCGAAGAATGAGAGATGCTGTAATAAATAAGAATAAGCCTGTTTTGTTGTGGGTTCATTTTTCTGAGAAGGAATTGCAGGATTAGCAGCTCCTTATGTGGCTTTAGCCTACATTTGTGATGCAAATTGGACAGGTTGCTAGCTTGAGCAAAAGTCTCACTTGGGGATTTGGCTATGCCCTGGGTTAAAGTAAGAAATTTAGGCTGAAAATATCTCTGAAAATAGGTCAGAGGCTTTCAATGTGTGAATGAGAGCTAGACATGAGGCAGTGCCTTGCTGCTGTGGTTATTGCTACAGGGAAGATACACCTTAACCGAAACTCTTGAAACACGTGTGTTCATTTCATAGGTTACTGAGGTGCTACATAATCCTTCTGTTGGGACTTCAGTTGCTGAATTTTTACATGATTCTGCCATACCAGAGAGAAGTCACCTGTTTTAAAAACACATAGGTATTGATTAGCTGCTGAAAAGTCCGGGTGCTGGCTTATGGGGCATTTGAACATTTGTCGCATTGATTTCCATTCATCTTCAGGATAATGTGTGAACTAGACTAGAAATACCAATGCCCCTAAGATTGCCTCTTTCAAGGCATTTGTAAGAATATTTTCAAAGCAAGTTTTTGTGGATTATTATTCCTATTAAAAAAAAACAAAAACCAAAAACAAAAACCAAAACCAAACAACAAACAGTGTTCACCCAAAGGTGGTAAAAAAAAAAAATATAAACCAGGAGCTTTTAATCAACTCTTAACTAAAAGGAAAGCCTAAGGGATCTGTACAGTGCCAAAGCTGATTTATTGAACTTGTTTTAGAACAGTTAGTTCAAATATACACAAAGTTATGATTTAGTGAAATTCCAAATTAATGATTTACAAAGTCTAGTCTTCCATGGCCTTTTTCCTCACCTTTCCTTACTTAGGGTAGAATCCATGCCCTGAGGCTCTTGCAGAATCATGTAACAGTTGTTACATTGTCATAGGAGTTTGCGCTGTACCTTTCTTTATGTAGTTATCTACATATAACAATTAAAGAAAATTTGACTTAGTGTGAAATCTGACCTGTAGGATGCATTTTTCTTGAAGAAGCAGGTATATATGAATTTGGACAGAATTCTCTAATACTAGACTATTGAGAATTCAGATGTTTGGCAGGTGTCTTTAACAAAAGTTATCAAGCTACTTGCTAAACAAAATCAAGGGTGTTCTTTTTAAGGTATTCCACACAAACACAGTTGTTAAAACTAGTGTGAAATATCTGTTTGTAGTATGGGATTATTACATTCTTTCCTGCCAGTTTACCTGTCTGATGAAATGCCACACTATTGTATGATTTATGATTATGGCAGCTAGTGATTATTTAAAGTAAATTTAAAAGCATTAAATGAGACAACCTTTTTCTTCAACCACATCATGAATTAACATTTATCAACATTTACTAACCTAACAGTTATAAATGCAGTTATGCTTCAGTATCTATATATTATGCCAAATTGAAATCAAGTTACCTGTACATTTTTTTTTTCATATTTTATTTACAGTTTCAGACTCTTCCCATGACCATTAAATTAAATGTCTCTAGTTAAATTAGCTCCAGTGTGCAACTGCAGCAAGAAAAGAGATTTGGTTTATTGAGGTTTTATTGACTTCAGGATTGAGAGTGAGTAGAAAACAGAATGAGAAGCAATCATAAAATACTTAAGCAGGTTTAGTGAAGGCAGAACAACCTATATTTTCCATTTTAAACTCTAGAAAGCTTTTCCAACACTAGTAATCCTTGTCAAGGTGGTAGGAAGCATTTCCATATAACAGAGTGAGCTGTGTTCGAAAAGTGCTTGTCTAAAACATTGTTTATAGTGGAAGATTTAACAAATCTTAAGTGAAGTTTCTTAGAAGAGTTTTATCTGAATACTAGCATGGGCTATGACAGATGCAATTTTAGATTTTGTGTCCTCGCCTCTAGATGTGGGCTTTTCTGAATTTTCCTCTTATTTGTTTACAAAATATCAAATGGCTTGGGTGTCACATGGATGTAGCCTGCGGAAATACGTGAAATCTTGAAATATGGTATTGTTAGAAAATGGATTCTCAGACAATTATGATTTCTGAGATATCTCTGGATATTATGAAATGCTAAAGAGATAACTGTCCTCGCACTAGACCATATTCTCAATTCATATTCATTTTTCATATAGTGGGCCTACATTAGAGTGTGTTAATTTTCTCTCTCACACAAAATATAATATTCAACTTGCTATTGCAGCTTTGCGATGAACCTTGGTCCCAGCTGTGTTTTAGAAGTTATACATTTAAAAAAAAAATAATTTTTGTTTTAGATGTACAGAATATATTAAATATAATCCCCTTCCCCCAGCCCTCTCATGCCTCAGGTAAACTATCAAAAATAAAACTTTCTCAGTGCTTTATGAGAGTAAGAAGTAGTCAGCACTAGCTGATTTCTCTACATTAGTTATAAGTCAGATTAGAGAAAATAATTTCTAACTATTAGTGCAGATGATAAGGGGTACAGTAACTTTGTTCTTTGCATGTTTAGAACTCTTTGATATTTGCAGCACAAACACAGCAAAGTATAGGTCCCTCCTTACCTGACTACAACAATGGTGTATCTGACAGTTATCTCACAGAAGTTCCATATATTACCCACAGTAGACAGAGAATGAATTCATTAAATAGAGACTTCATCTCGTTCCTTACTTCATGTCTTTACTAACAAGTTACAGCCTCTTCTATCCCATTGAATTTTTTAAATTTTTTTTTTTTGGCAGGTCTATGGCAATGTTTAGTTGCGTAATTGTTTCCATAAACTTGTTTGCTTTTTTCAAACTGGAGAGGTCTCTCTTGCCATAATATCTCCTTCTCTGTGATCCTAACACAACGAAAATTGCTCCGGAGTATGACCTCATCTCTTAAGACAGTTTCACTATATATCTGCATGCAAGAACTCAGGCATCTCAAACAGATCAATCAGTCTTATTTTTGTGTCCTCTAGTCTCACATATATCCTCTCAGAAACTTCAGTGTTCCATACCTTCATGCAGCACTAAAGGAACCTCAGAAATCCCTTTACTTTTGAACAACTGCTCCCTGTTTTGCAGAACCTTTCTGAACTTACGTTTAACTGCCTAAATTGGGATATTCATCTTAATTGTAAGACGTCTTATTTCTGAGTTCATGTTGCTTCTTATATCTGTTCTCATTTTAACAGCTTTAAACACCAGACATTTATAGCCACTTAATAACATTCTATGGGCAGGAATGTATTTCCCTCTTTTCATTCCATTCTGTACTTTTCATGTCGTATTCTGAATCACATATTAGTCCAACTTTTTTAGTTCACATTCCCCTGACCTTTGGGATCTTGGCCTTTCCATGAAATGAAACAAGAAAGATTTAGAGCATGAATGTAAACAAAGTATTAGGTATTAGAGGGGATAAGATATTCCAAATGCTATGAAATGAAACAGTGTCTCTTGTTGAGTGTACTTCAATATCTGTAGACAAAGCATTATTTCCTCTTACAGTCAGACTATTCTAATACTTAGTTTGAGATCATCTAGGATTTTCAATATGTCATTAAAATGAAATACTTTGTCTCCTTATTTAGTCCCAAAGGTATTGTGCTTGATTGAATTCTTTGATCTGTTATCTTTCAGGGAGGTTGTTAAAAGTGGGCTTAGACTACTGCGTACGTGTTCATGATGACCTTAGATATTAACACTTTTTAAAAGTACCAGAAAATTTAAAATGGCAGTGATACCTATGAGGTAAAAAATTCAGTGGAATATTGTCTCTGAACTATGCCAACAATAATTGTAAGTCAAAGGTAGGTAAAAAGGTTCCAGCATTGCAGACCATCCACTAATTCTAAAAGGAAACAGCCTTTTTCCCTACAGTAAGGAAAAAATCAGTAAATTTTATTTCTTGCCCTTTTTATTATTAGATTTTATATGGAAACTGTTGTCATACTTATTCTAAATCTTGCTATGGAAAATTCTATAGTTATCCCTAACTGCCTAATAATAACAGCAGCTATACAAATAAAATGAAAAAAATTCCAAAACAGAAGCAATGTATCACAGCATTTACTGCCTTTTAATAGTACAATACATTTATTCCTCTGTTCTTGATTTAAATATGTATATCTTTCACGCACATCTATAGATCCTGAACTGTCACGTTATTTCTATTTATTAAAACATGCTCTGAGCCTTTTTTCTCTACAGTGGTTCTTTTGGTCACATCTTTCAAGCATGTTAAAAGGAAGGTCATGAGAACATTCCCTCACCATGGCATTATCCACAGTAATATAAAATAGGGAGCTATTGATTGCTTATAACTGCATCTTTTGAACATTCAGAGGCATTGTGTTCACAACTTGATGAATACACTTGCAGATGGCTTTATCTGTAGTGGTCATAAACTCCAGTTAATGGCTGGATTAATTTAGAGTAAATGAATAATATCCTTTTGGGCTGTTCCAGGCAATAAACTATTTGGTGTTTTGTTTTTTTTTTTTTGTTTTTTGTTTTTTTTTAAAAAAAACAGTCAAATTTCAAGTAAGTACATGTGTCAGCTTCCAAAAATGCGGAAAACTGCCTTGCATAAATAAAAGGATTTACTTTTAAAGTTTCAAGAACAAGCTGACATCCAAACAAGATTTAATCTTCTGAAGTGAAAGCAAGGACACAGCTTCATTTTCCTGCATTAGAGGTGACAGGTTTCAGAAATCTTCCTGAATTTTCTTGCATTTTTTTTCTTAATTCATCAGTGGAGTTTCTTGCTTTTTGCCCAGAAAAAAAAAACTAGCAAAAATCAGTCTCAGAAAGAGCTGAAAGAGACTAGTGAAATCCCACATTGTCTTGGGTTGAGCTGGCAAAACGCCAACTGTCTGAGACAGAGTGAAAAGGGTTCTTCCCCCCCCCCAACCAGCCAAGGGAGAAGGAAGAGGGAGAGG
>JAWWEV010000115.1:94239828-94262822 GCA_035583235.1 Hafferia zeledoni
AGCTGTCAGCTAGCCCAGCCCACCTCAAGTCACCTGACAATTTTCAGGCCTAGTCCAAACTTAAAAACCCAAATTTAAGCCCCACCTGGCTGAAACCATGACACACATGGAGACTTAACTGACTTTAAAACAAATGAACAATTTCCCAGGCTTCTAAGTCTAGAGAAAGCCCAAATTAAAATTAGACTTTCTCAGTTTTCCTGTTGATCTTGGAGGTCTTTTCCAATTTTAATAATTCTATGTTTCTTTTGATGTTTTGTCTCTCTTGCCTCTCTTTTTAATCTCCATTCCTGCTGAGCTCAAAGGAAAACAAACACTGATTTGTGACCTTTCAGGCTTTAGTTAATGTGGTTTGTTTAATCCTGTTAGTCTACTGCCCGTGATTGTTTTTGCTGTACCTACCTCAAATAAACAAATCTCAGTAGTGAGACTCTATGATCCTTGCCCTCCAACAGCCCTGCTGTCCAGTGCAGTTATGAATAATGCCGTAAAATCCGTGAATCTCTGCTGCTGGTTTTACTTCATTCATAGAACATTAAGGGACCCTAAGCCAGCCTCATGGTGTCGGATGGAAGGGGAATGTGTGCACAGCAGGATCCTTCCTTTAGCAGCCTGAATGAATAGCAGCATGAAAGGTTGGGTCTAGCAAAATATACTTACAGATGTGATACTTGCAATTATTTTGATGCAGAGAGCAGCGTTTTGAACACATCCCATTATGCACTGAATGGTATGAGAATGCCAGAGCAAAAATGCTTCATATTTGCTTTTTCGCTTAAGTTCATTATCATTAATCAGTGACTATACTGCTTTTGCAACTGCCATGTGCTCTGGTTCCCAGGATGACAGCACTGACAACACAAATAGCTGTGGCTGGTTAAATTAGCATTATTGCAGAGCATATTACTGGCTGTTGCATCATACTGCTGCTCCTCTATTTAAATTACTGAGAGACAGAATTTGTTTCCTGTCTGTTTCTTAAGATACTTTACAGTTATAAAAGAGGAAGTATGTTAGAAGATATTTTTTTTCTTTCTGATTTTCATCACAGGGCTTTAAATATCCCAGTATCATACTAATTTTCTGATTTTGGATTTGACAGCACATGCATTCTTATAGTGGATATCAGCTGGGGTCTACTGGTTATACTGGCTAGCATGCTCTTTGTTTGCTTTTCATTGCTTGGAATTCTGATGTGCAATCTCACTTTTTGAAAACAGGAAGGATTCCATTTGGTGTTTTACATTTGCCATTGACTTCATTGCATCTAGCTAATGCAGGTTGAAGGAAATTCCAGTTCTGAAACAACTGAATAAAGTTATATTGGAGTCTGTGTTCATCTATAAAGTGTGATTTATCACTTGGATCGTTATTAAAAAAAAAAACCACAAAAAAACACAAAAACCCAACAACAAACAAACCCTTATAGATATATAGAAATATGCATGTCATCCATGTGGAAAAATTCGAATTTAGGTGAACAAGTAACTGTGTACCATAGTTTAACCCCAGTCAGCAACTCAGCCCCACACAGCCACTAACTGCTTTCTGGAGGGATGGGGGAGAAAATCAGAAGAGTAAAAGTAAGAAAGCTCATGGATGGAGATAAAGGCATTTAATAGGCAAAGTAATAGATGCACATGCAAGTAGAGCAAAACAAGGAATTCATTCAGCAGTTCCCAAGGGCAGGCAGGTGCCCAGCCTTTTCCAGGAAAGCTGGGCTCCAGCAATGGTGACTTGGTAAAACAAAGGACACCACTTCTTCCCCCAGCTTTATATGCTGAATGTGATGCCATGTGGTGTGGGTCAGCTGGGATCAGCCGTCCTGGTTGTGTCTCCTCCCATCATCTTGTGCACACCCTCAGCTTCTCTCTGGTGAGGTGAGGAGAAGAAAGGCCTTGACTGTGCAAGCACTGCTTAGCAGTAGCTGAAACATCCCTGTGTTATCAGCACTGTTTTCAACATAAATCTGTAACACAGTCCCATGCCAGCCACTGTGAAGAAAATTAGCTCTCTCCCAGCCAAAACCAGCACATTACTGAATGGATTAGAGATGAAAACCTGTTTTTGTTACACCTGTAAAAACCACTTAAACAATGATAGGCTGACTCAGCAACAGTACTTTAGTTACTGAAGGAGCTCTAAAATTGCTATTCAGTGGCACAGTAGAAATATCATATCAGTTTAAAAGACCGAAATCTGACCATGTGCATTTATAATTAATCTGTCAAAATAACAATTTCTTCTTAAAAGTACGATATGATAGTTGCAATTAGCATTTTTTGATATTTTTTAATGAACATACTCTAGTCTGCTTCATGAGAGTGGAGATGTTGTGACAGTATATAATGGGATAAAATGTTTTCTTTTTTTTTTTAATTGCAAACTACTTCATTGTCTACTGCATCTTTTGAAGGGAAGGTTGAAGCAAAATTTGCTAATACATTTAAAGGAAAAGTATTTGGAGATATTCATAGTTCTTGACTATTTTACAGTCTTGTCTAGGAAAAATGTTAGGACACAGAAAGCAAGCAAATGGGAAAATCTGTGTGTGCTCAGAGCAATGAATAAGCACATTGTTCTGTGTACTGGGTGTTGGAAAACTGGTTAACAGAATGACACTGCAGTGTGCAGTTTTGTGTAAAAGTATTTTCCAGCTTGAGAGTACATGTTTCTCAGTTAGCCAAGATTACCTTCCTACAAGTAATTGGTAATATCATTCATACTAACACCTTTCTATAGCAGCTGCCTACTGTGACTGCTGTATCAGACAGGGTATTTTCAACAACAGTTTCCAGTCACAGAAGTTAACTGTGGTTCATGGACACTTTGGTTGGCAATGGATTTATATACCAGTAGCACAAACATTCCAACTTAATTACTGAAATTTAAATACAAAAACCCCTAATACCTTACTAAAATTGAAATACAGAAACCAGTATCAAAAAAATTAACAAAAGGAAAATACAAGCTAGTAATATCATCTTAAAAAGACATTAGAAATCTGACTGTAGTACAGCCAGAGTATATTGTGACCAAAATCATAGGGGTTTAAAAAAAAAAAAAAAAGTCTTAATTGACTAATTGATTTGTTTGTTTGTTTGTTTAATTCAACTAAGAAAATTTCTGTCTTGCAACTTGGATGAAACATTTTATGCAAAGTTGATATAATGTCTTGGTCTAAGGAATCTCATTTGAGTCAGCTTTCTGTTATAAGTAATGTGTATTTCAGGGAATACAAAACCAGTGTGAAAAATACTTCTAATAACCCCAGTTAGCTTTGAAAATTTGATATTATGAACAATTATAAAGAGGTGAAAAAAGAAAAGAATGCAAATTAAGCCCTTTTTATTCCTGGCAGTAATTTTCAGCATGAAGCCTACTTTGAGTGTTCTTTATAGTTAAATGTGTATTTTTCTTTATCATTATGAAGTATGAGATTATTTATATTTATTTTAAAATGTCTAAAACTATTGCATTTCTGTTTGTAAACCTTTTTATTAGTTCTATCAACAACACCACACTTTTAAAAATGGTGAGTTCTTTTAGGATTATTTGAGTTTGAGTTATTATTTTCACCATCTAACAAAGCACTGTGGGGGGTTTTGTGCATATATTTGTGAATGTTACATAAGTATGTAAATATATATATATATGTATGTATTGAAATTCAGACTACCCATCCTCTGCCAAAATTGGGATCTAGGTAGGTACCTCAACTTGAAAGAGAAATTCAGGATCCTGTCCTCAGACACTGCCTACTCTGGTAACACTTTTAGCTATTCAGCTCCTTCAGTTGGACTAAACATCTAAACTTGCATGTGCTCAGAAACATTCAGCTCCAAGAAAATGGAAACCACCTCCCACCTTTTGTCCAATATAGAAACTGAGTAGGAGGAAACAGAGACTCCACCTAAATCTCCAATCTCTTGGGCAAACTCAGGCTATATTTAATACATGGACAATAGTAAGTTCAGGGGGAAAAAAAATGAAACAGAGATGTGCATTCTCATTCATACTGTTTTGCAGTTCTTTATAATTACAGTTGCTTCCTGTTTAAGTACTTGTTTTACACTGATATCTGAGGCTTTAGGTCTTTCTCTGACTTCATTCAGATCCAACACCATACAACAATCACTGATCAGAAAAGAATAAGGTGGTGACCCACATTTTGATAAAAAAGATGTTCTTTTGTTGACATTAGTAATAAGATTCAGACTAAGAAGTGTGAGAGAGTTTGAGGCTTTGAGGCAACAAATTGGAATACCAATTTGTCCTGTCCCTTCTGCAGGACTACGTGAGCTATCAGTCTGTCATCTCTTGGATTTTTGCAGCCCAAGGTGTAAAGCATTAAATGAACTCTGTTCAATTTTAAAAAGCTGGGTGGTAATCTGTGATGGATTTGGAGCCATTGGTCACTTCAGATGTTCCTGTAGCTGAGACTGGACAGACTGTTGAGAGCAGGAAGCCTTTAGAGGAAATACAGTAAGGGCGGAAGACACACATACCAACTTCAGCAAGGCTATTTTCAAACAAGTCCTGTGTTTCACAAGTTGTTGGGTAGACATAGTTCCAAAGAATGACCAAAGACAGACAAACAGACAAAGATCTGATCGTGGAGTGAATTTTGGTGAGCTGGAATTCTTTCCCTGCAACAAGTGATTCTGTTGGGGATGGGGGGGTGTTGGGGTGGTGGAAGTTGTCATACAGTGAGTTTCAGAAATGGAGATACAAAGCTAGTACCGAGAGTGGCTGCTAACCTTACCCTGTATGAAGAAGTGTGATTTACTCAGACACTGTCTCCAAAACACAGGGAAACACTGGGGATACCTGGTGTCAAAGATGCTCCTGCAAATGTTACTGTCCACCTGCCATTAAACACAAGTGTAGCTTTCTTATTCACTATAGAGGTGGTCATCTTGGATTCCCAAAAGTGTCTCTTTCGTTGATTGACCACCCCAACTACAAAGAAGCGCCTAACAAACACAAATAGAATTTTTTTCCTTTAATAAATCATCTAAAAAATCAATAAAGGTTATTTTTAGTAATAGAGATGGCATGTGTAACATACCTGGTGGTTTTATTGAAGATTTCAAATTATATTATCTGTGAGGGAATCTTAATAATCAAAAAAGATTATTGAAGTCACATAAAATGCAAAAGAATTAACCCTCTATAATACATAGAGTATTCTAATCTATATGTATCTATCTCTCTCTATAGTATGGATTTCACTTTATCTTCTTTACCTGAAATGCAATTGAAAACATCCTCAAATGCTTTAGAATGTTTTATGTGTGTATTAAAGAGATACTTTCTGTAGGTATGTTGGCTAACACTAATTTAAAATTTGGAGATATTTCTTGTGAGCTTTGGAAGGGACTGTGTGGAATACACAGTTGTTGGGAGCTCGTACGGCAATGCTGTTTGTTGGGGTTACATTGCAGTAGAGTTCTGAGAGTGCAGTGCTCTCCTATCGATGTTGTCTGTGGATAATCAGATCTGGAGACATCTACTTTCTTTGCTTTCTACTGTGGGAAACATTCTTGTGACACAAGAAGTGTAATTCGAAAAATTTCACTGTTGTAAACTTTGCTTTTTTTTTTTTTTTTTTTTTTTTAATTCTAATCCTTCATATATAAACACATGCAAAATACTTTGTAAATTGAACAGGAGAAGTCTAGGAAAATACCCAGAATATTCAGAGTTATCTAAGCATTTGTTACTGTTTAATCATATTTTATGTATTTTTATAAAATGCCAGTAAAAAAAAAAAAATTCACTAAGCATGTTTTATTTTAATATATTTCTAAAATTAACATCTGTATAAGCAAAATATTTTATAATGACTTTGTAATTTCTCAAATGGTTTTAGAATTCATCTATAGTATCTACATGTCAGATTTGCAGAACATACTCCTCATCTCTGCAAATTAAAGGGCTGAGAATATGGACACTTAGAGTCTGATTTAGTTAAAATTATCCCCTGCAGCAGTGGGTGGGTATCAGTTCTTCACAGCTGAGAATGATTTTCATAATTGTGCAGCACTCAGCAGCTGCAAAATCCCTGAGGATGCATGTTGCTCCTCTTCCAGGAGCAGCCTGGGTTGGCCTGCCTGGCACAAGCAGTTTGACCCTTTATCTCTCTTACACTCATCTTGGTGTGGGTTTCTGGAGGTGCTCAGTTTCCTCGAGTCTTCAGAGGAAAGTTAAAAAGGCTACAAGAAATTCATAAGAATTGTCTCCTTACTGATTGACAGATCCATTTAGAACAACTCATTGAATCTTTGAATAATGTATATTCTGTTTCTGACTGTGCATTGATGAAAATAATTTTCGGACACATTGCCATCTAGTGGCAATTCTCACATGGAGCTGATTACGGGATGCTAAACCTCTATTTCAGGCTGTATTTTCCTAATCTTTCTTCAGTGGCCAATAGTGATAACTTATAGAAACATTTGAAAGGAAAAAAAAAAAAAAAAAAAAAAAAAAAAAAAAAAAAAAAAAAAAAGAAAAGAAAAAAAAGAAAAGAAAGAAAATAAGATTACTATTTCTAATGTTGTATCAAAAAAAAAAAAAATCAGGAAAGCATTTGCCTGCCTTAAAACTGGCTTTATTTCTAAGTAAAATATTATTCACATTTTCAATTAAATATTAATGAGAAATTTAAAAACACTAAAGTTAATCCTGTATTCATATAAAATTGCACATCTATTTTTTTCTGAAAAGAGCCTGAAGATAGGAACTTTTAAATAGGTCTGACATATTCTTCTGATCCTTGAGAATTGTGCTACTTGCTTGAGGGCAAATTTTAAAATATCAACTTCTTAGTGCTGATGATTCACAGATATGTTTAAAACATGATTAAATAATTGGTTACTCTTATTTCAAAGAGAATTATCATTTTTCCAGGAGTTTGAGCCATTTGCTCTAACTAATTTAAAATTACATGAACTGAAAATACTATTGTTAATCACAGAAATTTCACTCATTTTAACAAATACAATTAGTTCTGATGAATATTAGTATCAGAAGTGATACAACTATTTCATCATAAATGAATTTCAAATAATTATAAATGACAGAATCTTTGCACAGGTTTTGTCTTGTGCACAGTTATGCACATTTTATGTGCTCAAGTGCACTTCTACTCCTAAGATTATGCATACGTATACATTATTTATGTTCATATACACTGTGGAAATGTCTGAGTATTCAGTGTAGTAATTAAGATACTAACTATTGTCCATTCAAATTTCATTCTTTTATACGATGAAAAGATTTATTCCTCATAATAATTCTGTCTGTGACAGCCTTTGCAAAGCACATTCAAGTATCAGTGCCACGAAGACTTGGGCTGATTAACAATGAAAAGAAAAAATAAAAATTTGTATCTAAATGTAAAGTCATGTGTGGCTTGCTTGGATTTCCAGCTTTGATCTTTAAATGGCAAATGTGTTAGAAACCTGGAGTAACTGAATAACTGTGAATATATAAGAAAGATTATTAGTAGGTGGTGTGACATACAAATATTGATAACTTATAGTTGAAAACACATTGTTTAATGATTGTGGACAGTTTTCTTCGTTGGCACCAGGCATTTCTACTTAGTCTTTCCAAATAAGGTATCTGAAAATATATTCACATGTAGAATGTCATTCCAGAGATTAAAAAGTGCTGGCAGGGTTAAAAATTTGTCTTAAAATCACTTTTTGAGGACTGAAGCCCCATTTGAAACCTATGTATTTCTTTATTAACCTCTGAGTACCTCAGCACGAGATTGTCCTTGCCTCTGCTGTGTCAGAATAGCAGTAGTGAAAATAGAATGCTTTCTCTGACATGAGTTGGGGATGACATTATTTGTGAATAGCAAAGTCAAATAAGAACAGAAGATCTCACACAATTCTGTCCATAAGAGAGTTAGCATGTTTTACCATCTTTGCAGCATCAAAAAACTACATAGGCTTCAGAATAAATATGGTTTTCATTTATTTTTAATAAAATTATATATGGATAGAGTGATATATTCTGATAGATATAGATTATTCTGATTATTAATATTTTGAGTAAAGTGGCTGTGTGTGGTAACTCGTGTAGACATAAATAAGATGCGTTTAATACATTTTTAAATAAAAGTATATTAAGAAAGCATTGAGGCAGATATTCTAGGCAGCTTAACACGAAACGAAAGTATACTGTCAATATAATGCTAAGCACTCACAATATAAAATTATCACTCATAATTCTAGCACAGGGATGTGAATGACATGATAATCTTTGATACCTAAAGGGATTGAAATATTTATACTGCCATGAAAATGCCTTACTATTATTTAGACAACATGCTGATATGAGTACCTTGAAGCTTCCTATTAGCATTTGTACCAATCAATCAATAGTGCCTATCATCCACTGCTCATTTTGGTAAGGAAAATGTCAGGGTGTTAATATGAAGTGACTTAGCCTTGAGTAGTGCTGAGGGAACTTTATACTCTGTGTAAATACAGTTTAAATTGGGTGAAAATGAGGAAGATGAAAAATGGCTTAAGATGAGATATGTCTCTGATATGGAAAGAAGAGAAAATAATTATCTGACTCATGACAGGTAAAATAGGTAATGGGATATGTGAGTGGGGATAAAGGAAAAGGAATTTCAGTAATGCAGGAGGTTCAAAATAAAGAGAAAAAATGCTAACTTCAATGATTTGAAACTTAAGAAAGCACATCTGGAATGTAACTCAAAGCAAGTCTAGGAGGTAACAATGGCAAATAGGCTATTTTGGAAGGATTTAAGGCCGAAAGAGGCAATGAATGTGAGTAAAAGGCATCTAGTACAAGGTAAAACCTGTTTTCCTCATGTAGAATAGGAACGGATATTATTTGTGAACTTCTGAGAAATCTTCTATTAATGCCTTCTGAAACGAGGCTTCATTTAGATTTTCAGTCCAAGGTAATGTAGAAACCAAAATAACTATGTATCATAGAATCACAGATTATGCTGACTTGCAAGGGACCCATCAGGATCATCAAGTTCAACTCCTGGCCCTGTGTAGGCCATCCTGAGAATCACACCATGTGCCTGAGAGCGTTGTCCAAATACTTCTTGAACTCAGGCAGGCTTGGTGCTGTGACCAGTTCCCTGTTCCTATGCTCAACCACCCTTTGGGTGAAAAACCTTTTCTTGATATTCAGCATAAACATCCCCGACTCAGCTTCATGCTATTTCCTCATGTCCTGTCACCGGTCATGAGTGAAAAGTTCTATACCTGTCTCTCTATTTCCCCTTGTGGAGATTTTTAAGACTGCAATGAGGTCTCAAACAGTACACTGAGTTACATGTTCCATGGTGGAATACGTATCAGTTGGAAAAGCTAATTGTTAAAATCCTCACTAAATTGTTGTTTAATCTTTGTGCTGTTTATCATGGGAACATTAATAGTCTGAGATTACGAACTATTTTTCTGAGACTTTATGTTGCCAAATGATTTTACATTTTCCATGCTGTAGCTACTACCAGATTGTGTCTGAAACAAGGCATATGTTTTAGGCAATGGGAGAAGAATTGGATAGCTGAAAATTGATATTGAAGAGGAAATGATATCCTATGATCACAATAGTGCCCTGGGTTAGTATTTGGAAAGAAAGGAATCTCACAGCACTATAGCTTCTGGTATTGGCTGAAAACAGTGGTTTTCACTAGTTTCTCCTGTGCAGCCTGTGCCCAATACAGTATTTTCCATAAAAATTTGGAAACAGCATTCCCAAATAATTTAAATCCAGACAGATGTATAAAACCTTTACATTCACTCCCAAGAATAAAGGAACAATTCTTTAACTTCTAGCAGGATCTTGTATAGCCAATGTGGATGCTCAGAGAAATGTTTCAAGTGACCATAACCAAATTACTTCTCTTTTATTTCCAAACTCCAGAGTTAATCGTAGGATTTTGAGCATTTTCTAAAAGATGTGTGGGTTGTGTTGACATGAAAAATCAATACTTTTATTGACTTGCACTCCTGGAAACTTTTCTTCATTTATCACCATTTCTTAGCTAACTTGTTAAGACTGTGCTCTGAGATGTGTTATTTCTTCACTTGCTAATGTTATTCTAGAATGATTTTTTTTTTTTTTCCAGGTAATTTTGGGGGTTTTGGTTGGTTGGGGTTTTTTTGTTTTTTTCTTGTTTGTTTTGTTTTGGTTTGGTTTTTTTTTTGCTTTGTTGTTGTTGTTCAATGATCCAAAGGTACATAACTTATTTCAGTTTTCGAAATATTTTCCCTCTATATTTTTGCAGTTTCTCAATGCAAGCTACACTAACCCTTGTATCAGTTTTTGAACTCAGGACATAGGAAAGAAGAGAGCCCCTGATCTGATGTCAGACTGCACACAGCCTCTGTAGAAGCAGGAATTAGTGTAGTGATAGAACATTCACATCTTCATATTTCAAAAGAAAAACAACTAGGAGCTGCCCCAAAGCACAAACACTTCTAACTAAAGAATAACCTAAATCACTTGAAAATATATTAGGTGTGAAAAACCAACAAGAAATGTTCTAACAAGAGCCTTCAGCTTACAAATAATTTTGAACAACAAGAAACAAAGGAGGCAAAAACTGAGATAAGAACTAATGCTAACACTAAAGAAGAGGAATATATACATTTCCATTTGGAAATATTTTACTTGAGGTATAATGTGAATTTACAAGATACAGAAATTTAGTTTTCTTCTTAAAGAGGTCTAAAAAAAAAAATAAAAGCTGAAAAATAACTGATAATTTTCAGAGGGACAGACGGAAGTTACAAGAGCAAATTTGGTGAGAAAAGGGGTCCCTCTCCGGGCTCCAGTTTGCTAGTGCCCTTGTGCTATTGACACAAGGCTACTGTAGTTCCCTCTTTGGATGCTGCTCAGATCCTCTAGCACTCAAAGCAAGGTTTACGTCCAAAGAACTGAGCTTCTATTCACGTAACTGGAACAGCAGTATTGTTATTTTTGCTCCCTTCATGGTTTTTCCTGTGCCAACTCGGCAGAAAGCTGCAGAACTGAATCAGAATTGCATTTGGCTTCCTCAGTAATCCTGACAGAGTAGGCCCTGTCCCTGAAGTTGCACTTGAAGTATGGCTCATTTGTGTTCATGAAAAGGAACGGAGAAAGACAGTCATCCCTAAAAGAGAAAGTGCATTGTATTTTCTACAAGCTTCAGCCATTGGGAAGTCAATTTAAGTTGTCCACAATTTCTGTATACTGTTTTCAAAGATGCTTACACAATTTTTGGACAAATACTTGAAAGTTTGAATTACTGTAAAATTACCTGAACTAAATAGATAAAGCATCTAAAAATAGATGTGTAGCAGATGTAGCAGTGCACTTAAACAGTGTTCTTATAAATACTTATGTAAGATTACAGCTGAAAAAATTACCAGTTTATGAACTTATGTTAAAATGCTGTGAAAAATATGACCATTCGTAATATATTTATATCACATATCATTGTGGACTTCCTTCTGATTGTAAATTTGTTATGAGCTTTTGGAGGGTGATTTTATACAATGTTTCCCAGAGTTTTCTTGAGTTTTGTTAGTCTTTCTGTGGCAAATTCACTCTGTAATTCTTCCAGGGGAAAATGTTGCCATTTATTTTTCTATATTTTTCAACCATTTGAAAAGAAATGTGGAGGAAGTCTTCCACAGAAAATTTTCTGAGATGTAGGGGTTCCTCTGTAAAACTCTGTTCTTTTCTCCTTCCCCTGAATAAATGCATGAAACTATTATCTGCTATTTTGCCATACTAGTTGCTTTTACTTTCCTAATACATATTGATATTTTGTAAAGGTTCAAGGCAGCCACTCACAAGGTGGAACAGAGAAACAGATTAATAGTGGCCAGCAGTCTTTCCTAATTTAATTTAAGTTACTGAATGAAAAATATTTCAGCCAGGTGAAACATCAGATTAAACTGGTCAGAGCTAGAATGTTATTGCTTAGAGCAAAATTTGATGAAACTTTTACCCAAAAGCACCAGCTTGACACAATTGGCCAAAACCTCCCATTTTGCTCAGGTTGCAGTTCGTATAATCCTAGTTTAAGACTACTAGAATTTAAGGTAACTCAGCCTAACCTACTCATCATGAACTCATGAAAGGTAGTCCTTTTCATTCTAAAACTGGTGTTACATATAGGCAAGATTGATCTCTATAGGAATATATTTCCTTACATTGAGTAATGACTTACATAGACAGTTGATTTGAAAGTTTAAATTATTTAGTATTGACCATATCTCAAAATTACCAAATGTTTCTTAACTAAGAAAGCTCCACTAATCCTCTTTTGAGTAGGAAAACTGTATTTGATTATTTGGCTATTAAGCAGGCTTTTCTGGGGGGGGAAAAAAAAAACAAACAAACAAAAAAAAACCCAAACCCAACAGCAAAAAAAAAAAAAAAAAAAAAACAACACCAAAAAAAACAAAAAAATTTTCCTTTCTTCTTTTGTCACTAGTGTTCATCTTTCAGAGACATTGTATCAGCTTCTGCCTTAAGTGCACCAGAGGGCCTTGGGGAAGATGCCAGGTGCTACTGAGCTATAAAATTGGTGCTAGATTGTATCTCTGGGCAAAATCTGAGTCAGAGGACAAAGCACAATATAAGCACAATGTGGAACAAAAGAATTAAGAGCTTTTAAAGATGTGTGACACATAAGAAACCATATCATTCCTTGGAAAAATGACTTTTCTGATAGAAGTTTACCAATGACCTGTCAAACCTGATTTCTGATGGCAACTGATTTTACAGGACTGTAAGTCATCCTTTGCAGTAGTCCTAATACTTCTTTAATTGGTTGTGCATGTTGGGTTTGTTAGCAGGAAATCCGTTCTATTTTTTTTTTTTTTTTTCAGCTGTATATGTAGAGAGTTAAAGAACATTACCTGTAAAATACGGACAGATTATGTGAGAATTAGAAAGGTGAAATATAATGCTCCCTTTGATTTCATATTTTATTTGCATTACACAAGTTTGAGATTCATTTAATGACAAGCAGCTGTCAAATTACACATGATTTTAATAAAATCTTTGTACAGGATGTCAAATTTGCAAACTGCAAAGGACTTAATTTCACCTGCAAAACCTGGTACCACAGTTACAGGATGTCAGCTTTAGAGTTCTTACAGAAACTGTAGAAATTGGTAAAGCTACTAAAACCAGAATAACAATAGAGAATAAAGCTACTAAAACCAGAATAACAATAGAGAATAAAGTCATAGTATCAAACTTCATTTTCTTACGCAGGGGAGTACTGAATCTTGCTAGAGGCCTGAGGAATCATCCTTTATATTAATAAATAAATTCCATTTCAAATTCTGTTTTTCTTAAAAATGTTGCAATACTCTTAGTTGTAGGGGCACTAGTGCTGGTAAAGAAGGAATTGTTGTTCATTAATTGGATTTTGTTGACCGCTTAAAAAATTATGCACCAAACCAGTGTTTCTCTAAAGTCAGATTTTCCACTGTAAAATCCTTCTTGACTTTTCCTAATAGTTATGCAAATATTCATTAAACCTATTCTTTAGCATAATTTCTGCTGTTTAGTCCAGTGCCAGTGCCAGTCTTACAGGCTTTCCATTCCCTGGATCTTTTCCACAACCCTCTTCTTTAAAGGAAAACAGCCTAGCATTTTCAATACATGGCTATTCAGCTGTTTCATCCTTAAAATTTCATAGAATTCAAAGGGTAACTCTTAAATTCTGGGTATACCATTTAATCCTGGTGATGATGTTCTGCTGATTTTGTCAATTTGTTCTGTAGTCTCTTCTAGAGTCACTTTAGTTTTAGATGGATACTCTAATGTATCCCTGTGCAAAAAATGGTATTGAGGTGGGAATCTCCACAGTTGGGGTTTTTTTTGTTGTTGTTTTGTTGGGGTTCTTTTGTTGGGTTTTTTTTGTTGTTGTTTTTAAAGAGAACATTGATGCCAAGAAGTCATTTAGCTCCTTTGCAATTGCATGTCCTTTCTAAGTGTTCCTTTTATATCCTGCTCATTAAGAGGACCTGCAAGCTCTCTGCCAGGCTTTCTGATCTTGATATGTTTGAAAAAAGGACTTATTATTACCTCTGAATCTCTTTTACTAGCTTTTTCTCAAACTTTTTTTTTTTTTCTTTTTTTTTGGTCTGCTTTGTCTGCCAGTTATTTTCTTCATTTAAACTCAGCTTCAGCTTTTTTGAAATGTCTTCCTGTACCTAATAACCTTCTTTACCCTGCTAGTTATCTGGGCTTTTCAGTCCTTTTGTGTCTTTTCAGTCTATTCTAAAGAGATGGTATGCATTGGCACTGTATTTCCAATGCAGTTTCTTTATCAAAAGTCCATGCTTTTAGGAAAGATTTAATTCTCCAGGTTGCCCCTTCTGCTCCTTTTTGATGAGATTTCTCTTTTCTAAACATTAAATTTAATATAACCCTGGAATTCCTAGACTTGTTCTTCATTTGCATTAATAAACTGTCTAGGTACATTAAGTACTTACATTAACACACTTTACTATTAGTACTTATTAATTTCATTTAATATAGACATGATGTTATCAAAGCAATGTGTTTTAACTCATAGAATCACAGAATCATAGAATGGTTTGGGTTGGAAAGAACCTTAAAGAACATCTAGTTCCAAGCATCCTTTCATGGACAGGGACAACTTCCATAACACCAAGTTACTCAAAGCCCCATCCAGCATGGTCTTAAACACTTAGAGGAATGGGACGTCCACAACTTCTTTGTCAAGATCCCTCTGGATGACATACCTTTCCTCCATTGAGACAACTGCACTGCACAGATTGCTGTCATCAGCAAACTTGTTGAGGCTGCACTCAGTCCCCCTGTCCATGGTACTGACCAAAATGTTAAACAGCAGAAGTCCCAGTATAGACCCCTGAGGAACACTACTCATCACTGCTTTCCACTAGGCTTTGAGTCATGGACATCTCTTTGAGTCTGACCATCTAGCCAGTTTCTTATCCACCAATGGATCCAAGTCCACCCATGAAATCCATGTCTCTCCAGCTTAGAGATAAGAATGTTGAGTAGGAGAGTGTCAAATGGTTTGCACAATTTCAGGTAGATAATTTCATTGCTCTTCCCTCATCCACTAATGCTGTAACCTCATCATAGACAGCCACTAAATTTGTCAGGCATAATTGGCCCTTACTGAAGCCATGTTGGCTCTCACCAATCGTGTCTTGCATAAACAACATTGAGAAATAACAATATAGTTAATTACACAACTTTGGCATGTTTGTCTCATCTGGCACAGAAGGTTTCCATAACTGCAGCCTTTCTTTCACATGTCAGGTGGAATAGCACACTCTTATGTCTCTTTGTTTAACTTTTTCCCATTATAACCTCCTGTCACTGGTGATTACTGCCTGATTGATTGATGGATTGATTAATTGTCAATTTCAGATTTTTCCAGCAGACCAGAGGATATGAGGAAACAGTCTTGACAGGGTGACTGTTACTCTTCCATCTTTTCCTGTCTGAAATTGATTACATCTCTACTGCAGAAATCACTGTTTCTAAGTCCTCTGATCCCCCTCTTCCACTTCTGATTATAGTTTTCAATTTAGTTTTAGCTTAACAGCCTGTCAGCCAAATTCACGGGCATGTTCTTGAGGCTTAAAGTGTTTTCAGCTTTTGGCTCAGGTTATCTACTGAAATGGTCAGCAAACAGCTGAACTGAATAGAATTCTGCAACCATGCAAATGCATGAACTAAAATATATGTGATTGAAAAACTTGAGCACCCTTTGAGACACCTGAATACTGGTATTTGTGAGCATTACAACAAATTATAGCACAGTGCTAAAAAAGAAGCAAGTAAATTGCCTTGAAAAAATAGTGTTTCCCATAATCTGTTTTTCATAGCATTTTAGAAAATGAGGGGTAAAGGTCTCTTGTATATTAACTATGGCACCATGTGAGTGGTATTCTTTATCAGTTGCTGAGCAACGGTCATACTCTGAATTTTTAAACTCATTAGCAAGCTGAACAGGCTGGCATTTGGCAGATGTTATTTGATTTTGTTTGGAGGGAAGTCAGTGGGGAAGACAGGAGAGACATTGAGCTCATTGTGTTATCTTGCTTCTCTTAATAAATTCTCATGATGTTTTAAACACATCTAAGGAGACTGAAAAGAACTCCTTAGTTTTCAGGTTATTCACAGAACTTTTATGTGATATATTTAGTAATATAAATGAAACACAGGACCCAAATTTTGTTAGCTTCAAAAATATTTTAATCTTTACCTAATTTTTTCTTGAAGTGTTTCAATCATTAGTAGTGGCTGAAGTAGCTTTATTTGAATCCTCCAATCATACAGGCATTTCTTAAATAACTCTGCCAGTGTACCTTGGCCTTGACTAAGAATATATTTTTTGTGTGTTCCAATTGTAGCCTTTTTTAATAGCAGAGCTGTCAATTGTTACAAATCTTTCAGTACTATGTGACATCAATGTGATGTGGTCATGCATCCACAAAGAACTCACTCTGCCTGGATTTTAAGATAGTGATGGCCAAACCTTATAAATCCTGGCAATGTGACTAAATAAGCTTAAGCCACTACAATTTTAAACTAATGAGTTGTAAACCAGTGGGGGACCTCTGCAGAGTGTAAGTGTAAGAGAAGTCAGATACTGGCAGATTTGTAACACTAATCCAAGAGCACAAATCTCCAGCTCAAATACCAGGTGCCAATGTACTGTTTTGTTGACTCATTAATGATAGTTTTAGCTTGGCTGTTTTACCTGATCTTCTGGAGCCAACTGATGAACTGGTGAAAAGAGATAATACTATTCCTTACTTTCTAAGGGTAAGGAGTATCTTCTTTGTCTAAGGACTCTTCACCCAAACCAATTATTTCCATGTGATTCAAAGGATCATCATGAATTATCACATTATGATTGTTAATTTTCATCTCAGTGGCACACATGGTGACCAATGCAGGTTATTCACAGTTGGCATTATATACAAATTTACATGGAGAAATTACTCAGACTGGCATCTGGAATACATGTTTTTAAATCCTACTACATTATTTAAATTGCAAATTCCTGATAGTTTTGCAAGTGGGTGCTGAGCAATTCTGGAAACTAATATTGCTTGACTTCTGGGTGTTTTGGACCTTTTCCAACCTGATTTGCCTGGTCACAGATACAGTCTACATATCTCAAAAACAGATACTACTAATATTGTAGAAAATAAGGTCTAGCAAAAGTATTGGACTGGCTTCTAAGACAAACAAAAAAGAGTGTCAGAGTAATATCCATACATTGCAACTAGCAAGAAAAAGGTATATAAGGAATGTTGGATATAGTGAAATAACCTGTTTTGTTAAAAAAACCCCAAAACTTAGGGAACATAGATCAGACTCACAAGTGAAATGGAAGTTTATAATACACAGACAGAATGTTCTGCATACAATGTGTAGTTGCTAAGTTAACTTCTTGCTGAAGGATATTGTGGATGCTAAAGTTTACATAAGCTTAAAAGGAGACAGAGTTCATAGGAGAGAAATCTGTTAGGGCCATTGGCTGAGAAAGCTTCTGAAGTACAAGTTACTGGGGTTGAGAAAGTCTTTAACATACTGAGGAAGTGCTACTACTTGCTTTCTCTGGTATTGTACATTTCATAGGTATCTGGTATTGGTCACACATCCTTTCAGTCTTACAGTTTACAACCATCTTTTATACAGCTATTCATCATTAATTCCTAACATATTAATGTTATAATACCATAGAATTGGAGTTTTTTGGTTTGGTTTGATTTTTTGTTTGGGTTTTTGTTTGGGTTTCTTTCTTTGTTTTTAAATCCCTCTCTCTTTTCTGTCTTTTTTTTTTTTTTTTTTTTTTTTTAGCCAGATTGGAGAATAAAAAAATAAAAGATGCAGGGTGAGTCCTCCAGGTGATATGTCTACACAAGTACTCTTCCTACTGTCTCCTTCCTGCACTGTGGAGTCACTGATAATGGACTACTACTGCTGCAATGAAACTAATTTTTTTTGTTTGTTGGTTTTGGTTTTTTTTTGTGCTCAGAGTGGCTTAAAGTTGAAGGAGAGGGAATTGCTGAAAATTCTAAAATCATCCTGATAAATGAAATTATGGAGCCTTCTTATGCAGGTTCAAAGATTAGGTTTCAAAAAGTTTTGTGTTCTAAATAATATCAGGACAATTTTCACCAAGCTTTATAAAGGTCTTTCTAGCACAAAGAGGGTTTTTTGACTCTCTAAGTTGCAGCTCTGTTGGATAGGGCAGATACTGCCAGGTAATTCTAAATTTTTTTATCTACTTCTAGCAGAAGTACATTATTAATTCATGTGATAAGTGGAACCGGAATTGTTGCTGTGTGATTGAAAGGAGGAAATAATAATAAAGACTAGCCTGATAGTTGCCTTTTCTTAACGATTAGCACACTCACAAAATACATCAATATAGAAAATAACAGTTACTTGATACAGTATTCCTTGAGTTCACAGAGTGATTGAGGTTGGAAGGGTTCTCTGGAGGTCATCTGGTCTAAGCCCCCTGCTCAGGAAGGGCAACCTAGAGCCAGCTACCCACAACCATATCTGGAGGGGGTTTGAATGCTTTTAAGGAAGGATAGTCCTTTGCCCTTCTGGGCAACCTGTGCAAGTGCTCAGTTGCCACCACAATAAAAAGTGTTTCCTGATGTTCAGATGGCAATTCTTGTGCTTCAGTTTGTGCCCATTGGATTTTGTCCGGCTACTGGGCACCCCTGAACAGAGCCTGTCTCTGTCCTCTTTGCATCCTCACTTCAGATATTTATATACTGAACAACCCCTTCAGCCTTCTTTTCTACAGACTGAACAGTTCCAGCATTCTTGGCTTTTTCTCATGGTGAGATGCTCCAGTCTCATACTCATCTTAGTGACTCTTTGTTGGATCCTCTCCAGTATGTCCATGTTTCTCTTGTATTAGATAGCCCAGAACTGGACCCAGAACCAGGTGGTGTATTTGTGGTTATGATCCTGATATGAGTGGGAGAGCCTACTTGGTTTATCAAGTGACAAGAAAGCCATCAAACCTTTCCTATACCTCACATATAAGCTTTCTTAGTTGGGTTTCACAGAAGAAGAGTGTTATGGGTGCTAAAAAATGTCTGCCTTGAATTTCCTCCATTACGACAGTGTAAAGGGGAAGGGAAGGGCTGATTTGCTCCCTACTGCAGCTGGCCCCCTGAGGGGATAGCCTTTGACCAAGACAAACCAAAGGGTACATGATAGCCTCCTAAATACCAATCTGATGGCTTGGGAAAGCATTCTGGATGGGAATATCTGAATTTGGTGGGGGAAGGTTTTTTTCTGCTCACTTCACTTTTCCCTGGCTGGGGGAGTGTTGTAGGAGAGGGTCAAGCATTCTTTTTTGTTGTTGTTGTTTTCCACTCACTTCTGGTCCCATTGGCACTGATGTCCAACTGTTGCTTTGCTTGGGCGCATGGTAGCTCTGGGGGTTCCCAGCTTACCCCAACCCTGCATGTCCTGTGTTGTCTCCTCTGCAAATTGCAGGGGCCAGCATTTTGGTGAGGGAGCCTCTATTCATCCCCTTGTTAGCGGCTTGCTTTTCTGCCCACCTGCTGCTGCAGCTGCCTCTTCCTTCACAGTGCCCTTGCTGTTTGTGGCTGTAACTGCACTGAAAGACAAAGTGGGACTTCAGTGTTTGAAAGTTCCAGTAATGTTGTTGTTGCTTGTTCTGTTTTTTTGTTTGTTTGTTTGTTTTTGTTTGTTGTGTGTATTCTTAGTAAAGAACTCTTATCCTCTCTTCTACATTTTCTGCCAAATGTCTTAATGTCAAAGGTTTTGGTCGCTTGAGGAGAGTGAGGCCCTCCTTCTAGTCCAGGAGGATTCCTCACTTTCCTTGATAGACATCTTGGTTTTGAAAAAACTGAGACAAAGAGCCACATAGTTTTCTGAATCTGACTTGGTGGGTAGAAAAGACCAAGATAAGACTAAATTGTGCTCTTCACTAAGTTGTGCAACACTGTTTGCCAGCACTGCATTCACACGACAAGAGGTTAACACTTGGGTTTCTGGACTAGAACCCTGTCACTCAGTACTTAGGTGGATGGGCAGAGCAAATTGGATAGTACATTTTAAGATTTCTCTTCTATGGCATCTGCATTTTTTTATCTTAGGTAAATCCATTCCTGTTCACACATACTTAAAAAGGAACGTTTTGGGCAGTGTGCATAGTATGTCAAATGCACAAGCATGCTGTCAGCTTGCTACTGACTGAAAGCTTAGATGACTAAGCGTATCTGTTTTAATTGCTGTTGAACAATTTAGGAGTCTAGAAAACCCTAGAAAATAATTAAAAAAAAAAAATCATAGAAGGTCCATACTTCCTTGGAAAGACACTTCTAAGAATGGGTGGGTTTTTTGTTAGGTTTGTTTTGGTGGAGGGTTTTTTTGTTTTTGTTTTTGTTTTTGTTTTTGTTTTTTTTGAGATGCTGTATAGTATAAATCTTCAATTTGAAGGAAAAATTCACAGGAACTTTTTAAAATTTCCCACGTTTGTGGAGCCAATTAAAAAAATTAACTTTCTGCACAGGAGACCTAGCAGCAAAACTTAGTTGGGTAGTCTTACCTTGTCATGATTTTTTTCACAGCCCATAAAAAACACTGTAAATGTGATATGATTGAGAGTGTCTGCACAGGGGAGGCCAAGAACTAGAATAACAAGATAGTTTGCAGGTCAAGAGAAAAGAGTGCATTAGTAGAGTTGGAGTAAGGAACTTGCACAGCCTGGATCCTCCGTTTAACTCGGTCAGTGCTGTTAGTCTTGTACTTTGATGAACTCTAAATTCACTGAGAAAAGGTAGAAAAGAAGTAACAGAGGAAGGGCTGAATGGATCCAGGAGCGGAAATGTGTTAAAGAACCTTTCACCTCAACAGTTATTTCATAATAAAGCAGACCCTTTCAAAAGAAGTTAAAGGGAGTTTCTGAAATGAATCTAGCCAAGGTCAGAAATTTTTATAATTCTTGTTATTTATCGACTTTCCAGTGATCTCTGAAGAATATACTCTTGGTCCCACTGTATGATGGACAGGTGCAAAATCACAAGTCTCTAACACTTTTAGCAAACATATAGAAAAAATAAAAAATAAAGGTATACAGTGAAAAAAACCCCAATCCAATAATGGTTCTTACTTAATGATACTTAGGGCTGAATTTAGCTTTTTCTAAGTTTAGTGTGCCATTGTCACTTCATTACTAAGGTAATTTAATGTAAAGGTGGATATTTTCCAGTGCAATACATCTGATTTTTCTTTAAAATATTTTAGACAGTACTCAGAAAATTCATCCTATTATTTTTGTGTAGGTTTCTTGTGTTAGTAGTATGGTGAAGGGTAAAGAAATAAGACAAAATGTTTAATTTATTAGCATTTGGAGAGATCTTTCTTTTCAAATACTGTCCGTAACTATTTCAATATATGTTGAGTAACAATATAAATAGAATTTATATGGATTGGTGTGCTAAGTTAAGTAAATAATGGGTCTGTTTACTGCAAGAAGCTGACACTGCAGTATCTCAAGGTTAATTTCTAATACTTAACTGTATTGATGATGATTTTATTTGAAGTTAGAACTCCATTTTTAATGAAGTACTTATCCTGCTTGACCATTTATAGCTTTAAATTTCCATCAAGTCTCGTATAACAGTGAACTTCTATGTTAAAAAAAAAAAAGTCGTCCTAACACAATGTAAATAAAATAAAAAATGAGCTAAAGAAACAACCACCCAACCAAGCAAACAAAAATACCCCAAAAAACTAGAATGCCAGTGATCTGCCAAATAAGGTTGTACAATAACAAGCCCAAGTGTGGAGGTCTTTCTTACTTGTTACAGGTAATGCAACATAATATTACCACTGTTAAAAGGTAGGTAATTTCTGTCTTAATTTCATGATATAAGCCATTATAATTGGAAAGAATTGAGGAAATTTGGAGTACACAATTTTTGGGGGAAGGAAGTCCTCACCCATGATTCAGTGGTTCATATGCTGTTCGCATGTGAACATGGATAACAGCACACAACACATGGATAACAGCTTTGTTTCCCACCTGCCTGTTTTACATGTTGGAGCATTCTGAGCATTAGTTACTACCACAGTTTCCTGGGTACCACAGGCATCCTTTACCTGAATGCTCAAACAACTTTTTATCTCTTTACTTATATTTTTGTTTACTTTAATCAGTAAGCAGTAACTACGGTGCTCATTTGGCCACTGAACACTTGATTACATACTGCTATATTTTCTTGCTGAATTAGAAATTTTATACTAGTTTTCCTGAAAGTTTATTCTCTGATTCTGCTTTTAGTGTGAAGACTGCAGTAGTGTGACTGAACCAAAGAGAGAAAGAGTAATTTCTGTTGGCCTAAGAAGTTCCTAGATTTTTTTTTTTTTAGTTCTTAGGAGTTATGTCATCTGGTATAAATACTATGAACAAATCCTAACAGTATTAGCTACTGTTGATGTGAAAGATTTAAGTCACCTTGATGGTGCTTTACTTCTGAGTGGTTATAGACTGATATACACTGAAAATTTTACAGTGCTTTATAATAATATTTATTGCTGTGCTCTCTTTTTAATGTATAAAGGTTATTCTTAGAAGAGAACTTATACTCTGTGGGTTAATTTAGCATAATTTAAGTACCAGAATCACATAGACTATAAAGTTCCTTTGGATTTCACTATAATTTTTCACTTCATAGCTAGATTCTGACTGCCTTCATGCTGATCTAAATCAAGATAACACCACCAAGAGGCTTGGACTTGATAACTTTTTTATAGTTTCTGTTATACAAGCAAGACTAATGTAGGACAGGGCTGTGACTGAAACAATACATTTTCCATGAGTTTCTTAGCTAAAAAGTGACAGTATTATTGGGGTTTGTGAGAATTTTATCTCCAGAATTGTGCACCAGTATCTGAATTGA
>JAWWEV010000115.1:94264201-94309773 GCA_035583235.1 Hafferia zeledoni
AAGTTTCTAAATCAATTTCTTTAACAAGCTTGAGCAAAAGTCTGTATGAATGAAAAAGAAGTGGAGACTTGGGAACTCTTAAAACTTCATCAATTAAGCCGTTTATTTTATGTTCTAAAAATACCAAATACTGTAGAACCCTTACCATATATGCAACATTCTCTCTGCAAAGGATATGGGTAATTCTTCAAAAGTAATATGATTGCACCTCCCAAAAAGATTTCAAAAAAACTTCACAGTAGGAAAAGTGATGATTATTCCATCAGAGTAAACTATTAAGACATGCCATGGAAGTGGCAGCAGTAAGATATTTCTTGCAAGTCAACCACACCAGCCCTCACGCTGTTACTGTTCTTGCTGTTTCAAATCTTCTCATCTTCAACCCAGAGTGTGGTTTGCTAAGAAGACATTGCTCACTCACAAAGGTTATAGGGCTCTTACGTCTGTTGTGTGCACAACAGTTGTATGGCATTGGGGTAAGAGCTTTTTTCCTGAGGAGTTACATTGAGAAAAAAATTTATTACGTCCAACACATCCAGACACACTAATTTGATCTTAAACTGCATTTCCTGTTTCAGACCAGGACAGAGCAAATTTTTGCAGTAGCCATAGGAGGTGGAGCCTGGAGGATGTGGATGTGGCTAGGAATTTAATCTATACCACCCCCTCACATCAATTACCAGGGGTGGGGCTAGGGGACACTGGCTTCTGAGAAGATGTTGATTTTCCAGTGGAACAAATTGTGGCAGCCTGGGGTCTATAGTGAGCACTTTTGCATGGGAATTGCCCTCTTTTTTGTATACTTCTGCTATTAATATTGTTGTTGTTTCTTTTAATTTTCTTATCTCATTCCTGTTTCCAGTAAATTGTTCTTTTCTCAACCTGTCATCTCTGCCTTTTGCACCTCTCATTCAGGGGGTGAGAGAAGTAGTTCATAGTCTTTTTAGTGGGAGTTCTAAATTTGGGAATATGAGTCCTAACCATGACACTGCAGATGTCTGTTGAGGTCAGATCTGGGCAATCTGGATGTATTATGCATATCTAGGTGCTAGTGAGAGTGTCTGTGTTAGCTGTCTTCACTTCCATAGGTACCTCTCTAATAGTCAGAGCTTTGGGCAATGGACCAGGAAGAAACAGAGCAGACCTCAAGAGATAATATTACTCTGGACCTGACCTGCAATTTGTGGAGGAGGATTATATAGGAGTTGCCCAGTTTGGGATAAAAAAAAGGTTTTCTAGTCCTTCTCATTAAAGAAATTTAGGAATAAAAGGTCATGAAAGGAAAGCAGGACTAATTACTTGTCTGTATGATAGTGGATTGTGATGTGCAGAAAAGCTTAATGATGATTTTATAGGGACTTGAGTTTTTTGCAATGTTAAGCAGTATGCGATAGCTGTTGTGCTGTGGAACATTCAAGCTGAAGTGCTACATAGACAAAACCTGTCCACTCCAAAAACCTAAAGGCTATACATTTATGATACAGGGCCTAGCATTTGTCAGAGGGAAGTGGGGTAGCCCAACTCGTTGGGGTACTCTCTAGTAGGACTGCATGAGACAGTGTGGAAAAATCTAGTTTTGCTTTTAAGCAGACAAACTTCAGACTTCATCCACCCTTTCAAAGAGATGAAATTGATTTCCGTGTGAGAATCATTACATGGCCTGTATACCATATGGGCCCTACTTAGCATCTTCATGCCCAAGTAGTTCACTGTCACTTGATGGAATCAATATGACATCTCATCCTCAAACGCTTCCTAGTGCAGGAAAATTGCTGTGTGAAACTTTAATAGGCATATTTTCCCCTTTTCACTGTTATTTTAAAATACAAAATTATCACGTACCTTTTCAAAGGTGAACAATGAGAAATAACAGTCTTTTGAGCATGAGGATTTTCATTCTTCTAATTAAGTAATTCTCTTTCTACCCAGTCATATAAATGGCAAGTGTGTGAAAAATGGTATCATATGGATGAAGAACACACAATGCACTACTCATGAATTTATCACTCTTGGAGTAAGGTTACCATTCTTTTTCTATTCTGCAGAATGTGAAAACACATGTGGATTCCTCAAAATATTGTGATTTCTATTATGAGAATGCTTTTGAACAGGTCTTATGTTTCTAGTAGACAATAATGCTTCCATAATTTGAGTTTAAGAGATCTGAAATACCTAAATAAGAAAAATGAATAAATTAAAAAAAAAAAAAAAGAAAAAAGAAGAGAAGTGCATGACATTTGTGTATTTGACCCATAACTAAAGGATCTAAAACATATTTCTAAGGATTCTCATATGCTTTAAAAATATTACAGACATAAATTAATTGCACAATATGTCTAATGGCAGTTGATCACAAAGCACATAGTTTCCCCAGGCCTTGTGAATAGTTCAGTAGAATGCAGGCATTAGAAAGACCTCCTTTAACCCATAATAAATAATCCATAAAGGTAAAGCATATCAATCTCAAATATATTGAATCTCATACTGCTTTTAAATGTGTTCAATTTTAGTTTGGATCATGAGTGCACTTCTGAGCTGACTCTTCCTATTGTACACATGTGCAGAGCTTTTCTTTGGTTTTTGGAATAGTCTTAAAGCATGCAAACTTTTCAGAGGCTAACCAGATTAAACTGCTGTTTAACTATTCATAAGTATTTGAGCCACCAAACTAGGACAG
This sequence comes from Hafferia zeledoni, assembly GCA_035583235.1. Taxonomy (NCBI): domain Eukaryota; kingdom Metazoa; phylum Chordata; class Aves; order Passeriformes; family Thamnophilidae; genus Hafferia; species Hafferia zeledoni. The sequence goes on from JAWWEV010000115.1 coordinate 94,266,879, forward strand.
AATTAGTTTTGAGTAAATCTCTGCAAAAGCCTATAATAGACATAAAACTTTTCTCAGGTCTACGAAGAGTTCTTTTTCCAGGACACCTGAAGGAATGTACCACATCAGCATTACCTCCCCTTGCTCCACTATGGCATAGACAAACATTCCATGTGTAAGCAAGGACTTAACTTATGTAAAGTCATCACAGTAAAGTATCTCTTGTAGGTTGTTGCTTTTTTCTTTTGTAAGTCAGCCCTGTTTTCACTGTCTTTTTCATAGGAAGAGCAAAAGAAACTAATGTATTGATGGTGCCATAGTGTTTTAGCTGGTGTATCTTTTGAGAAATCATTATTAAGGCAACATATTTAATTATTTCTGCCACTTTATTAAATATTTTCACACTTCTAGAGGTGCACCCTTGAAATCTCTGTTGAATTGCATTTCAAATTTCATACTCTAAATCATTATTGGATTAAAGTGTGATTTTTAAACTCTAATTTGGTAGCTACAAGAGAATGGAAAGGCAAATCTAGGGTGGACTGATTGTCTTCTATTCAAACCAGATTTTATTCTATTATTTGTGATGTTTCAGTCTTTTAACTATAATCAGAATTAATACTCTAGTTAAAAATTAGTTTCATCACTGTATTTTTTTAAAAAAATGTGATCTTAAATGAGTTTATAGAAGTTTTCCTTAATTTTTCATTAGTAAACTCTTCACTGTACATCATATATTTTCTCTATTTTTCATTACATTGGTGTAGTGATTGCCATTTTCCTTGTAATCATAGAATGAAATGGAACTTCTAGGTAAAGACTAAACAAATCTGGCTGAACATCATGTTTGAAATTGAATATCATTCTATTTGACACTGACTATAAGTGTTCATGTAGATGATATTTATGTATTTTTATGAACATATATATACATGTACGATAATAGAAGAGCTCAAAATAAGTTGGTCAGGAAGTGTGTAAGTTGTATAAAAGATGCAGGTTATCATCTTACTTACTCGAGGATTGTGCTTCAAATGATGGTGCCTTTAGGATTAACTTGGGAAATGACATGAATTTTTGCCTTCACAAACATAGAAATAAGAAAACAAGTACAATGATGAAGCTTCAAGACCCATGGGATATGGTTCACAGCTAGAATCATAAACTTCTTTTAAAGACCGGTGAAATGCATCCTTTTCCAAATATACTGCAGGATGACTTGTTTTGCATAGAGACTTGTTACCTGATGGAGGTTATGCATATTGGGTTAAAGAAATCTAAGAAAAGAGAATGGAGTATCTATTGTTCAGCCTTTTTTATTTGCTTTGTAACTCAATCTGACAAACACGACCTGACTTTTATTTTGTTAAAATCATTTTGTTCAACAGGCATGTCTTCCTTTCTTATCATTAGAAAGAATTACTGTGATCCCTTCAAAAAGTTTTTTTCAAAATAATTAAGAATGTTTTTGATACAATGATTTCTATTAAAAGTATGAATAATACTGCCTAATAAGCATGAGCTGTAGTACAAGTGAGTGAACATACAGTGTGTGACAGAAGCCAAGCTGAAAGGAAAATTCCATGCTGGAAAAGAATGTTTATTCAGTCTCTCAAAGATTCAGATTTGTAACACATAAGGCAGATGAATGTTCCTATATATGCATATGTTTTGTGCTGCAATGTTTGAACCTGGACCTTGTTGGGATACCTAAAACAAGAAGACTGACATTCATACTTCATTGATGCCCCTAAACTTCCTTTTCTGCCTATAAGGTATTGCTTAGAATTGCTTATTGCTTGATTAACTGTACAGGACATGATTTTTAAATAGGTTTTGTCTTTTCTTAGTCATAAGTTAGTAACTACCACAGGACTTCCTTTCTTTTGGAAATCAAGATCAGAGAGATTCTCCTGGTTTGCATCCATGATGGTATATATTTCATGACCTTTCATATTTCATACTGAGATAAAAGTATTACTGACTTCTCTTTTTTACTTTTGTGGTCATTTGCTATAAGCCAGCTCCTTGAGCAAATTGAAAGTCATATGGAAGGCTTAATAATCTGTGACACATATCATGAAAAGTACAAATGACTGCATATATCAAGACACTGCAACTGGTGCTTACTTTTATGTGAAAGTCTATATGAAACTGAGCCGAGTGTGCTGTATTATATAGTTGGCTCAGTACAACCTATTGTAAAAACTAAGAGCTGAATCCTAGTAGTAGATTATTTCCTCTGTGGTTAAAATATATGTTGAATCCTGTTATAGATATCATGCTTCAGATCTTTTGACTGGATTGTGCGTTGAATGATACATAGTATTTTTCTTAAAGCCTCCTCTCTATGAATCAAATAGACATGTTGGAATCCCAGTAGTTTTCATTTTTTAAACCAGAAAAATGTCATTCCTCAAATATGCTGGAAAAAATGCCTACTTGCTGAAAGTAAGGTTTAAAAAAGCTCATGAAGTGAAATAAATAACAATTCTCAATTCATTGCTTCATCTTCAAGATATTTTTTGAGTTTTGATCTTGAATATTAAATAAGCTTTATGATATTGAGCCCCATATATGACTAGTATGCCTTAAAACTCCAGTGTAAAGGTAAAATAGTATATGAAATACCAGCTACTTTCAGAAAAAAAAAAAAAAAAAAACAAAACCTGAAAAATTCATTACAAAAGCCTATATTTTCTCATTTCTGCTACTATAAACCTAATAGATTTTACTGTAGATATGAATTTTACTCAAGGGCAATATAGAATAACATAAATATCCATCAATAACATAAAAATTATGTCAAGTACTGTTAAGTGAAACAGTATAGAGTTGCGAATGTAAAACTGCATGCAGTATTTCTCAATGCTATCTTAAATATACAAAGTATTTAATAAAATTATGTCAAACATAGCACTAGACAATTCTTCCATTAGAAACATGACACGTGTCTTCATTCACATTTGATAGTCAAACTGTTCTTTAAGAAAACTTAAACTACTTAAAAGTTGTCTTAATGAAAAAGCCTGTTCATCTGTCTGTTCATATTGATACAACTTGTGTGTGAGTAGATTGAGAGACAGAAACTAAATGTGATTTCTGTCAGAAATATTCAAATATTCATCCAAATATTTGTGGTTACCTAAAATGCTCCCTAGCTATAGTTACACATCTCCACAAATAAAGTAGATTTCTGTAGCTCAGAAAAACTCATCTAATTTTACGTTTTAGTAACTATTTAGATATCCCATAATATAGAGAGTATTTAGTAAATATTATGTATTTTTTCCATGTCCATAATAGGTGCTTTCCTTCCACACCTATCCTGTAAGTAACTGCTCCTTTTCTGAGGAAGGTTTAAACAGATTCTGTCAATTCATTCAGATATCATTCTACTTTTAATATATGCAGTAGTTACTGTAATGATCATAGCAGACACATGCATTGTTTCTTAATCTTGTTTTTTTCTAAGTAATTATTTAATGGATTGTTTATGTAGACAAATATAAGACATGGAATGACAGGAATTTCCAAGTATATGCCTAATTTTCTTTATCTGTTCTTTGGGCAATTTTAGGTCCCTCTGGATCAGGGAGTGGATGGAACTAGAGGTTGAAGCAGAAATTGCATAAGCAAAGGGTCATACTTTTCCCCTCAAAACTTTTCATCAACAGCCTGCATCTGAATGAAGCTGTACATATAAAACTGCTCCCCTTGGCTTGCCCACTTCCCCTTGCCTTTTTTACAGGCAAGCACATACACTGTCATATCCTCGTTTATGCTGGGAAAAAGAGTAATCCTCAACCTTCAATGTGAAACCACTTTTGTGGTGCAGTGACTGACAAAATTACGCTGTTAGTCTTGTAAGGAAAACAGAAGGGGGAGGACAGTTTCACAGTACAGCTGTTCTTATTTCTAAGGACGTGTAATAAAGATGAGTAATGCTCTACGCATTGTTTATCCCATAAATAACATAATTATTTTATCCTTGCAAGACTGCATCATTATCAGAATTGCAGCAGAGAAAACTATGCACAGTTGAACAGCTGCTGAATCAGTAAAACATGTAAACCTGTGCTTATGTTTTACTTGATTAAAAGGGATACTGTAAAGCTTCATTTAAACTTAAGCAGAAATAGTAAGATAACAAATATTAAAATCTGTGCCCCACAAAAATGAAGTTTGCATCATTCTTGCCTTTTTCAGAGCCCTCAAACTTCAATAAAAGCTAGCAATGTGGCCCCTCTGCCCGAAGTCATGCTAGTGTCAATTAATAATTTTGGTAATTAATATTTTTACATAACTTAAAAAAAATATAAGTGAATAACTTTCCAATTTTTAAAAGAAATAAGGAATACTATTTGAAAAAAACAAGATTTCACATTGTCTAAAATTTTCTCAAATAGGACATTTAAAATATTCTGTATGCTAGCAGCAATATATTCAAAATTGGATATGAAATTGGAATTGTTTCTTAATTATTTTGGTATTTTTATTTCCTATTGATGCCAAAGACATAGATTGTCTAGGTATGACCGGCAGTCAGATAAAAGACTAAATGTTTCACAAGAGAGAGTAGAAGGCCGGTCAATATATCAGTAATACTGTGTTTGTTACCTGTCTGTAGATCCCTAGGTAAGTACTAAATAGGTTTGTAAGCTTTGTAGTTCCAAGTTGACAGGATGCATATTTAATACAGGAATAAAATTTCCATTGCCCCTCTGAACCTTGTCTTGCCATTCTTATAATATTAAATATTATTTTCCTAAAACTCCCCTCAATGGGACTTATTTACATGACTAAAATATGTTTATGTTGACGAACTCTGCAGAAGGAGGAATTTCATGGCTTATGTATTCAAGTATACCAGTACTCGTTAGTAAGATATATAATACCTTGTTGCTTAGATGCCTTACAAAGTAAATAATTTTCAAAATCGTAAGTTATGTAAATACAGATATTTTCATAAAATTAATATTTCTGGAGAGAGCAATTTAAAAATTTCTTTGGTTAATATTTGTTAGTAATGTAGAATAATTTTTGAATTATCATTTATATACTTATTTTTAATCATTTTTTCTTAACTTACATGCAAATAGCATCAGACACCATACGAAGCACATCCTGTGGAGGGGATTTTGCTAAATGGCTTCTTGAAAAAAAAAAAAAAATCAATCTTTTTGATGCCTAAGAAGGTTTTCCTAAACTTTTTTATACTTTTTCATCAATTCTAATCATATATTTATTGATTGAAGATTGTTCTAGGAAGTATTAATACAGTATACTGAGGTAATCAACTTTTGAAAGACAGGCAGTATCTATGTAGTTATTAAGACACTAATATAAAGAAATAAGTGCACCTATTATTTTTATTTTGGGGGGGGGGAAAGTAGAAATATATATTAAAAGAAGCAAAATCATCATTTTTCTGTATCTATGGTACATAGGGTCAAAAATGAAAGGCGCTGGTGTGAACTGAAGTATTATTTCCAGTAAAAATTGTTTAGAAGCTTGCAAACAAGATAAGAATTTTATTGAGAAAAGGAATAATCCCCATTTTATCTCTTCCTTTTCTATATACTTTTCTGTAATTTTTTTTTTTCTAATCTAGTTGAAAAAATGAAATAGTGTCATGAAGACTAAGGACACATTGTTCTAGTTTGATATTATCTAAATAAACAACCTTCACTTAGGGTGGAACAGAGGAATTGACAAAAGATTTTTGTTTTTCTGAGAAAACACCTACTTGCTTAGTCAGAGGAAAATATGCAAATATGTTTGCTGTCTGCTTTTTATAGTTCATAGATAAATACAACTTGTATACTGCATACACAAAATATGGCAAATTGCTTTTGAAAGAGTTAGAAGTTACAAACTTTTTCAATGGTACAGGGTGCAAAATTGTGGATGACTGGAAAGGTGCTCAGCAATTCACACAGGTACGCATGTTAATAAGTGCTTTGTAAATTCACATATGTAATGAAGCTGAATGAATCTGTGGAAGATTGTCATTCACAAGAATCAATAACAATATAGGCAGTAATGCAGAAAGCACACTGCTGTCCTTATTTAGAGCTTGGCATCTGGTACTTTGGCTTTGTCAAACTGCTGGCATGATATCCAGATATAAATCTTCTGGACAGTGGTATTGAAAATTTTTCAGTATTGAATTGAGCTAATCTTACTTTATTGATTGTGGTTATCTATCTTTCCTGAGATTCAATAGAATGCAAGGGAAACAGATGTGTTTTGCTTAAAATACTTGCATAAAATATCCCGTGTATTCTACATTGAAATATTGTATTCAGTGGATTTAACCACACTGAATGTACATGAATAAGATTACTACTATTGATTTATGGTGAATATCAACTAGAATCAAGTAGTGCTATATCATCCTATGTTTTAATGATTCATGTGGGTTCACTTATCTTTTGCACAGACATCACAAAATTGGTTTTGACTGAGAGTTTCAATTAGATAGTTAATTACCTAGCTGAGAATGTTTTGTGTGTGTGAATCTGCAGTTTTCTATGAAACAAACAATTTGCTTGAGTTCCTAGATGGCTTTTGTCTTGTCGTGAATGCTCTTTCTGTATTATGCGGGATATAGTATATAATTGTTTGGAAAAGAAATGTATTATGAATATCAATGATATTGCACCTTTACAGTGCTATGGTAAATGAAAACATAAAATTTGTATTGAACATGAATTAAGAAGTAGAGGAAATATTTTCAATGCTTTTTTGCTATGTATTATTTTGCCAAAGTATCAGCACTGTTGATTTCACTTTTAAACTGGTCATACTTTGGAGACACATAATTACCATGCTAAGCTGTGTGATATATTAGCATATGAGGAGAATAGTGCAGTCTCTTAAAGTTCTAAAGCAGCTTGGCAGCAATGACGTCTTCTTAGAGAAGGTAAATTGAAGAAGAGATTAGATTTTAAACCAGTTGTACCTGTAAGCTGGCTGTTTCTCAGGAAGGCTGTGCTGCCAGTCATAATCCTGGGGTTCAGAGAACGGTGAAGTTACCCGGCTGTCTGTTGTTTTGTAGTTGTCTGGATGGATCTGCTTGCTTGACTGAGAAGTACTGTGGCATGTCCCTAGTACTGAAAGCATCTCCAGTACCTGCCAAAGGGACAGCGTGGTTGCTGCTGCCATTTTCGATTTTGCTGACAGGTCCGGTCTTGCAATCGGAGCTCCCACAGAGAACTGTCCAGGTCCTATCCTGGTGAACATATGGAGAATGTAGACATCAAGGAGGAATGACTCTGGGCATTTGCAAAACATACTTGCAGCTATAAAGTCACATTCCCTTTTCCCAAGCCTTGCAAGCCCTGCATACCATGTTTTGGTCTATTGGTCTACTGGAAATGCTCTATTTAAAAAAAAAAAAAAAAAAAAAAAAAAAAGTGTTAAAAACCATTGTGGATTTGTTACTTAAGGAGAAGTTTTATAGAAATCACATTATTACTCTTCTCACTGCTTTCTGAGTGAAGCTTAGATGACTGTTTTGGCATAAAAATCCCAGATGGAATTGCTCCTAATTATGAAAGAAATCAATTTTTTTTCATGATTTCATGGCAGATTCTTTCATCCCTTATACTTTGAAAGGAAAGGAATCTCGCCACTCAATTTTATAAAATCATTGATATTTACAATATCCATGCTAAATGCTGTATTACATATTGACAGTGCTGCTCATCAAAGCTTTAATTACATAGCCTTTGTTGTTTAATAAAGATGACTTTCAAAGAGGAAACAATGGATCCCAGCACTTTTCCTCTTCTGTCTCATTAATTCCTCAAAGTTCTTATTGCCTCTGATTGCCACTATATTACTGTATTAATATTAACCTTCAATGGTGGGAGAGGTTGGAACCAGATGATCTTTAAGGTCACTTCCAATCCAAACCATTCTATTAACCTATAATTGAAATGTGCCAGAAAACATTTTCTGAAGCTGTTCTGTGGCTTTGAGGCCAGCCGTTACTGTGTGGCATCTTCCATAAAGCTAATCCACACTGAAAGTACCTTCTGGGAATGTTCCTTTGTTTATATTAACTCCTGACCTGTGGGGACACAATTTGGAGACTGCTATTTGACTTGTGTCAGAATCACGCTGAGACTGTGCAAACAAGAAGCGTGATCGTGTGCTGGGTTTTAGGCCTATTTAGATCATGTAATTTAGTAATAGTGCTGTATTCTTTTACAGGGAGTTGATTCTGGTTTTGCTTGGCTTGGTTTCCCATTAGAAATTCTAGTGTAGTATAAGAAATTCTGTAGCTATGCCTTTGATCTGCATTTAGCTTGAGTGATTTCCAGCATCTGAGTATAGCTGGTAGCTGTGCCTGGGTGGGAGTATGCTTAGAATAGATACATGAAACTGGATCCTTGTAATTAGTACATGCTCCACCCTGTGTTACAGAAACCACTCCAGAGTTACTTGTGTTGAGTAACTCCAATAGTTTCTGCTTACCAGGTTTGTCAATCACAATATAAGGTGTCTGATGAGTTTTTATAGTAAGAAATCTAGTTTTGTCATGCAGATACATCCTGTTATCTGCTGGCAAGCTGCTAAAATTTTAAATATATAAAATTCAAGGTTAAAATTATAGAATTGAGATGGATTTAGAGAGAAATTTTAAATTTGCTTTTGTTAATTTGGAAACTCAACTGCTAATTTTTCATTTCCATTCTGGGTTTTCAGTTTTTTGTGTAAGGTAGATGCTAAGTTGTCAGATTTTCAGATGACACAAAAAAGACTTCATTAGGCTCAAAGGAAACATTCTTCTTTGCCGCCTAACAGTAAATATGACAAAAGTACTTGCTTAAATATTATAAAAATATAGGGGGTTTACACATGTGCAGTTTCAAGATGAAATGTGTTATGTCTTGCGTATAAGAAAAATCATGTAAAATCAAAAAATTTGGTTTCTGTATCCTTATTTAGTCTCCCTTGCTTTCCTTCTCAAAATTGCACACATTTTCTAGCTGTAACAGTTGCCAAAGGATGGTAAATATCATTACCATATTGGCAATTGACCTTAAAAATAAAAAAATAAAAAAAAAATTATTTAGGTAAAAAAAATAAACCACTTCGTTCATTGAAGATGGTCACATGATGGTGCCTGGGTTTGGATTTTGAAATAAATATATCTATTAGTTTTAAAATATGGACCTACTAATTTAAATAATACATGAAGCCTCACCAAATCCAAGTAGGTTTACCAGCAAAATACTTGATCCCAGATAAATCCTGTCCTTGTTGCTGAGATTATGGCATTACAAGTGGCCTTGATGGCAGATAAATCCTAATTTAAAACACCAAGTCTAATTTAAAACATAAAGTCAAACATTGCCTACATCAATAGAATGCAAGAAAATCTGCATGTAAAGCTGAAGGTACTTTGAAATAGTTTTGTTCTAATTTATATTGAAATTATTTGTGTCTGAATTGGACTTGTCTAATGACAAAAGTTCTTTTCAGAGAGAATTTCATTCTTCAGTGATTATATCTAATTTTCATTAATGTTAGTAGATTATTTACAGGCTGTTTCATGAAAATAAATCCCTTTCTTATTGTGCAATGAGCTGTTGCTTGATGGATCTGGACTCTTTCTCTATGTTTCCATAATCAGAGTGGTTACACATCAAGCTAAATGACTAAAGATCTTTCTTGTATCTTTATTCTGAGTCATCTTCAATATTTTCCTTTGGCAAATCTGAGTACTGTAAAGAAGATATTTTTTCTGTCTTTCTCTTCTATATCTCTAGGAACCTGTGATATAGTGATATTTTCCATGCCTCACCATCATTCTTTTTCTGCTTTATCATCTATTTCTCATTTCAAGTATTTTCTAAAGGATTGCAAAAGAAGCAAATTATTAGTGAATTCAATTTTCAGACAACAATTTTTAAAAAAGCAACCTAAGGGCATCCTGTATGAAATTACACTTTTAATAGTTCAGAAATTGTGAAATCTAGAATTTCAATAGAGTTCATCTCATTTGTTTCCTATGTTAGAGGCAGCCAAGCCTGAATCGTTTGGTCATGAGAAGGTCAATAAAACAGCATTCTTTACCTGGAGAAGTGATGCAGGGCCATCTGTCAACTTCACCTTTTAATAAAATTGCCCAAAAGGAAACACACTGGGGAAAACAAGTAAAAACAAATGGAATTAGATTATTTAGACACTTAGAATGACCCTCACAGTAACTTTGTCTTCATATTCCCTGGGATGTCAGTCACCAATTTGCTGTGAGGCTGTTTGAAGACATTATACAAAAGATCACGATTAAATGTTTTTTGGAAATGCTTCACTTGAATTTAACCAGATTCCAAAATTAGTAAGGACATAACAACAAAAGAATGCAGGATCAAGTCTTTTCCTAGGGAAACTAATATATTTTTTGGTATGAGAGATTCCATTCTCTCTTCTGTGGGACTTAGCCTTCAAGAAAGTTGTTCATGAAGATAATTAATGCATAATTTGGAACTTATTAAGCACAAGGCTATAGAGTATTACATGCAGGAGTACTTTGCAATATCTCTTGTTGAAACTCTGTGTTTGCGTGTCTAAGAATATGAATTTAATCTTTACAAAAGACGGTCAGTGATTAGGGCGTGGTTGAATGTATGCAGTCTTTCATTTTAGGCTTTCCTGGCTAAAGCTTTTCTGTATGAATCTACTTTTTTATTTGCTTAGACATATCCCCATAGTTTTTAATTTTGCTGCATCTTGGTATATGATGACACCAAGAGGAGTAACTATTTAATCAAGCCTGTTTAACTGTGTTTTGTGAAGAAAGAAGCATGTAAAGACATTGTCAGATTCATATCTACTATATTGGCAATATTTTTCTTTGGGTTTTTTTGTACTGTGGGTGATTATACTAGTAGTATAGTACATGTATTTTAGACCGTAAGTAAGAGCAATATATATGCATTTTAATTTATTAACTATTGTGGATTAACTATGAAATCCTGGACACATTATTTTTTCTCTGCCTCAGTTCTGTAAAACAAAGATAAACAGTCTTTAGTTAATTACAGAGATGTTCTTTAAGAATCACTGGATTTTAAATACTTTGAAAATGTTAAATGTTGCCTCTGAGATAACTTGGTTGTAGCAGAAGCATTTTAGTTTGTGTAAAGTATTAAAAGTGAAAGCTGTGGTCAGCAAGAAATATGAGATACATTTATACAATGTTGGATTTCACATCTGTTAAAAGTATGTGTGTGTCCCAGACAGCGCATGACAAATTTGAAACTGATATACACTCTTAATAACATAATCATTGTATTTACTAACATGCATATTATAAAAAAAAAATCTGAAATATCTCGTCTGGTTGACTGTCTCTCTTCTGAGAATTTTTAAAAAGCATTTTAAAACAATTTGAATGTAATTATGATTCTTACACAAACATTTTAATCTGGCTTTTATCCTTTTATGAAGTATATCAATAAGCTCAGTTATCTCAAATAATACCTCTATAGAGGTTGGCAGGGACAACCTCTATAGAGGTTGTACCTTTGCAGGGACAATGTTTGATATGCTAAACTTATTAGGCTCTGAGTACCAACTTCTAATATTTCTTCTGCTGCTGAACTTTCCCCCACATCCCTCCTGAAGAATTTGAAAACCAGAATTGTTTTCTTCCCATAAATTTTCTACTGCTTTCTGAGAGAAAAATGAATCACTCTCCTTAGAACATTGTGTTACACTTAAAGAGAATTCATGCTTCCAGAATTATTTTTACTTCATTACGAACTAACAATAAAACAGTGCAATCTGTTTTCCGCTTCCAAAGTCTTTTCAAGAGTAACCTTACCTTGTTTTCATACCATACTCAAGGGAAATCCACAGAAGAAAATAGTGAGACATGCATAGTTTGTTTTTTTTGACAAATCTGTGAATAATTCCAGAAGGGGAATCAGCTTTCTGATAGCCTCAACAGAGTAGTTCTGAACATGTTACTATAATACATTAGAGTATATGTAATTTTAAAGATCAGGACAAAAGATTGATTAATTCAGTATACTGACCTTGAAGAGTATAAAATACTGACTCCCAAATAGCACTGGGAATGAATTTGAGATGTTGCTTTATTGGATGTTTGAAAGCATCTTTTCCATACTTGAATGACCCTCTGCATTGACCGACAGAATGACATTTTTTTTCTTGCATATCTTACATAGTTGCTGAAGAATAGTGAATACTGTGTGTGCCGTAGTTTCCTCAAAAATGTTTGACAAGGCTGACAGAGAGGAGAGGGTACAGTAGAAAACAAGGAAAAACCATTAAATTATCTTTCATTACTGGTGTGTCATGGGGAGTTTTTTCCTTTGTTTTTGGTTGTTGGGTTTTTTTGTTTGTTTGTTTGTTTTTTGTTTAGTTTGTTTTTTGTTTTGTTTTGGTTTTTTGACAGTTACCTTACCTTACAAACTAGGAAACATATTTCACTAAAGCTCCTCAGGCCTGCTTGTCACAGGCAGATACTTTGAGAGGAAAGAGATTTTTCTTATTACCACTAAAACAGACGCAGTCAGTCATCAGAGGAAGTGATAACTGTAACTCCCAAATTAATGTCTTTTAAGAACAGCACAGGGAGCAGTTAGTAGACGGGGAGCAAATGAGCTAACATGGATATGAGAGCTAGGGAGTTTCTTTCACTGAGATTAAAAAAAAAAAAAAACAAACAAAAACAAACCAGGCATTAGAGATATTTCTTTCATTTATGTTTCTTCATACCATCTTTATATGAAACAAGCTAATGATATTAGTAGTTCTGCTATGAACCCACAATCTGAACATTGTACACAAACCTTTGCAGCCAGTGGTATTAAATGAATTTTTCATATCAGTAATGATAAAGTTGTGACTCAGGGTTTTTTTGTCTACATTTCTGTTGTGTTTGTTGCATAGCACTGGTAATCTGTTTTCCCAAAGTCTTTCTGTTAGCTGAGCAAAATTTTTAACCTAAAAACCCCACAAACAAAACAAACCAAACAAATCGTAACCTTAGCCCTTACCATCCTCCCTGGCCCCATCAAACAACCCACAAAAAATCCCCAACTGCTGAACTTGATTCTTGCCGGAATCTGCACAGTATCTAAAAGAGTGATCATCAGAATTGGATCACTTGTGTTTCATTCCCAAAGAACAAAGCTTTTAGTGTGAGATTACTGCTAATTTCAGGACGGTCCCATGGTGTAATGGATAGCACTCTGAATCCCAAGGACCTGAGTTCGAGTCTCAGTGGGGACCATCCCCTGGCAGTTCAATGCCTGCCTGACATCTGATTCCATCAGATCTCAGATGCTCAGCAGCATCAGCCCCGGTTAGTACCGGGTGCTGTAGACAGTCCCAAGGACTTCACTGTCACTGTCCAAGCTCCCTCAGCCGTGGTAAATGGTCCTTAGGACTTAAACAATGGGGCCAGTTCTGCGCATGCTGTGCCTCACTTAAAAAATCCACTGCGAAGGCTGGAAGGGCACACCCACATGGGGAGAGCCCTGCCCAAATCTTAGTTTGCGAAGTCTGGCCATACTGCCAATTTCATAGTATAAAGTACTTCATGCTATGCTGATTTAAATAATCTTTATGACCATGTATATATATTGCTGTTATATAAGTCAGAAGCAAGTCAAAGATATTTTTCAATTTTTTTGACTGTGTTTCTAGGACTTGTTTTGCATATACTGAGACAGTTGGTTAATAACCTCATCAGTGATGACTTCTTATTTTTGTTCTGAGTGGTTTACAAACTAATTTTTAGAACACAGCTCCTTTAGTCTACAGAAGTATTTTATCCAAATCCCATAAAGGATGTTTGAGACACATCCATTCTTTTAGGAACCATATATATTCCTTCACTTACTTTATTTGCAATATGGCTGCAGCTCTTCTACTTCACATACAAACAACTTTCAATTTAGGTAGAGAAATACTGCAAGTATTAGAAAAAATAATCAACCAAACAAAAAACCCCCACCCAAACAATAATGGTGTTATGCTCTATCAGTCACTTGGAATATAGGCTAACCATTCCTCGTAAAATGAAAACTTCTAGGGTTCTCAACATTCCATAAGCACTGTAAACTTTAAAATTAAAAAAAATAATAATTTGGAAAAAAATATACTAGCCTTTCTCCTTAATTGTTTGTTTTGAAAGATGTTTCAAGATAATTACTGCTGATACTAAGAGAGGACTTGTATGATTTAGGACTTTTGGGTTCCTTTCTATATTTTGGAAGAAAATCTATTCACACAGATACACAATAATAGAAAAAAAAAATCCACATATTTTACAGTTTATTCAGAACTTTTGCAAACATTAAATGGTGCCTTTTAGTTCAACTTAGGAGAGGATATTTTTCAAGTAGTACATTCTCCATTCCAACTACAGTTCAAGATGACAGAGTTTGAATAGAACCATCAGAGCAATTAATGAATCAGTCTTTGGAAGAGCTTTTTATGGTCCATCCTTGGCTCAACAGAGCATTACTGAAAGAAACAGACACTGGTGGGCTGGGGAAGGAGGATGCAGCTTCTTCTCTGCCTCCTTTCTTCAGCTGGGTCCATTTTACTGTGATACCTTAGTGACAAGGAATGCACTTTCCCTGTAGAGTCCTACCAAAAGTTCAGTTACACAAAGTATGGAGTATGGTTATAGAGGTGTTGAACATCCTTCTATGTCTCTCAGATATTCAGTATCAGATCTGAAGCAGATCTACTAAAAATTATGAGAGATGTTACGGAACTGGGGGAATTTACAAGGGATGGTATGGCACCTAATAAATAAAAATAAATCTTCAGAACTCTTCTTTTTGCATGCATCTGATTTAATAATGACTTAAAGCATTGCATCCAATCATTTATAGTTCAGTTTTAATGGTTTTGAGAGTATATTACAATTGTGTAATTTGGAAGCTGTGTCTATAACTAAGAACCACACTAGTGAACAGACATTTGTGTCAGGACAGGACAAGGTGCAAATTATTGAATGAAAAAACAATGTATTGCATGGATAGCAATTATGAGGCAATCTGTTGTTGGCCTCTTTCTTCTTCCTGGGCTGTGCAAAAACTAGTTTCTGCAGCCCTAGGACAATAGCATTGTGTTATCTGTGGCTACAGCACTACAGATGGGAGATGTTTCCAAAACTGATAAATAAAATATAAACCTAGTAGAGTGCAAGGGAGGTTTATCTTTTCTGTTGCTAAGGTTCATGATGAGGCTTCTGTCCCTGGAGAATTTTTTATTTCTCTGTACTCACACAGAGAAATGTATGTACTGAATCCCCCCCAGTCTTGCCATGTTTGATTTACCTTTTTTTCATTGCCAAAATGCGTTAGTAGCATCCTTTAATATAAGTAATGTCTCTCAGTCTCACTCACTGCTGTATGTTTAAAAAATCTGTAAACTGTAATACCTAACAGTTTTTAAAATTGCAGTCTGTTTTTTAGGAAGCCACTGAAGCTTTGCTTTGCTGTGCACTTTTCTATACTTAAATGTTGTTTAGAGAACTTAAATTAACAGTGGATTTTAGAGTAGCATGATAATCTAAATGTCTCATAGCCCACAAACTATACTAATATTATTGCAGACTGAAAAACTCTTCTGCTTATTGGAACAGGATCCGCCTGTTTTCTTCAGTAAAAAGCACTGATATTGGTCAATGTGAATAAGTATGTTTTTTCTGGTAATTCAGTGTTGCAGGGCTGACAAGAGAAAAAATGCATGAGAAGGAGGAATGCACAGAAGTATTAGAGAACACATACTTCTTTCAGGAGCAGGCCCATCCGTGATGAGCTGATGTTACCTGAACAAGTCGTAAGGGCTTCCTCAGAAATCATTTCCACTCCAATACAGAGGCTCTTACTTCCTGTGCTTTCATAATTTCTTTAGGAAAAATGAAAAAGCTGTAATCGACATTCAGCACAGCATGGCTTTAAATATTAGGAATATATTTGTAGTCACACAAAAATTTATCCTGACATGTCTGTGCTTGAACCAATATATGAGGATACTAGTAAGTATGGTGCATCTGAGTCAGGAACCTCGCTTGAGTTACATGAATTTGGGTTGTGAGGAGTTAATCCAATCTCTGATAAAATATCTGTGAAAGCAACTCTGGGGTGGGGTATGCTCCAGGCCCCAGCTTAAGTCACTCGCAGCTTTTATCCTCACTTAATTAATTTACTAACTGCTTACTTCATGTCATGTGTTTCTAATCTCTTTTTGAATTTCCTCAATACATGTTATGCACATTTAAAAATCATTTGCATACAAAGCATTGATAAAAAGGCCCATCATTTCCAAGTATATTTCAAACATACCTACTACTCTCAGCCAGACTGTGTGCTTATTTTAAGACAATATATAACTTCAGAAACGAGGAAAAGAAAAGGTGATTATTCAGAAAGTCAAGGATATTGAGACTGGATGCAGTTTGCTTGGAAGCATTTTATATGATATTTTAATTTCTCCTGAAAATGTAATTTATTTTATAGTTTAGAAGTTCAAAGTTAACTTATGACTTGATGTGATGGTAAACTCTACTACCTACGGTGTGAACCAGTAATTATGTTTAAGGAAAAACTGATTATTTGTTATCATAGTGAGCAGAGTCTTTCCCTTTCAAAATTCTGAATTGTTCCTTAGTCTAATAAAGAACAAGAAGGCATATATGGGGGGAAAAACTCTGCTTTTACTGGCTAGAAAGGAAAGTAGAATAATTGAATGAAGTCAATCTAAGCTATCTCCAATCAAGGGAAGATCTTTCTGACCTCATTATGCTTTTTACCTGCTTTAGTAAGAAACTTAGATATCCTGATATTAAACTCTAGGTATAAAACTCTGAAGTGTGGAATACATAAACAGCTGTTTGGACCTTAATTCTGTATCTAGTGTAAAAAGTTCAGTATATTATTGAAATGAAATTCAGAGTGTATAGCGCTTGAATTAGGGATGATTGTACGAATCTATAGAAAGCATTAAAAGGAACACATAAATAAAACTCTGAATGAGATACATATATTTATCTATATAGAGATTTATGTATGTAGGCATGGCTATGTTTACATCCCCAGACGAATAGTACTCTTTAACTGCATTGTGTCATCTTTCCTTTCCCTTCCCAACATGTTGCTGCTGTGTGCTGTAATGAATCCAAGCTTGTCTGTACATGTTAAGTGTACTGTGAGAAGTCCCTCTGGGGATTTAACTTTCAGGACATTGAACTTGTGAAACCCAGCTGGGACTAGAAGGCAGAAGAGGACAGAAAACATTCCAGTCACTCAGGAGAGAAACACCCTAGTCAAATATCGTATGGTCTGCAGAAAGCACATACAGCTACAGTTCTCAAATGCTTACCTAAATATGTTTTTTTTTCTTGCAAATCCACATCTACATCCTACTGAATTAGAAATATGAAAGATTTTGGTGTCTTTAATGGTTCATTGTCACTTTAGTCTAGTAGTACTAAATTACAGGGAAAGCTGGATGAGGAAGAGAAACTATAAGACATAAAGTAGGAGAGAAAAGGCAAATCCAACTTCTGAAAAACTGCAAAAAACATTACAAGCATTTACTTCTGAAAATGTCAGTTTGAGTTATGATTTCTACTAGTTGCAAAGTATATGGAACTTTGATATAGATTGTCAAAGAAATGGAAATGCTTACTTCTTAGTTCTGAGTTAGGTATCTGAATATTTTTGAACATCTTTAAGAATCCCTGTGTTTTATTTTATGATGTTTAGAATGACAATAAAGTTGCTTGATTACCTCCAGGGCACCTGTGCACACAGAGGCACACACATTTGCTTTCAAAAATTGCAATCGATAATAATAATTGTAATGAAGAGGAAATAGAATACAAGTAATTGAAAAGATTTGACTTTTTTATATTTTTAGAGGAATAAATGTAAATTTTATAATATAGTAATGTGTATGAAGATTTTTTTTAAGAAATGAGACATAGTTACCAGTTTAAAAATCAAGTACCATCTTATAGTTAATGATGTGATATATAAAAATACAAAAATATGCTACACTAGTATAAAAAATAGAGTGCAATTTATTTTTAGTTGAGTATATTTTATTTGTAATTACATTTATTTTAATATTTTAAATAAACCAACCTGTTTATCTTTTCTGCTTGTAGATCTATTACTTCAAATAAATACTTAATTTGCTCAAGATCGGAAAAAAGTCATAAAACACTGACCACTGCACACTTCTCTGAGTCAAAACAGTAACTTTTTCCAGTGAGTGCACTGTCTGTATAATAGGCTCAATGTTACAGCAAATGCATGCCAAAACTGTTTTTCTTTTCAGTATTGTGTGAATATTGAGAGCTATATTGTTGGTTTAAGAGCAATTGACCTAGCTTAACATGTATTGTTCCCTAAGGAGTTTAAAAGTAACTTGAAATACCTCAGTTATAAGTATTCATTAAGAACTTTAAATGATATCACTGACTAGTTTTAGAATTACCTTTAATTACTCTGAGACAAGTTTGGAGTCAAAATAAGAATTAGGCTCTGAAAACTTTAAAAACCCCAACAGCGACAACAAAATCCCTGGTTCCCTATCTTTGGACATATGCATAGAATAGAACAGACTGTGCACTTTGTTACTTGTTTTCCCACCAGTGGTTTTTCAATTTCCTTATTTTTAAAAGATTTCAGGGTCAATCTCTTCAAAAATCCCTAAACATTTTAACATTCTGAAGATCAAGAGCTGTAACTCCCATTTTCAGGTAAAAAAATCAACCATCTGCTATCCTAATGCCATTTAAGGGTACAAATTTAATGTGATTTGATTTGGTTTTATTTTGTTGGGGGATAGATGGCAGGGTATATTACTTTTCCAAAGAGTACAGTATTTTTTGAAGACTCCTTCTGTTATGTAAATTTGTTTTATGTGTGTGGTCTTTTCACTATTGTATTGATTTTGTTCTCTGATTTTATACGGCTTTTAGAAATCCCTTCCAAATTTTACGTGAAAATGAGGAATGCAAAAAACTGCACTTGATTTTTGAATGACTTTATTTAAAAAAGAATTTGAAAAATAGTTGTTTAAAAATTATATTGCCCTTCAAACTCTTTGCACTTTCTAAGTTGTTATTTATGTATGCTAGGAAATAAATGTCAACGAGAGATTCTGAAGTTCTTCTGGTCTTTCACATAGTTAATATTTCTCAACCTTGTTATCTTTATAAATGATGAATCCTTATAATTCAATGTTTAAACAAGCTAAACATTTGCTTCTCACCAGCACTGCTGAAATAACTTGGTAACTACAGTAACCTGCTGTATTCTTTCCTTTTCCAGCAGTTCAGTAAATCTTTTATGCAGAAGATCATATTATGAAGGTAGGAATCCCAGAAGGTTATGTGAGAGGAATGATGAAACCCTGTCACTGAATCTTTTAAGAAATCTCTAAATTTCACATTTCCCGCAGGCCTCCTGTCAGCATGGAGCCCTGTCCCCCATACCATTAATTTCCTTATTTATTGTAGGTTTATGACACTGACCAGATATATCTGCTCCACTAATAAAATCTATAATTATATTCCTTAAAGAAAAGAAAACAAATGCACAGTAAGGGATGTTTTACTGACATTTCTGTAAGGCAGCTAACAAATATCCTCTCTTTTTCTTATAAATGTGTGAACTCATCCAGGGCAACTTCTTCATTAGCAGTGCTAATCAGTAAGGTGAATGAAACATCCTCTACGTTTTCATGCTGAAATGAAAAGGCAGTTTGAAGTTTGTTAATTTATAATAATAGAAGAATAAATTAAATAAAATTAAATAGAAGAATAAATTAAATAAAAATAAATTAAAATTAACTTTACTTCTATATTTTACTGATAAATGTACTAAAAATGTACTCCTTATGTTTCCAAGACAGACATTATCTCATAGCTATCATATGGTCGAGAACATATTTATTGGTTTTCCAGCATGCTGTCTTTTGAACAAGTTGTTCAAAACAATAAGACCTAAATCTGGCACATTATATAAAATTTTCTTGAAGAACTAGGAAAGGCTAATTAGAATGGAAAGACTGAAAAAATCAGTTGAAATGTAAAACCCACACAGAGCTCTTGTCTGGTAAACAAGACGAGTCCTGGACTCCTGTGGTATATAAGTAATGAGAGAAAGACAATTCTAACAGCATTTCATTTTAGAGGATAATCAAAGACCCAGTGAGACATCATAATTTGGCACTGACGTGAGATAAAACAAACTTTGAGATTTTGTTATTTTTATTTCTATCTGCACTCTCTTCTAAAATCTTGGAATCTACTGTGGCATTGGTTGTATTTCATCATATCATCTTGAAAGTGTATCTAGGGCAGATTAAAATGGTATAGATCATCACCCTCCTTTTTCCTTTGTCTAGAAACTGAGAATATATATATATAATCCTGTAACAAAAAAACACATTGTAACAATTTGTCTTTTCTACTTAATATCAGAGTTCAGTATTTTCTGCTCAGGCTCCTTTATAAATTCCACACACAGAGTCTTTAATGTGTAATACCAAAGTTACTCATTCGAAGTTACTTGACATTATTTGGATTTAGCAGAGTGATGTAGCAACTCACTTAAATCCTAATGTATGTAAAGAACCCGCTAGAGACAGGTTTCAGGTATATGTTACAACTATCAGTGTTCCAGTGGAGATCTATAACATCTATTTTCCTTCAAGAGATGAAGATCAGGTGTTGGACATAGTCCAAACCTCAGTTTTTGTTGAATTACTCCCTTCAGTGTCTACAGCATCCTATGCTCTTTTTCCATTATGAAACAGTCACCCAGATAAATCCCCAGCTGAATGTTTAAGCACAACCTTGTCTCCAGTGCTTCAACAGGGTTTTACATTTATTTCAAAGGAATCTAGACAGCTACTAAACCCATTATAAATGGGACTTATCACAGAGTTAGTTGCTTACTGAGGGAATTTGCAACTTCCCACAAATGGGATCCTCTCTTGGACATACTACAAATTCACTCTTTTATAGCTATTATTTTTGTAGTCTGTTCCACTGATCTACAGTTCTATTGCTCTCAGGTTGTAAAGTTCTTTGTACATTAAGCACATAATTGGTATTTCTTTGTTCTTAATTGCATCTGCTATAAAACTGGATTTTTCAGGACAAGTAGCAAACCATTGATTTAGACCAGCAATTCAGCTTGTTTGGGGTAGACACTCCCTCTACCCTGATCATTTCTACATCTATAATTATGTATTTCCAGCCTTATGGTTCTCATATTGAGGGAGCACTACACAATAATCTACTTGTCAAGTTTCCTGAACAGATTCTCAAAGTGTTGTCCTTTTGACAGGTGCCCATTTGCTTGAGAAAAACAGAACATTCTCACAGGCCTCATGTCACAGCTCATTGAAATAACTGTGGGGCCAAGACACTTCTCTGCAGATTTCAGTAGATTTGCATGCTGTATCTAATTTACACTACTGTTTGTGGGATGAAGGAGCAGGGCGTCCTACTCCTTAAGCTTAATACTGAACACCAGCTCTCCCAGCACAGCAGTGGGTAGCCCAGGCAGTGACCTCTTCATTAATCCTTTGAGTAAACATTTCCACCAAACACAGGTGCATTCCCCAGGCATGCTGTCTGGAGGGTGTTTCCTTCTAGTATTTTTGGGAGCAGTTGGATGGTATTTTGGTTTGTTTAAGCACCTCCATGGACTGAAGTCCCACCCTAGAGCCCTGGTGTTTATTGTTCCTCATGCCTGTTTCTGTAACTCAACTATTCATATTCCTTTCATAAACTTAGGGAGAAGCATTTACACAACCCTTCCATGCATTAGTGGATCCATTCAGGTGATCTAACCGTGATCTAACCATTCACCCAGACCCCCTGGGTGTCCTTGGCACTGAACTCGGCTCCCTTCACAGCAACCCCTCTCTTCTCCATGCCCTTCCCTCGCTTCATGGCTTCCTGGCACTCTGGAACCAGTCACATCTTCTTTCTTTAAACCATCTGCTAGCTTTTTCTTTTGCAAAATGTGGTGAAAAATTGGCTCATACAATTGTGGGTCATCTCTACTTTATCCATCACAAATTGATGCAGTAGTTAAAACCAGAAAAGCTTTCAGTCTTTTCCATTTGTACTTTGGCTTTTTGGTGAGTCTTTTGTTTTAAAAAAATACTGAATCAGATGCAGTATTACCAGTAATTCACTCTGTTTTAACTTATTTTCTCCCACCATCCTAGTACCATTTCAATCTAGTCGAAAGAATCACAGAATGAACTAGGTTGGAGAAGACCTCTGAGATCATCAAGTCCAATCTGTCACCTAACACCACCTTGTCAGCTAGACCATGGCACAAAGTGCCACATCCACTCTTTTCTTAAGCACGCCCAGGGATGGTGACCCCACCACCTCCCTGGACAGCCCATTCCAATGCCCATGTACTCTTTCTTTGAAGAACTTTCTAATGGCCAATCTAAGCCTCCCCTGGTGCTTATCCTGTTGCTGGTTGCCTAGGAGAAGAGACCAATCCCCACCTGGCTACTTCTTCCTTTCAGGCAGTTGTAGAGAGTGATATGGTCTCCCCTGAACCTCTTCCTCTTCAGGCTAAACACCCCCAGCTCCCTCAGCCACTCCTCATAGGACTTGTGCTCCAGTCCTTTCACTGGATTTATTGCCCTTCTCTGGACACACTCCAGCACCTCAAAAGCCTTCCTAACCTGAAGGACGCAGAACTTGAGGTGTGGCCTAACCACTGCTGAGTAAATGGGAAGAATCACTGCCCTGGTCCAGCTGGCCACACTATTTCTGATAAAGGCCAGGATGCCATTGGCTTTCTTGCCCACCTGAGCACACTGCTGGCTCACTGTAGAGAAAGAGAACTTACTAAAAAGAAATAAACCTTTTTACAGAAAATAAATACCTAAACTGTAATATTAAAAGATAAATTCTGTTATTTTATTCTATTTTCATTTATATATTCAGAAAAAAAATTTAAAAAAGATGACCATATTTTACTATTTTTAACAGAGACAAAGTAAAAAATGAAATAAATAAAATATTGAGATACTGTACTGTAATTGTTTTGCTGGATTAAAAAAAGGAACAAAAACCTAATAAAACAAGGCAACTCCAGCATACATGTGGTTGGTTTACATTCAACAATTTTTGTTCAGCTGGATAATTATGGATAATTTTCTCCCCATATATTATACTAATAAAGACATTCATGTTGTTTCAGACTATCTTAGTGCTATTTTATCCTGGAAAAATGGTTTTCTGGTTCTTAAAAAAACCCACAAATTTGTGGAATTTGATCTGCAACTGCAGCCTGAACAAATGATAGCTGGAGCTCTGCAATTTCAGTTGTGTAGTTTGAGAACTAATCCTTATTGGTTACCAAATTTCTCATCGAACTGCTGAGATAACTGTTCGGTAATCAGAATTCAAAGGGATTGCTATTTGAGGCGTACTTAAATAAGAGTAATACTTTACTGGCTTTAATTACCACACCTGTAAATGCCCTTATGTTGTGTAGCAGTTTAAATTAGATTGTATTTTTTGCTGTTTTTTGATTTTCAGTGATCATTTTTCAGCATGTGTGCATGTTTTTTTCTTTGTTGAATGTATTATTAGCATTACAATTTTTCTTATTTTTTATTTACATGGATTTTAGCTTTTTTATGTGAATGCACATGTAAGTAAAAAGACTGCTCTCCTCAATAATATATAAGATGATTCTTGGATCCCAAAGTCTGTAAAAATTATGTATCATTGATGCCGAGAGCATCAATCCAGCTTTTAAATAGCAGATAACCAATGAATGACAATACATTTATGAAGAATTGTGAATGATGGATGTACACTACTGCTAATGTATGCTACCATCATGATATCTATTTAAAAGTTATGAATCATTGCAAATCTCTTCAAATGCCATGCTGGTCTAAATTAATGCAGAAAATGTTTCCCCATGGAAGGAAATAACTTAAAAAATTAAATTACATTTCTCAGTTTTAGAGCTGCTATTACAAATTAGATTCATATATATATATATTATTACATTACATAGAGAACCACAATTTCCAAAGACAATTAAAACAAAACAGATAGCTTATCACAGCTTCAGTCTCAGAGTCCTTTATCAATCACAAATAAATACAGTCATACTCATAAATCTGTAACTCCCAGATCTGGTTTTATTTTCCCAAATGCTGCTCTTAGTTAACATGACCTTCAGTTTATGTATACTGTAAAGACAACAACCTGAAATGCAAACACAAAATTTAGAGTAGGTTAAATGCAGTTTGTACAATTCACCTATTCCTAGATCTGTGCATTAACTTTCATTGTTTTACAGTCACATCTTCCCATTTTATTTTTTTTCTCTTTTGTAATAAACGTTTCCCTCTCACACTTAAAAAGGTGTTAGAGACAAACTTCATGCCCATTTCCTCTTGAGAAAACATTCTTTTCCCCTGACCAATTCTGCTATCCTAGACTTTACCTGCTCCCCTGCTTTGAAATGAACAGCTTTGCCTGTCTTCGGTGTGTTTCCTGTTCCAAGTCTTCATGTGGATACTTGCATAGGTTTTATTATCAGACTTTTGTTTTCATTTAGGCTTCAAAAATATTCCACTCTCTATTCCTTTTTCCTCCATTACACTTTTTCAAGCTACTCTCCCCGTGAAGTTATTTGTCTTTATCACAGGCATTGTTCAATCATTAACTAAAGTAAGTAAGATTAATTCAGTATTCTCTCAAATCTGGAGACTGAATCACATACCAGAGACAGTGAAGAATTTTAGACATGCAAGGAGGCATTGGAAAAATGCAGAATTTAATTCTGTTGTATGTATTCACATTAACTACTAATTACCCGCTTTTTCAGACAAAAAACAACAATTAAAAAAAAAAAAAAAAAACAAACCTTCCCAAAAACACATTATATGAAACTGAGAATTTTTAAGTGTTTGTTTTTGATGTTCATTTGTTTTATTACTCATTGCGTGGAAAAAGTAATACTCAAGTAACTTCTTTTAATTTAAAAGTACTTCTTTATATATGTTGAATAGTTTAGGGTAATATAAAACAATGAAGAAAATTGACTAGTCTGAAGCCAGGTAGTCCAGTACACATATCTATTCAAATATGAACAATAAATTTCACAGGGAACACTAATATTTTTCTACATCAGCCCATCCATGTTTAATATGCATTCTGTCCTGTTATAGGTGATTAGAAATAAAGGCACTGAAAATTATTTTTGTTGTAATTGGTTTCCCTCCCATTGAAATTGTAGAGGAATATGCCTACAAAGGCAGAAGCTGAACTTGAGTCTAATAGATTTCTCTGCTAGATAATAATATGAGACACATACTGGTCTTTCCCCAGTGGCATTTATATTGTGCTATATGAACCTTGGAAACTTGATTTGAATCATCACATCACCTTTTTCACTCCTTAGGAAGTGGACATAAAGAAAATTACTTCTATGAAAAATAGAATAAAATGAAGGCTTTGTCCAAATATAATGCTGGCACTGACAAAATGAAGCCATTAGGTATAGATCTAAGAAGGAGAATGCTGAGTCTACCAATTATATATCTTTTGGATGTGGTGACATCCAAAAAACATGTCCATAATACTCTTACCAGTAATTGTTTACAATGATGTGTAACAGCTTGTGTAAAAATATTGAAGAGAAATCCTCAGTCAGTGTGCTTAAGACAGTGTTATTTTCCAATGGAAGTAAAAGCTGCTTGTGTTATCAGGACATCAGCTTTTATTACATCAGCATTGGCATTGACAGTTGTTAGCAGATCCTCATGGTTTTAATTTTTTAGCTATAGTTTATCCTAAACAATAGCATCTAAGGGTTCTCCAGAAAAGACATCCTTTATGAATATTTGGTCCGTGGCAATGATCCAGATGCAGCAAAGCTGCAACTCAGACTTGTGTATGCTTAGGAAGCTGTGGCAAACCAGGTTTTCTCTTTGTGAAAGGGTGACATGATTGTGAGAAGCTCAGCCTTATTATATATTAAGGTTGACTCCTCACTGTACCAGAAAAATGCCTAAACAGCCTCATAGTTAGGTCCTCAATATTTTTTTCCAATTAATACATACAGTATATTTGCTGCTACCTTTCCAGAGCACCTGCAGAGACATCCCACTTTTGGAAACTAGACAATCAAGCATAATTGTTAATAGTAATAGTGTTATTCTTTGCATAGAGACTCATGATACCTTTCATAGCTTTGACATATATCCCATTTTCTGTCACCTTTTTTGTTGTCATTGTCAGTGAGCTGTATGTTTACATCCTGTAGGCTTCTTTGCTCCTCTCTTATAAAGCAGAGAGGAGATTATGTGGCAATTAACATTTTGCTCATAGCAGTTAGTAACCTCACCCACTTGTTTACTGGAGGGAACTGGAAAATTCTACAGGTTGACTCTTCCTAACTCATTTCGTAATGTTAGGGAAGTAAAAGACACATAATAAATAGGCATATTTTTTAAAACATATTAGATATAGTCAAAGAAATTATTCAAGTAGATCTGTTCTATGAAGCTTCTGGTTTTGTCATTTTTAATACTTGGAAATTATCTAATGCGATTATTTCCGTAATGTAATTGTGCTACTAATTGAAAGAGACTTAATAAGCACAATACTGAGATCTTAGTTTTTTTAAAAAAATTAGCATTGTGCATATAAACTAATTAAAATGTGTTCTATGGGTCTTTAAACTTACTTAGTTTTAATTGCCAGATTATTGTTTTAAAATGGAAGTGTGTTTTTTTATAATTCTCAATAACAATAGTGTATGGCAAATAGTTCAAGCTGAAAGTGATTACCAATTAAGCAAATTCTACTCTGGGTCTATATGTCCCCTGGAGTCAGAAGTATTTTAAATAAAATTGTTTAATAAAAATAAAGAGGTGTGGTTTTTTTCTTTATTGAGTATTACCAAATAGAAATTAATAGGTGAAGCCTTGATATACTGTATTCGCCAAACATTAAATCAGATGAAATAAAGATCAGAACAACTATTCCTTCAGGTAGAAAAGGAGCAGATCTCACTGGTAGGAATCTGTATAAAAACTCAAACCTTCTGGCTTTACTGCTGGGAAATACATAATTAACTTCCACTCTATTTCTGATATGAATAAAAATTAATTTAATATTCTGCTTCAGATGTGTAGAATACTTTTGTGCCAGTATTTTACAAGCAGCATTCCCTGAAATCCACATTTATCACCGTCTTATCATTTCGAAACAAAATATTTGCTGTATTCTTCTAGTAGACTTTAAGTGTTAAGATTTTACCCACTATACTCATGTAGAAACCACACCACTCAGAAATTGGGTACTTCCTTTTTCTTCTTGCTGTGGGCAGTATATTAGTATAGAATGATTTTTGAGCTTGCTCTGACTTCTGAATCAACCAACTGGGCTACCACAAGCACACCAGGGTTAATTAGCTCTGTTGTGCTGTCTTGGTATTTTGCTTTTGCTATGTGTGAGACAGGTTGTTCAGAACTACCTCAGATGGGTCTTATTTCATCTACCTCTCCACATCCCATTTGTGAAGTTTTATAATAATGTATGAGGAAGTCCTTGGTTTCAAAAAACAAAACAAAACAAACAAACTAACTAACTAAAAACCAAACCAAAGCAAAAACCCCCAGAAACTTAAAAGGACTGTCCATGTAGTTCTTTGAGTACTCACTGGGAAGTGAGATGTTACATACCTGCATTAAATATCAAATTGATGAGAAACAAAAACGTACTACACAAAAACATGCACTAACTGTGATTTTCCCCACTTCAATGCAACTGCCTTAACCATAAATCTTCTGTGTCATTTTTCCTCTTGTTCTGTCATTTTTCTTTGGGTTTTGTGTGTGTGTGTGTGTGTGTTGTTTGTTTTGGGTTTTTGGGGTTTTTTTTTGTTTTTTTTGTTTTTTTTTTGTTTTTGGTTTTTTTCTTGCTTGGTTTTATTATTCTGTTTTTGTGTTTTGCTTTCTTTTTATCTTTTTTTTTTTTTTTTTCTTGTGTATTTATAGTTACAATAAGATGAGTGACAGATGCCCCTAGCCCCAGTGTACTCCAGAGCTGGGTGGTTAGGACTGTCTTTCTCATGAGAAGTATGGATATCTGTGCAATTAAGAGCAAGCTGAGCTATTGTAGTCTGAATTTTATTACTCTCTAAACCACAGAATCAAACTAGGTGAGTCATGATCTGTGCAAGATCCTACATGATCTATAAAACTGTATAATTCTCATGAAGTTTTAGTTTAAAATATGATGAAATGTTTCACCGTGATTTGCAAGATATTTGATGACTGACAAAGTTCTGCAATCCAAAATATTTAGAGATAAGTAACCCAGATTTTGATATAAAAGTATGGGATCTGAGATTGAATCTCTGGTCTTCATTTCCCAGACTGGTGCATACCCAGATCTTTATGGACACATCGCAGGTGACTGCAATCTGCTGCCTTAGATTGCTCTGTAAACTATTGGGTCCCAATTCAGGCCCTTTGAACTCTGCCCATCATTCTGAAGGAAAATTTCTTTTGTCCAGGTTCCTGATTCTAGTTTTGTACCCCAGAAAACATGCATTTTATTGACCTGACATTTTCCCATTTAGAATTACCCTCAGTTACCCTTAGACACGAGCAGTACAGCTGTCTACATGACCCTATAATCACCTTATATTCAGTTTAAAAAAAAAAAAAAAAAAAAAAAAAAAAAAAAAAAAAAAAGGTACAATTCATCTATTTCAGATAATATTAGGAAAGTGTTTCTTTTCTTCCATTGCCTTTGAGGAGGCTTAAATTAATTTATATTGCGCACAACAGCTTTTAATCAGATGTACACCATCCTCTATTCCCATAAAGCAGTGAAAACACCCAGAGGGAAATATTTACTTGTTCTATGGAACTAGGAGCTATGTAAGACAAGGTGCACAGGTGCTAATCCAGGAGGTCAAGTAAAAAATGTGTTGATTATGTGTTGTATATTTATATTATAGAAAATCTGAAATATTGCAGAGAGCTGCAGGATGCAGTGAATTCTAAAATTCTGTATATGCTTCAGGCTAGGTAAAGAGACTTGTGCTATGCAAGTAAAAAATTGGTAATATATGTAGTGATGTATGGGTTAAATCTTTATATTAAAAAAAAACCCATTGCCTTCAGCAGAATAACTCAGGCATGAAGTTCAGGGAATGACATTATAGGTCAACTATCAGAACAGCAAAGTGACAAAATATTAGTTGTCACAAAATTATCCAAGTAACCCTGCTAATGCCCTATATTGGATGGATGGTGTCTACATGGGCAGTTTTCTGACCCCAGAGAAAAGGAGATTATCATGGTCTATGCTTAGTTTGAGCCCATTAAATGCAGTATCAAAACTACTTTCTTCCTTTGTCACAGCTTTTGTTTTGGAATTATATATTTCATTATGGACTTTAATTTCCTCTCATTTATCTAATTTAACAAAAGAGATTAAGAGAGATACTTATTAATAATTCTTTTTGTCCCCTCTGCAATGTTTTGGAAAAATGTTTTCTGCAAAATTATACTCAGGAGTGAAGAGATATTAATAATTATGAATTGATTTACATAGAAATAGGCTAATTATTTTGTTGACTGAAATAAAATGTTCATTGTTTAAAATTTTAAACTCTGGTTTGTATTTTAAGGAAATTTTTATTGTTTTGTACATTGCCCTGTAGTCTGAAACTAAGGTACAGACTTATTATTTTAACAAGAGATAAAATCTGGTTTTGCAACACATATTAATTTTCAATTCATTTGAAAAAGGTTAAGTGGAATCCTTTTGGTGCTATCTATCTTCAGATAAAAGTGGAGAGATAATTTTGTAAATCACATCTTATTTTGTTCTGTTATAGAATTATCTATCTTTTTTTTCTTCAGTCTCCAGTATTTTCAACTAATGTAATGATTACGTAAATGCTTGGTTTTGAAATCAAAAATTAATGTTTGGGAATAGCTGCAGTAGCTCATCTGAAGCATTGCTTCATACAGCAAAATATAGTATGTGTCTATTACATGTTGGCATTGGCTATTTTGTGTGAAAAGGGTAGTAAAACCTTGGGAGCATATTGTCATGTTTCCTTGGAATTTTAATTACTATGGAATTAAACTGCCAGGCATTGCTGTCTGTAGTGTAAAAGTCATCCATTTAAAGGATGTGCAGCATGAATGTGATGTAACTTCTCTTGTCTGGAAGGATCAAGCTGGTATGGGGAGTCCACTGATGCTGTGGGTTCACTCTATTGCTGCAGACTGGGCTGGTGCAAAGGGAGGAATAAGAGGCAAAATCTGAAAGACAAAAGACCCAAGTAAAATTAAATGCACTTTATGCTACATATCCAGGGCCAAGTCTGAGTAATGCATTTAAAGGGGTTTTTGTTTGTTTGTTTATTTGTTTGTTTTTTCATGTATGGTTCAGTTACATTATCATGACATATTGTTAATATGTTATAATTACATGCAGTTCCACTACTGCACAAAAGTAGTGCAAAAACTCTCAATAATTGGACATAAAATCCATATAACAAAATTAAGTTTCAGTATTCACTCAGGAAATTTTGAAATTACAAACAAAAAGTACTCTGAGTTTGTTCCTTCTACAAATTTTCATTTTATAGGTAATGTTAGAAATTTGGTTTTGCTCATCTCTGACTTTTACTGAAAGCTTGTAAGTGTAATGGTTCTACTTTTGAACTAGTGTGTCTCTTGTAAATCATATTATCTGGAAAAAAACCAAACATATTTAGTATCTGAGAGCAATATTGTTTTTTGGTTTTTTGGTTTTTTTTTTTTACATAATGTATGGTTGGTCTTAAATGCTTTGAGACTTCTATAATTACACCTTAGAATAATGAAATTATTCAGTATCTGTAAGACAGATGGCTGTAACACAGAAACCAGCTTCACAATTGGCACTAATTAGCACTCTTGTTGGACTCTCAGCAGTGGCTAAAATATTGAATGAGTATCAAAACTAGATTACTCAGCCAGAGAGAGCTTGTCCAAGTCAATGTATTGATAAGAGATTGTGAATGCCTTAATTGCATGTATGCTTGCTCATAATTATTTTCTGAAGGCAAATAGGTCACTTCAGACTCCTGTAAAGATAAATATTGTATTTCCTATTAAACTAAAATCAAAGTGTTTCATGTTTGTGAGAACTGAGAGAATGCATTCTAGTAGCTAACAACTCCATGCCATTAAGTTAAAAAATAATTATTAAAAAAAAAATAGTTACTGTGAAAATACATGTATATCACTTCTGCTTTCTAACCATGTCCATATATACTAATTTATGGAGGCAAGTTCCAGATGTTATGGTTTTATAGTATTTATTTCTTCCTGTAGAAAGAGTTATTAAAAACAAAGAAATGCTAACACATAGCAAATACTATAGAATAAATTTATGCATGATGGAATGTGGGCATTAAAATATGCATTTCAGAACTTTATGAGTTGTCAGGAAATATCCAGAAATACATGCCATCAGTTTCTTTCAGTTTCACTTGGGGACCTGGTCTGCGTTCATAGCAAAAACAGTGAGATGAAGGGCCACAGCAGTTCTGAAAAGGTAATGGCTGCCATATGAAAACAAAATTCTTCCCACATCCTTGACACAGTAGACTATGATATCCCTAGTGACATATAAATTACATGAATATATAAAATCTGAAATTAAGACATTAGAAATACACTTTCAATTAAAAGGCGTGAATACTTTTAATTTCTTCCAACTATGAATTAAAATCTAAAATGCTTACTCAATTCAATACAATCTAACAATAAAGATTTTCTCAGTCCACTTTACACTGAGCTTAGATATGCCTAAGGGGAGAGAAAAGGGGAGAAAGTAGAGAGAGAGGTTCAGTGGATTTTAATTCGCTATGATATTGCAGTACACAACAAAAGAAAAACCTCTAAAACACTCAGTTGCTTATTTCTCCTATATGCATTTTTGTTCCTTTCTTGAATTACTTGGAGTGCTCTATTAAATGATGTGGATATTGTGTTTGTCTCCCTTCACTTGTCCTCTTTCCTCAGAGTCTTAACAAAACTCTGAACTTCTAGTGCAGTGCAGGAGAATGCTTGAGGCTGTTTGGGTTTTTTTTTTTCTTAAATATTTCTGATTAAAAGAATCTTTTCTTACCAATACTTTTCTCAAATTATTTTCACTTAGAAGAACATTTTCACAATAAAAGGGTTCATAATAACTGAGTTATCTATGGAAGGTGATCAACTAGCGTCTCTTGAGTGACAGTACTGTAACTTGGCCAGCAGAAAATCCATGGTGGTAGTAGCAGTTCACTATTTTTAATAATTTTCTTCAGCCCTTTTATGGATGGGAAGATCATTCAGTTTCATTTGTGGTAAATGAAATTGCAGCTTTTAGTTGTGTAAATAAGGATTTACTAATGACTTTTTTTTTTTGTTCGGGGATTTTACTTCCAGGTAGTGTATGAAAGTACTTCATACTAGCTATCTTTGTGGATGCTAACAGTGAACGTGGAACAGTTTATTTGTTTTAGTATGTGAAGGAGAATAAAACAACTTTGTCTAGAGTCTTTTAAGAACACTAATGAGTTACCTGTGCTACCTAGTTTAGTCGCTGAACTCATGTAGTTCTGAAATCAAGAGGCTTAACTGGTTCCATGGCCTGGAGAAAGGTAGAAAGCAGTTCAGAGCCCCTACCTTTGGCTGCTGATTAATGCACTAGCTCTCAATCACCCTCTTGCTTTGTTAATTCAGGTTTCAGGTGTGCTAATGCCTTACTAGGAGTATTCACAACAGGAGTCAGCACAAAATCACTAGCAAATTGTAATTCACATAAGAAATCTTACTTTGCACAAACTTATCAATGCAGACTACCTGTAAGAAGCAGACCACGGTCATTACTTCCATACTAACAGACTACTGCTTGGCAACCAAAGGCTAACTGTAGTCCATACTCAGTATATTTTAAAACCAACAATAATGCTGTTCTCAGTGGTTTGTTTGTTTATTTTAATTTTTTTTATATCTAATCAAGGCTTTTAATCTATATGAAAACCCCAGACTTTGTCCACAGAACTTCATAGACTGAAAGTGGCTCTAAAGCACCCTGTAAGATTATGACAAAAGAACCCTGATGACTGCTAAATACTCAGGAACTACAACTATCTGAGGTTCAGGAAAAGTCCCACAGCAATTTCTGGAAGCTAAAAGGAAATTTTATCATTGAATGCTTGCTCTCTTCCTACACTTCTCCCTAAATATCTGGGTTTGGCCACTCTAGTCAGAATACGAAGTAGTGAGTGGTTGGTCTGATTCAGCAGATTTTGTCTATATTAGCTAGAATGGCTATGAGAAGGGTGGGCAGAGTTGGCCAGTTTCAAAGGACTGGCTTGAAAAATGTTGCCCACATACTTGTACCAATAAAAGCTGCAGTAAGAATGCAGTCACCTTCATGCTCAACAAGAATTTATTTTGGTGTTTTCACAGTAGTTTACTCCTGCACTAATATGAAGACAAGTCTGTACTTAAGGTGCATCATTGTACTGAATATAACAAAAGGTGCTAGTCCAGCCCTTAAAATACAAGCAAACAAACAAACAAACAAACAAACAAAAAACAACTAGTAAGAAAATTTATTTATTTGATTACTCAAATGCTGATGAGCTTCCATGGTATTGTTATGTGTTAGGAAGCTTAGAGTTTTGGGTAGACATCTTTTAAAATTAGTATTTCAAATTAAATATAGAAGATAAAAATAGATTGCAAAATATACGTTATATGGAAAACCAGTAGATACTAACTAAAATAAAAATAATGGAAAAGAGTGCCATGGAAAGAGAGCTGGTTGATGGCAAGTTGAAAATGAGTCAGCAGTGCCCTGGCAGCCAGGAGGGCCAACCGTGTCCTGGGGGCCATCACCAGCTGAGAGAGGGAATTGTCCCGCTCTGCTCTGACCTGGGGTGGCCTCACCTTAAATATTGAGTGCAGGTTTGGGCACCACAATATAAGAAAGATATTAAGTTATTAGAGAGTGTCCAAAGGAGGGCAACAAAGATGGTGGAGGACCTTGAGGAGAAGGAGGTCCCCTTCCATATGAGGAATAGCTGAGGTCACTTGGTCTGTTCAGCCTGGAGAAGAGGAGACTGAGGGGAGACCTCATTGCAGTTACAACTTCCTCATAAGGGGCAGGCACTGATCTCTTTTCTGTGGTAACCAGTGACAGAACCCGAGGGAATGGCCTGAATTTGTTTCAGGGGAGGTTTAGGCTGTATATTAGGAAGAGGTTCTTCCCCCAAAGCGTTGCTGGGCACTGGAACAGGCTCCCCAGGGAAGTAGTCACAGCACCAGGGCTGACAGAGTTCAAGAAGTGTTTGGATGATACTCTCAGGCATGTGGTGTGACTCTCAGGGATGGTCCTATGCAGGGCTAGGAGATGGACTCAATGATCCTTGTGGGTCCCTTCCAACTCAGCATATTCTGTCATTCTGTGAAATGACATGGCATATAGAACGTATATATGTAAATAATGGTATTGAGAATTGCTGTACTGGCCACACTTTCTATAAAAGTAAATATATCAATTTTATCAAATATTATTCTTCTCTTAGGCCATAAGAATGTGACAAGTAACATTTTCCGAAGTCAACTCATTGAAGAAGAGGAACATAGAGAACCATGATTACCAAAAGTAAACCAAAGATCCATTTAGGAGAAGTGCAACTTAGAGAATCAAATAAAGTCAAAGGTACTTTCCCACCAATGAAAGCAGGGGTGCTAGATTAGAGACCGCTTAATATTTTGTGGTGTCTCCTTCAGTAATGTAAATGATTGTAACAGAGATCCCTAATGTTATGCAATTAGTTCTTTCCACTCACTTCCAGTGCAAATTCAAGGGCATGATGCTGTAGGCTGGTACTAGATCAAAGGTATTAAATAAAGGAACATGAGAACCTTATGCTTTGATCCTTTGCCATATTTTTCATGGCTCATTACAGTTCTGAAAGCAATAAGGTTGATCACTAATTGAATGATTATGCGAACATGCTATTGAAAGGAGAACCTGTAGCATAGGGCTTTGTCATATGCCCCAGAACTTGCATTCCACTGCCTCCAACTGTGACTTACTTTTTTTGTGAACAGCCTCAGGGATCTGTGTAAGACTCGGCCATTAGATGCTTCTTAGTATGGTGTGATTTAGCAGATGAAAACTGGGCAGAACACAGTTTTACATTTACAGTTTCTATAGAGATCATTTTCCTGTAGTGTTCAATTATGTGTTTCCCAGTAGCAAGTATCTCCTGTTTCTCTTAATTCTCTTTTTGCTTGGATACAGTATGTTTGTGCACAGATTTTTTTTTTTTTTTTCACTGAATTAGAAAAAGATAAGATCCACTATTGACCATAAATTCTTACAAAACCCCCTAAATTTATTTCATGGCTCTGCAGGCTTACAGATGTGAGAAGACTTCTCATCGTTTTGACCCTGTTTGCTTTTGCATGCTCTCAGAATTGTGAATTTTATTACTGTGGTGGAAAGCCTGAAAGACAAGTTCTTCCAGATCATATATTGACAAAAGCCTTACTGCTGCAAGATGAAAAAATAATCAGCTGAACTTCCTTTCAACTAGGAACAATCAAACTTTCAACAAAGTTTCAGTAAGAGATTTGTTTCTGCAATATAAAGAGAGAGAATGGTTTTAGAGAAATGGGTTCTATTTGTATTAAAATGGGGATAAACAATGTTTCTGGGACCATTAACTTGTAACTTGAGTTGAAAAAATAAATACTTTAAAATATCCTCTTAGTATCGGAAGAGATGGGATGGGATAATTAGTAATTAAAAAGAAATATACCAGAGAAAGTTATGAGCAGCAGAAGTGTTATACTGACTACTCTGGGTTATCCCTGAGCAGTGGCTTTGT
The DNA here is from genome assembly GCA_035583235.1 of Hafferia zeledoni. NCBI lineage: Eukaryota > Metazoa > Chordata > Aves > Passeriformes > Thamnophilidae > Hafferia > Hafferia zeledoni. Next base: position 94,302,866 of record JAWWEV010000115.1, read on the forward strand.
CCCACCCAGTCACTCAAGTGCTTCTCCCCTCAGTGGAATAGGGAACATGATCAGAAACATAAAAACAGTTTAATGGATAAGGAAAGAGCTGCACATATGAGAAAAGTGTTATAAGGAATTCATTTACTGTTTCCCATTGGCAGGCAGGTGTTCAGGAAAGCAGGGCTCCATTACATGTAACCATTACTTGGGAAAAAAAATACCTTAACTCAGAACATCCTCATTCCTCCTGTTTCCAACTTCCCTCTTCTTCCCTATATTTGCTGGGCAAAACGCCATATGGTATGGAATATCCCTTGGGTCAGTTGGGATCAGCTGTCCCACTGTGTCCCCTCTCAGATTCTTGTGCACCCCCGGCCCTCTTTACAAAGGCGTTGACTTTGTGTAAGTGCTGTTCAGAAATAGTTAAAATATCCCTTTGTTATCAATACTGTTCTCAGCCGAAATCCAAAACACGGCACTGTGCGAGTTGCTGTGAAAAAAAAAAAAAAAATTTACTCTAGCCCAAACCAGTACAGACATTTATATTTCAGCATTAATAATAATCAAAAGAAAGTTTCTGATGCTGATAAATATATTTTTAATGCAAAGCAATCATATATTGTAAATTTATAGTTGTGAATAAGAAGGTGACAATCATAAATGTGAGAGGGATGTGGTGTTTTACTTTCCCTCAGGCTGCCCAGTTTTCCCAGGGAAAAGCAACAGCAGCCTCCTGCCTATATTCTCAAGAAAGGGTACACCCTTCATTATACTTATATATTTTACATAACTTCTTTATACTAAGGTGGGAGGTGTATTTCTCTGTTAATATACAAATTTAAAACACTTTTTGTATACACTTGTTTTGATAAAGCTCTGATCCAAAGCATTTCTATGACCTTCATACATGACTACAAATAAAAACACAGTTGTGAAGCCTATCATTTCCTCTCCTGAACACACTTTCCAAAAGCTGACATGCTGTACTGCAATTCATAGTGCAATGTCAGTCAAAATAGTCGAACACTTTAAAGTAATTCTTTCCATATTGTTTTCACTTAGTATTTGATAGATTTACTAAGCTATTTTAAAAATTGAATAAGGAAACTTCAATAAATATTCCCATTTTATTTATATGTATTTGTATGACATTTATTAAGACTGCAATATTTGCTGCAGGATGTGTAATTAGTTTATAAACATTAATTTTTCAGTGTGGCTTAGTACAGGAAATGATCATGAATTCACTTTAGGCATTACTTTGTAGTTCATCAGCTAATCATATTACTAAGAATTCATATTAGGAAATGCATTGTTATTTCAAGCAATATATGCAGTATTGTTATTCTGATGTGACAGTCAATTTAGCATTAATAATACAACTTGAGTTCTTCAGCTTTTTATGCCCTTCTGCCTGAACCCAATGATTGGCATATTTAATGTAATCTTACACTGTGGTGTGGTTGACCACTGGGAATATTTTTAGCCTCAGCCTTCCAATTAGTATAGGGCAACAGGGATCAAAATCCACCACAGTCCTAATTTGGAATTAACTATTAGAAATATCATCTGAACAAAATGATTTTCTACCATATGAAAATGGCTGTCTAACTGTTGGGAAAGATTGCTAAAATTAGCTTTCCTTTTGTGTCAGCTTTCCTTGCAAATGTAGCAAAGAACAGGAATTCTGTGACTAAAAGGCCACTGGAGCTGCACATACATACACAGCAGTATTTACCCCCTGAAAATGCTTCTCTTGCCCAGGCTTCTGCTGTTTGCCTGAACAAGGTTGTCATAACCCCAGCAGAGCAGAGCTGCCAAGGTGTCCTATTGAACCATGTAGATAGAGTGAGCAGCCTCATGGGAACTCAAAAGCATTTTTTGGCGTCAGAAACACAGTATAGACTCTGAGCTGTTAGTAAATGAAGTGCTTTTATAAAGCAAGCTAATTTATGAAAGACTTGTGTTAATTTGCTACTTATCTTGAGTTATTATGATTTTATGCACCATTATGCTTTTTTACATTTGTTTAAATATCTAGTATCTGCTAACACATGGTGTTTCAGTCCTTAGGGGAATGCTTGCAACTGGAGCTATTTTGTTCTCTGCTCTGTAAATCCTTTGATGTATCCACTGAGAAAAGTTCAGTGTTCTGATTTACAAATGAATGATGTGGTGCACTCACTTCCGGTTCTGTCAGGTTGTGGGAAAGTGCAGTATTGCTTGGGGTGCCACTAGGGAACTGAGTGAGAGGGGATGGAAACTCAGAAACAAAAGACTGACAAAACACTGCTTTCACTGAAAGAGATGAGAAGCTCTTGATTGAGCTTCATGAGACCAAACTTCTAAAGTGAGTTTGGTGTACACGAAGACATGTACAGCTTTGAATTTGGTGTAAATAAAGTGATTCAATTTATGTCTATGTACAAAGTTTGTATGTCCTGTCATATGATGACTCTATAGAATGGAAAAACTAAAGTGTGGAGTATGATGACTGTAACATAAGGGTTTTTTGGAGTACAGGTCACTTGTGCTTGAGGCTTTTAGTCTGGTTCGCATGAAGGATCATTAAAGCAATACTCTCCCAGCTGCTGGCAGCACTGAAAATCATTTCATACAACGGTGCTTGCAGCAAAATTCATATACGGTCTGATAAGAGGGGAAAGCAAGACTGAAGGGAATGTGAAAAGTGAAAGTGGAAAAAATATAACAGGAAGAAAAAACCATAGGGATAAGAGAAAAGGGAGGGAAAGGTGAAAAGCATTCAGCCTTGAAGGCTGGTGAAGGAGTATGAGACTATGGAGGAGGAAGCAAAACAGAGGAGCAGGATGTGGAATGCAGATATTCAGCATGAGACTAAAGAGAATGTGACAGTTTTGGGTACAGGAAGGAACACAATTCAAGTTTATATGGGCACATAAGAACAGGACAACTTATATTTTGAGTCTGCATAGGATATGACTGCAATTTTGTCTGTACAAATGCACGTTTTTAATAGATCTTCGTTTTTTTCAGTCTTTGAGTGTTGCTTTGTTGATGCTATTTCACTTAGGCTTTCTTTAAAAAGCTTATCTGGTACTAGCCTTAGCTTAATCTGAGTAATCTCTGAATATCAGAGTGGCAGACCAGGTGAAACATTGAGATTTTCAATAGGAATGGTGATTTCTATTTTTCATCTTAGAGTACTTTAGTACACATTTTACTTTAATGAGCTAAATTTTGCTGTCATTCTTGTCTGTATTCTCTTCCATAATCTTTTGTGTACTCTTCTTGTAGAAAATCAAATGTTAAAATGAGAGGACCATTTAGTAAAACAAGTCATAACAAACTGGAGATCCCTGTTCTTAAAAAAAAAAAAAAAAAAAAAAAAAAAAAAAAAAAAAAAAAGCAGAATACATTAGGGAAATTATTTGGTTACCATTCATATTCCTTTCCATTGTGTTATCTGGTAAAATGTTGTGTTCTCCTGCATCCTGAGATTAAAAAGAAAAAAAAAAAATTATAGAAAGCTGATGAAAAAAGCCCAAAGAACAGTGTGCCAGGGAATTGCTTTATTAAATTATCAGTGATGGGCATATAGTAGTCAATAAACATGGACAATATTTAGACCAATTGGTGTTTAGACGAACTGGTGCAATTGAGAGTAAAGGTGTCTGTTCTGTAGAAGTGTTCCTGTTCCTGTAGATAAATGACAGATGCAGAATGAAATGCCTGAGTTTTTTCCTGTGTGTTGGAGAGGTGTAGAAGGATGGCAAAAGAGGGGGTAGGCTACAAATTTAGTGAAATGTGGTTTCACATGCAAAGTTACGTGACTTAAGAGAGAAATAGCTGCTCTGCTTCTGCTCAGTTTCCTTTGTAAACTCAAGAAGCCCAGGGCAGGACAAGATGTTGCAGCATGTGTGCCAAGTTGTGTGGTTCAAGAATGGTTAATAGCATCACTCTGCCAGTTCTTCCCCAGGAACCAACATGACCAGGCAGTGTCAAAGTGCAGTGATGTAAGCAGGATACCAAGGCACAACGTCAGTGAGGCTGTGCACACTTCTAGAGGAGAGTGTGATTAATGATTGTGCTACTTCATGATCAAATGTACAGAGGCAAAGTTGATCCTTGTCTTTAATGGGGCTCATTATATCTTGATGTTAGGAAAAATGTTTTCTAACAGTAGGGATGTGGGTGGAGTGGGGAAAGTGTGTGAGATTCTCTGGGATTATCAACCTGCTCCACAACAGTGAAATTGAAAAGATTAAATATGAACTTATTTTTTTAACACAATACATATTTTAAGACAGTACATGATGTTTTGTGTAACCTTTATTTCTAACCTCAAGTGTCTCAATAGAGATGCATGATGGTGATCTCCACAGAACAATATCTCTGTTTAATTACTATTTCATTGCAATCATTACTGGCTGGGAGGTATTTTTAAATAATTTCTCAGTGAAGCATTTACATTTTGAAGACAGTTTTATCACCTCATAAACCAACTTCATACATCCAAACTGAACCGACATGAATCTTTCACTGCATACATCAGAATACAGTAATTATTATATTGGTACCGTGTGAGGGAAAGGTGACTGAAATTATGGGGTAATTTGGGTTGGCATCACTGAAGATTGAACTACAGGTCTGTTCCTATATATGCAGGATCTCAAGCCTGACTGATTCTATATTTAAACTTCCTTCAAGGTACAGTATCAAATTACCTTGCAGTGAATGAACATTGAGACAATTTCTAGTATATTTTTATAGAATTTTAGTAGGACATAATGCCAGTTCATTATTTCATGATGTTAAAAATAGTACAAAGGCTGCAATACCTTAATGTGCCAGAGATAATTTATTCATCTGCAAGCCAATTTCTCTTAAAAACTTACATTTCAGAAGGAAATATAGAGGTCAGAAAAAATGCTTAGGATAATGTCAAGAGTGGATGCTGCAATACATGAATTTTACTGTATTATCTTTTTCCTGCCTGATGTCTGTCATTCCCATTAACTTGATCATAATGCACTCCTCTGCCTAAAGCCCTGAGTTTTCCAATTGGAAGCATTGGGATTTTTAAAAATACGTGCAATGCACAACTTGCACTTCCAGCAGCTGTCTTTTAAAAGGCAGGTAGAAAAGGTGCTGATAATGCTCCACTTTCATCTCCCTTTAGTTGAACTGTCTAAAAATCCAACATTTAATAAAGCTACCTCTCTGCATTTTTTGTACAGCTGAAGATAGAGAAAGGATATTATTAGGTCAAATTTTATATATTTAAAACAGTAATAAATAACAAAGCAATATCATAAGAAACAACAAAAGTTTGGGGTTTTTTTTTTCCTTTAACTGCTTGTAATTTTAAACAGCAAGCAGTCTTTGATGACTCAAACATACATTGAAATGATAAATCGTAGAATTATTTGTGTGTAGTCTGAATTATTGTGAAATTGTGAGTTGATATCTTCCCTTTCTTAATATAATTAAAAATATTCAGTGATTGTAATAAAATTCTGACAAATGGCAATTAGATGAAATTGCTGTGTGATTCTTTGGACTAATTTAGCAAGCTTTTCTTTAACAGTGCTTATTCAGGCATGAACTGCATATAAACACAGGAACTGCTGTACTGTTTCTAAGATAGAAAGTTGGTAATTGCCAGTGGCCTTATCTTTGTAGCATAAATCAATGGGCATTATATAAAGACCTGACTGATAGAAGGAAAATGGATGTGAATGAATCTCATATTTTTCCTGCATAGTGATACAACTTTAATGTCAGAAGCAAAAACTGCCAACAGCTCATTTAAGAAGTCAGCATTGAGTACTATGGAAATTGTTTGAATTCTGTCATGCAGAGGATAAAGTGTTTTCCATATCCCGTGGAGTGCACACATCATTAATTCCTGAATATCAAAAGAGGGAGCACAAAAGCCACTGTTATGCTATCATTTGGTTCAGACTTTTTAGTGGTTGGATATAGCATAGTTTATGTATACACAACTGGGTTGTGCAACCCTATCAAGGCTTGAGCTCCTGAGCTTCCTATGGGGTTAGATGTTGTGTTAGGCAGCATCTGCATAAAAATTTTTCAGGGTCAAAATAAGGAAGGTAGCTACCCAGATTCCATGTGCTCCTCTGCTAGACATGGAGTTTTATGTCTGTTGCTTTTTTGCAGATGATTAAATACCATTTTCAAAAATGGTGTTGACTTAAATTCCCACATTATATTTACCTTTCCTGAGACAGCAGTAATAACAATAAAAGGATCATGGGCTGTTGTGGCAACTATAAATGGCTATAAAACCACATAGGGATGTATATAGTGTTCTTGCAATTTTGATTGCCATGTCTGAAGTCCAAAAGTTGCTTAGTTTCTTTCAGATTTCACCTTTTCAGGTGAAATTTACATTCATTCTACATTTATCAAAAGATTGATGTAATATACCCAATGTATTTTGCAGCAAATGTACAAATCTACTTGGTTTTGATATATAGCAGTAGTCTGAGTTAATTTCCAAAAAGCAATATGCTAGGAAGTAATTTGCGTGACTGAACAGGCATTGATTTCTTGATGAAAATAATCCTAAAATGTAATTATCTTTCATGGACTCAATTGTTTTCTTTTTGTTTGTTTGTTTGGGTTTTTTTTAAGTTTGTTAATACAGTGAATATCAATTACTGAGATCTGTGAGACTTGCTAATGTGATTTCTCATTCACCAGCTCAAAGAGTTTTGTGACAGGGAGAAACATAAAATTCATAAGTGAAAACCATGAAAGGCATTCCAGAAGAATTAAAGTACTTGAACTTCTAGACTGGATGATTCACTTAACTATCACACCCCTTCCAGTAAAGCATTTTCTTCTTTTTCAGAAGTTAATTTTAAAGGTTTTTTTATGATTGGGGGGGGGGGGGGGGGGGGGGGGGGGGGGGGGGGGGG
>JAWWEV010000115.1:94310088-94352356 GCA_035583235.1 Hafferia zeledoni
CCCCCCCCCCCCCCGGGAGGACCTGGTGGTTTGAATAGAAGATCTTATGAAAGAACCTGCGAGAGACTTTTGCAGAATTCTTCTTGTGCTGATCTCTTGCACAAGTGTTGGCCTATTGACCTTACTCTGCTACAGAAGGGATGATGAAGGAGTGGAATAGTGCTGCTTCCAAGCACTTCTGTGAATCACCCAGGAAATTCCTGTTTTGCAAAAAGAATAAAGAGCAAGTAAGTGGCTGGTCCTGATCTTGTTCAGTTGACAGGTGCAAGAGCATGATTTGGTTAACTGAAAGAAATTCAAAGGAAAAAATAAAGAGTCTAAGAGAACAAGACATTTTCAATGGAAACATGCTTCAGGAAAATGTTGCCTCTGATCTCAGGCAGAAGCTATGATTACAACATGGAAGTAAACATTTGGGAAGAAATGAAATGACAGAGACACTAAATAGGATCACATCGTAGACAATCACATTTTTAGTGTAAACAAATTATATCCTAAATGGATTTTGGTGCTATTGCCTGTTGTTCTGTAACTATAGTTCAAGACAAATAGTCAGAATTTTGTAATATATATTCAAATATGTGGCTTAAAAAAACCCAGCAGTATTGAGGGGATTGGGAAACTGTTAATGGAAGGAGAAGTGAAAGAGATGAAACTGATATGCCTCTAAAGAACATTTCCCTACATTCTCTGTACTGACAGGTCATTTTGTATTGTTCTTGCTCACATATCCAAGTCTGTTTTCACTCAGACTTGAAACTTCTCAGAAATTTTCTTAGTATCTTCTTACATTTACAATCAGTTTCATTTGCCTTTCCTAATTCCTGAGTTTAAGTACTGCCTGGCCTGGAGTATGTCCTGCAACCTGAAGTGACTTTTGTTTTAGTTATTACTTTGAAAAGGAATTTAACCGCTTCCTTCACTGACATTCTAAATGAAGGCTCACTAATTACTTCCAACAAAGTTTTGTCCACTTTTCACTGTAACACTCTGTAAGGCTGAAAACCATAGCGCTATACAAGATAGTCTATTTTCATAATTTCATATTTCAAATCTAACTTGCTCAGCTTCAGTCATTAAAATGCATATCTTATAGTCAGAATGTGAATGCTGTGGAATTTCAAAGCTTCACATGAAATTTGGATTGATTGACTGTATTTGACTAGAATTTTAAGATTATGTTAATAACTTAATGTTTTTCCATGTTTACAATATAAATTGCAGTTTGCCTGAAAGATACAGCTAAATCAGTAACATGCAGAGAGACAGTCTTTGGATGCTACTAGAATAGAATTCTCTTAACTGGGATGCATATAAATAGACAATTCTCTTATGTGAAAATTTTTCTTGGAACCAACTTTCATGTATTTAAATTCAATTGACTGATGTAGTTTGTAGATATGTGGCTTTGTTCATTTGCAGACAGAAGTAAACATTTCAGCCTTACTGATCCAGTGTGATCTCTGGAATTAACCTTTTTTTTTTTTTTTTTTTTTAAAGTAATTAAAAGGTAAATGGAGATTGGATTAAATATGGGCACTTGTATATCTTTCTATAGTTAAAGAAGTTCCTTCAGAAGGACTTACATGAGAATGAGGTATTTCTAGTGTTTATTTGTTAGCATTCTGATAGCAAAGATCACTGTCATATAATGGCTCCTTTTTACTCAATGTGAACTGGTAATTTAAAGACATACTTGCTTAAAGGCCTTATTTTACTACCTATCAGACCATGTAAACATTTCTAATTTATCATTTATTTAGTTTACTTTCATTTTCTTGTCTTGAGCAATTTCATTTGGAAAACAAATAGGAAGATGGTTTCAGATTTATTTTTTGTATGACTAGATTTAGATACACATTCCATGAGGTATTTACCTCAGTAATAATAGGAATGTACTACAGGAAAACAAAACCATCTCTCTTCAAGCATAGCAAACATAAGCTTTTCACCTATCACCTTGCAGTTTCTCTTGGCACTAAATAGTGTGGACCTACATGATCACTAATTCGGAATCCAGGAACCACTATCAGGTCCAATTTGTACCTGTAAGAATCAGTTTACAGTGCTGGCTTCTGGCACAAGTCACAACCATAGAATAATTTAAGTAGGAAGGGATCTTTGAAGAACATTCTCCACTCAAGGAGGGGTGGATTTGAAAATATTTGCTTCATAAATTTCCCATGTACTGAGGTAAGACTCACTGGACAGTATTTCCCTGCATATTTCTTGCTCTTCTTGAGGTAGGGAGTAATTTGTGCTCATTCACAGTCACAAAGAGCCTCTCTCTGTTGCTGTGATGAGGCAAAGTTGACAGAGGTGGCCTTGCAGAGACAGTGAACAACTCCCTCAGCACACTATGGTGCATCCCATCAGGTCACATACCCTCCATAACTCTGTCTTCTTCTACTGAAGAGAATGCTTCACTACTACAGACCTCTCTTAGACTTGAGGAATTGAAAGGCTAGAGGGCAGACATTTCCAGTGAAACCTAAGGCAAAAAAGCCTTTGAGTACATTGGTTTTTCATCATTAGATGAAAGAAACATCTGTGTCATAGAATCATTAAATCCCTTATCCCACTGAATATTGTGATGCATACTCTTTAGTCTATCTTTTGCTGCCTGAGTATATACAGATTTACAAAGTCCCTCATCCCCCAGTTCACCTCCCTTGCTTTTTCCAATACAGTTGTACTGTGATTTTCTTAACTCCATCTCTGCCTGCAGCATGATATTTCCATCATAAGTAGTGTACACCTTCCCCATCTTCTGGGTACTTAATATTGTCATTTAAACTTGCACAGGAGGTGATGGTTTGTCCTTGCTGGCCTTCAAATCTGCTTGCTCTGCTTTCTGCAATGTCAAAATGGATAGGTTTTTGCATAGAGGAAGTTGCCCTTGGAAATCAATCAGCTTTCCTGGACCTCTTTACCTCACGAGGTTATTGGCAATGGAATCATGCTAAACAGGTCTCTAGACAATTGAAAATCAGTACTCCTGAAATATAGGGTTGTAATTCTATTTATAATTATACTGCTTTTCTTGCTTATTTTCTTCAAGAGTTTAAACTTCATAGATTCATAGTCATTGCAGCCTACTCTGCCCTTGGCCATCACATCCTTGACCAGTCCTTCTGTTCTGTAACTAACAGGTCCAGCACAGCATCTCTCTAGTCAGTTGTCAATCACCTGCATCAAGAAAAGTTCATCAGTATACTGCAGAAGCCTCCTGGGTTGTTCACACCTGAGCTTATTTCCTGCTCAGTGGATATCATGGTGGTTGAAGTTGCCCATCAGTACCAGTCATGATTTCTTTCTGCTGTCTGAAGAAGCCTTTATCTGATTCCTTTTGATCATGTGGTTTACATCAGGCACCTACAGCAAAATACTCCCCATTAAGTCTTATACAAGGCAATGCTCTGTTTATTTCATCCTCTGTTTAACACAGAACACAACTGTTCCTCCTCATCTTTTCAGGACTATAATTATTTTATGCTGTACAGATGTATCATTTACATGCAATCAACTTCAAGTTTATTAAACTTAATTCCACATTTGATCTAATCTGGGAAAAAATTACAAAAACCTTAACATTTATCATGTGAACACACTAGATTATTCCTTTCATAAGTAACCTTCAGTTTTCTGGGCTAAATCCTTTTCTGAATCACAGTGTAAGAGTATAAAATTGTAATCGAAAAATATCAAATTTTGATAGATAATATTTTAATCTCACCATAAACCAGTAAAACAGTAGTGTTATTCTTGCACAGTAAGAAAACCAATGAGGGTTTTTGATAACCTTTATGATTTATTAAGCATCCTGCAGTCACCTGTGTAATTTTAAGATGAGCCAAAATCAGACTATAAAGAAGCAGAACATAGAACAGGTATAGACTAACAAAATCCAGTGTTTTCCATAGTGACATTCATTGGGCAGAAACCTTCATTTCAGTATAAAACACATACTTTATTAAATTCTTGTTAAATCTTCTATTTATCTTTGTGTAGGTTATTAGCATTCAGTATTTTTGTGCTTAACCACACACTGAAGTATGAACCCCGTTTGAGTTCTCTATGCCAATAGACACGTACAAGCTTAGGTGAAATGAATACCCATTAAGAGTTGGGTATAATTTGTCTCATAATCTTAATTTTGAATTAATAAATACATGAATAAATAAATATATCAGAACTGTACTTTCATAATAACAGGATCTGGAAATTTTGTTCCTTTTATCATTTTATGAAGGTTAGAGCTTTTCTCTTTTATTTCTTCAGCTGTGTATTCATAACATTCTAATAAGCAATGCTTTTCACTGAATAAATAATTAAAATATTTCATTAAGTATGGGTACAAAAAGATCATATATGATTATAGGAGACCTAGGTAATTTTCAATTTTGCATGAATAGGAGAGTTATTTTTGACAAATAATATATTTAAAATTATTATTATTTAATCCCACTAGTGCATCAAGGAAAATATGAACCCACTGTAAAAGAAGCCATTTTACTCATAGTAACAGTGGGAAAAGTATGGAAATTATTCAGATTTCCTTTTGCAATACATCGCTCTTATTTTCCACCACATGTACTAGTCAGCTGAAGAAATTAGTCAAACTCAGTTAGTAAAAAGAAACTGAATTTAAACGGCACATGTGATATTTATTGTATTAAGTTTGGTAATTTCTCAGTGAGACCTGAAACATAGATATAAGCAAGCCAGGTACGCAACCTAGCAAAAGTAATGTGCTCTGACAAAAAGTCAGGGAATACTGTGTAGCTATTTTAGGAATATCTGAAGTGCTATATATGTAAGAACAACAGATGAAAATCAAAATTAGTATATTTTATTATTATGCTGTTGCAGTTAATGTAAAATTAATATTTCAATTTTGAGGTAAAAGCTATAAGTGAAAATATTTCTTTTCATGGGGAAATAAAAGGAAATGAAGAACTAAAGGCAATTATCCTAAAGAAAATTCAAGTCCAACCAACTTAAGCATACACTTATTTATAAGTTGTTTTCAAAGACAGTAGAATTTGTAAATGAAAACTGTTTTGATATGTTACTGACACAAAGAGCAAGAAATCTTCTAAAACTTTGGATTACCAGAATGAATAGAAAAACATTTCAAGCATAACAAATTCCAAAGAATGATCCCAGAAAACACAGAAGTTTATTACTTCCAAGAAAGGGTGTTTTTATTTCTAAACTATTACAATCTCAAACTCAGTTTCTTGTCTAAGATAATTAAAAAAAAAAAAAAAAAAAAAAAAAAAAGGGTTGATCTTCTGCCACTTTTGAAAGTAATGCCAGGACTTTAGTTGTTGACAAAAGTTGGTCCAAGATGCCAGAGCAATAACTCACTTAAATATCTGGAGATTGATCAAGAAATGAAGTGACATTAGCTATATATATTCAGTAAGAAAGTTTGAAGATATCAGTATATCTTTAATTCTTACCACTTACTCAATCTTGGTTCAAGTCTGAGTAGCCTACTTTAAAAAAAAAATAAATAATTAATACCTTTGTATATTTGAAAAAGTTGATGTACTGTTTAAAGGTAAACTGGTAGGACAAATGAACACAACTCAAGAGAGATTACAAGTCAGAGTTACAATTTACTTAAAAAGATTACAATAACAACAATGATAAAGAGAAAAATTGGTTTTAGTCCACAAAAAAGCAGGTGTATAACCCAGCACCCTGGGGCATGAAGAGAATGGTGTTTGTGAGCCCCAGTGCTGAGCCCCACATGGTTCCCCTGAGTGTAAAGTAAAAGGAAAGGAAAACCTTTTGGTGATGATGTTGTTCACAATCTTGTTGAGAGTGGCGGTCGCAGTCCTGTCGAGGTTCTGGTCTTTCTCTGAATCCAACAAGTGGTACCTGAAGTCCCAAATCCACAAGATTATATATGCTCAGGTTCAGGTGGGAATGAGCAATACCTCCCCCAGAGCAAGGAGTTTCACATTGGACTCTGTGAGTCATGGGATATTTTTGGAATTGTTGTTCACCCATTAGCAGACATGGCCCCTCAGGCTGAGTGTGAAGGTGCTAATGCCTCACTGGAGGGGAGTTATTAAGGCTGAGTCATTGGTGTGAAGATAGAAACACTTTCCTATCTCACAGAGTTCTTAAACACCCAGCTTGTAGCCTGAGAAGTAAGGTGTGCCCTGGGCAGCTGCTGTAAATGATCCATTATTAACAGTTCATGAGAAATTACACAGAGGGTGTAGAATACACAGTTTTGGTTACACCCATACAGTGATAAACTGGTCCCAGCCGCTGTAACTGGGACAGTAGATGAAGAGATAGTTGGGTTTAGGTTTCAGATCTCAACTGGCTTCTTAAACTCCCTGAAGCATTTATAGGCAAACTAAGTGAAACAATGTAAATGACTGAGGAGGTAATAATTGAAAGATCATTTTCATTTTGTATATGCATACATTATGTATACATACAATTTGATGTACATTGCACTATAAAAATGAAAGAAGCTCTTTTTTGAGTATTAATTGTATATATGGCAGAATAGCTTCCTTTTAAATCCTAAATCTAGCATTTTGTCTAAACTAGAATGCTGATTAGCGTGGTGGTCCAAGAGAATGTGTAAAAAGGACCTTAGTGCTTGTAACATCTCATGAGGATGGCTACAACCTTGGCACAATGCACTTTTGTGTTGTCTGCAACTGTAGACTCAAATGTCTTAAGCAGTGGCTATTCTTGCAGATTTGTGAAAACAAAACTGGAAAAAGGGTGCAGAATTGAACAATACTTCCTAAATATTTTCAGTAAGTGATGCGGCTTGAAAATACAGCCTGCAGGTTGCAGTTATGGTTAGTATCCCAGAATTACCTGCTAGGCTGAAAAGGTTCTAAAATAACTATTCTTTCTTCTGGAAAGGCTATTAAAACCAGTTACGTGATATGCTTTTCAAAAATCTAAGAATATTTTATTTTTTCATATAAATGACTTAGTAAAGGGAAACTCCTGTTCCTTTCAATGAGAGTGTTTTAAAATAATCGATGGAGAAGATAAAAACACTGGTTTGTGTCTAATTTCAATGGTCAGCAGGAAAAGTGTCTTACACTAATTGCAATTATTTCATCTTGCAACTAGCTGCTTCTTTTTATTTTTCTTTTTTAATGCTAAACTTTTAGAAAATCATTTATTCGTTGCATAATTCATCCCCACAGCTATTTCTCATACCTTTCACACTTCATCAGCAAACACAATTTCCTCTACTTTTCTCTGTTATCATATGTATATAAGCCATTTCTATAAAGTACCATAATTTTAACATTTCTCTTTAAGTTAATAACATAATTTTTTACTTACATTCAAAGGATAAATCACCTATAGTAAGGGTGCTCTGAAAAGGAGTATAGAACATGAAAGCAGAGGATTTCAGTCAGTAGTTTTAAAAGAAACTACAGTGCAGTATGAGTGAGTTCAAAGATAAGATACATGGCACACAAAGCCAAACAAAATCATTATAAGATGGAAATGTATTTTCAAAGTTTCATCGACAAACCCACCTCCCCACCCCCCAAAACACCAAAGAAAGAAATACTTTTATTTTTGGAAAAGGTGTCATTGAAATAGACATGTAAAAACAAATTGAAGACAACTAGGAAGTTTTCCTTAAACAATCATGTAGAGTAGAGGCTGGTTGAAGTGCTTTGGCTATTCAGTCTCCTTCATTATTTCACTCAGTTTCCTTACACAAAGTTCTGTGGTTCACAGCAGGTAAGTCTGTTTCGCCCGGTACAACTGAAATATATGGCCAGTCTAACAACCCTCACTACCCCAAAACATGAATAAAGAACCTATCTCCAACCCCACTGGAAAATTCAGTATCAAACAAATTCAGAATAAAATTACCAAGTTGCAACCATAGCCTCACAATATTGGGAAGATAAAATAAAAACAATGGAAGTAAAAATTACTGTGAATAATGTATATTAATGAAGTGTGCCGATACATCCTTTTGTTAAGCCAACAAAATTAGTGCAAGAGCCTTGCAGTAGATCATGGAGAAGGGCAATAATAACCAGTGCAAGTGCAATGCCTGAAGATGATGCATTTTGCATGGCCTGCCTCATTAGCTATCAGATGATGAATCTGAGAATTCCAGGTGGTTTTTGCAAAAGCTGAAATTATTTCTCTAATCCCCATCATTGCCTTCCTCTCCTTTCACTTCTATTGGTGTTTTCATTAAAGATGAAAGTATATAACCTGGCAATAGATTCCAGATTCTTCTGAGGGAAACAAGTGCTCAGTGTTTGAGAGCTCAGTGGTAGGGTTGAGATCTGGAGGGTTTAGACAGAAGAGAACAATCCATTGCAGGTTGCTTTTCAGTTACCATTTTACAAAAGATTAAACAAAGATACACTTCACTAATGCTATGAGTCCAAAGAGATTGTTCCTGATTTAAGTCAGAGATAGCCCTCCTACTTCCGCATTCCAGATAACGGCAATGTGCTAACTCTAATTTTGTTTTTGATTGAAGGCTTTATGCCAGCCAAATCTTTTCCTGCTTCTTTGTGCTATAGCCTTTATTTTTTTTTTTTTTCTTTTAAGTGAGACCTTAGACCATTCTAAAACTAGGAAGTACAAAATAATTCTGGTTCATTGTAAAAATATCTGCTTAGGAAGACTTCTGTTAGTTGCTACAATCAGTGAGTATTGTAATGGGTTCCCATGAGATTCATTCAGGTGAAAATGATTTATACTGTTCCAAGTTCCTTATTTATTAAAACAATCGTAATACTGACATTACAGTACATTGCTCCTATTTTGATTTATTTTCTTGTAGGCAGAGACACAACCAACAGAAAACCTTTCTCAGTTCATAGTAGCTTTTAAATATGTTGTGGTGACAGATGATAGTGTATAAGAAGGGATTTACCATGAATAGTTCATGAAAGAAACAGAACTCACAACTTAGAATGGTCTAAAGAAGGGCAAAGAAACTTTGAGAACAATAGAAATGTGTTCCATCCCTCAGAATGCTCCTAGAGTCATCATCAGTTTTTCCAGTTATTTTTACTGTTGTATAGCAGGACTTCATTTTATAAGATCTGTACCACGACTTAATATAAACCCTCTCTCCCTGTACCTATCTGTTAAAAAGACCCTAAACTGGAAATAAAAAGCACCAAAGAAAAGCAGGGTATTTATTCACTGGTAGGAGTAACTAGTCTCGTACGTGGACGTTGGGGATTTTTTTTTTTTTAAGTTTTGTTGTGACTTTGTATGGAATTTGTATAGGTTTCTCTCCAGTTAAATACACAGAAAGAATACCATGCAGATTTTCTGAACAGCCCTTGGGGAATTTTGAAGACTGTTATGTATGACTTCTCACATGTGCGGACATAAAGAGTCATCCTGGTGCACAAATAATGTCTCTGTGTTGAGTCTCCTGATCTGTAGGTGTAGCAGTCATGATCTTCAACAACTGTAGAAGACTACAAAAGAGGGGCTCTAATCTATGAATCCTGAGTCACGGAAGAAGGCTAGAACCTGAAGATACTTGACTTAAGATCTAATATGTACATGTTACATATCTTCTGATACAGGGTGTTTGGTAATATTTTGTTCAGAAATGCTTATTCTTCTCATTAATTCTGAAGGAAAACTCTGGAGGAACTTCTCTTCTGAAAAAGAAAACTGATACAAGATCACTTCTGTCTTTTGAGAGCAGCTGCTACCACTGTTGTTGACTGCTATCATTGACACTTCTGTGTCAATACTGCAGAAATTACTGCAGTGCTATAGGAAAAAAGATTTATTCTCCTGAGTAAACTGTGCAGTATTCAGAAAGACTGCATATTGTACAGACTACATTTATTAGCTGGGTTATTTTAACTATGGTAAAGCTCTGAATATATATAGATGATAAAATAAACTGAATTATTTTGGCAAGGAATAAATACTTAATGACAAGGAGGAGAAAGGAAAGGAAAAGATTCATTAACATGCACAGACATTCTACTGGAAAGAACCAATTGTTTAACTGGAACAGGCTCCCCAGAGATGTGGTCACAGCACCAAGGCTGACAGAGTTCAAGAAGTGTTTGGGTGATACTCTCAGGCACATGCTGTGACTCTTCGAGATGGCCCTGTGCAGGTCTGTGGGTTGGACTCGAAGATCCTTTGAGTCCCTTCCAACTCAGCATATTCTGTGATTCTGTGAAACTAGAAAGCCAAGATAATAACTGATCATGGACAGAGATCCTACAAAATGATGAGCAGTTAGGACACAGATATTATGTGGTGATGCCTAAATTCCTGCAAAAGACTCTCAAAACAACATTAGTGGGGATAGATACATAAAGTATTTTTAACTTTTATTAGAAACTTCTAACTGGCACACTATAAGTATGCGTCTGCACAACAACTAAATGTTACAGGTTTTTATAATTTTCAGTAATTATCATACTTGATATCTACAGCCAACTCATGGTACCATTTTCCTCTGGTGCCCACCCTCAGAACTCAGAACTGCCCCTCAGAGCCTCTCCAAGAGCTCTGAGCTGACTCTCCTGTTTGGACTGCAAGGTATCATATTGTCTCAGTTGGAGTCATTGCAGATGTTCTTCCATACAGCAGGTCCTTGGTAATGTGTGTGACAGTGGTCAGTGACTTCTAAATACCACCTAAAATGTGAGAAACTTAGGAAAACTCATTCAACTTATATAACTCTATAAAAATCTACAAAAATACTCATTAAAATCCTTGGGCATCACTGGAGTCGATATTAGTTGTAAACCCAGTTTGTTGGATTGTGTGACTAGATAAGGATAAGATCAATGTTAATAAGTTGACATTTGTGATACATTGGTGCCTTA
The DNA here is from genome assembly GCA_035583235.1 of Hafferia zeledoni. NCBI lineage: Eukaryota > Metazoa > Chordata > Aves > Passeriformes > Thamnophilidae > Hafferia > Hafferia zeledoni. Next base: position 94,320,948 of record JAWWEV010000115.1, read on the forward strand.
TCAGAAGACATTTCCAAAAAGGGATCTAAAATTTTTGATTCTGGCGTTCGGTACCAAATTTTAATTAATTCTGATGCTTCAGGGTCTTTGCTCCTCACTTGCTGACACTGGAAGGTTTCATTGATGTAGTTTAATCTTTTTCCTGAACTTTTATATTTGGCTGGTTGGTTTGTTTTGGTATTGCTCTTCTCTTATTTTTCTCTACTTGAAGCTGGAGAGTATTGACAGCTGAAAATGGGATGTGTGATGCTTCTCGTGTTGTTGCAAAACCTATCAAGTGCTCAGCTATCTTCATCAGTGCTTGAGAAAGGAGAACTAGCGGTGAATGGGATGAACAGCAACTGGAAATACTTAAATTGTTTGCCTGTTTCTGCAGCACATCATCTTTTCTTTCCATCATGAAGAAATATTAACTAAAGACATGCTTTAGGACATTAACACTCAAATGTACATACCTGAACTTTTCTTCTCTCATCCTATTGCCTGCTATTTTTTCTGCCACTGATGTTTGATGGTAGAAACTTCAGCTTGATCATAGGAAATCCTCTGTGGACTGTTCGAGGTTAAATGGCCATTGCATGGATACTTGAAATTGCAGACACCTAAAACCTTTCCTGAATACCCTCCTGATTCTTTTTTCTATTCAGACACATGTTCATCTGGAGGTTTTTTGGGGTCACAGATGCTATGACCGTGCTAATGGGGGATGCTGGACCTTTAATACTCCGTACAGATAGACAAAGAGTATCTGAACTGTTCACTGAGAGGCTTTTAGGAAGTTCTTGACTCAAACAGTCCACAGTGCAATACTTTGGAATTTAATTTATAGCCATCGAGCAGGTTCAGTTCTTAGTGATGAACTGAAATTGAATCATTATCACCAATCATTTCTGTGGTATGTCTGAGATGTGGCAGTTTGATGTTATCAAGTGGTTCATGTAGGAATTAAATTCCAGCGTAAAGTTGCTGGCTTAAAACAGGACTATTTTTTTTCTTTTATTTGCCAGGTCACGACTACTATATGTGCTACTGTTATGCAAGAAGATTTCTCAAATGAAAATTTCTCAGACTGAAAACTACCTTTCCTGTCTAATGGGTTCTAAATTATACATAAACTGTGCAATTTTCCAAGGTGATACAATTTCTTCTGTCAAAATGTCTTGTAATATGGAGGCTGTTTTCATTAAATTGACAATTCTATACAGACAGACTACAATACCTTCAGTTTCAAAAACATCCACTTGTAGTGCTATCATATACCAGCAAAGATTTTTTAAAATATTTCTGCTTCTCTTTATCTTAACAGCAATAAACACTATTAGAAAAGAGTGGACTGTTCTATTAAAAACAACATTTCGTAGAAGAGTTTATATAAAAAGTGAAACACGAAGCATATGAAGAGCTTATCATTCAGTTTCACAAATTTATGCATTGTCTGCTAACCCAGTAATTTGTTTACAAAACTATGCCAGCATGTGGCACCATAGGCAGGTATCTCCTTCTTCCAGACTGGCACAGATGCAAAACTACTGCTGACAGCTATAGGCATTATCCCCCATTAAAGGATAAGAGAGATGGACATTTCATCTCAGATTTCATTTAAGTCTTGAAAAACAAAACAAAAACAGAAAAAAAACAAAAACAAAAACAAAAAACCAACCCTGCTCTATTTGCGTTTAGACAGATTATCTGAAAATGATGCTTTGATTTTTATTCCCCCCCCCCCCAGCAATAATTATGACAAGCTAAGTAATCTGCTCTGGTAGCAGATCAGTGAATAGTTTTCACTGCGGCAAGTGAAAACTAGGGGACTGGTTCTTTCTTAGTACAGGTATTCATGGGAAAAGATACCTGGCCACAGACCAGTGTAAATTACTTCTTTGAGCACCAATCTCAGAAATAATACCTTTGTGAAAAAGAGAAAGAAAAAAAAAAAAAGAAAAAGTAAAATTAAGAATTTTGATTTGTTTTCAGAATTGTATGTCTGTACCCCAGTCATGGCAAGCAGCACCCACATGCTGTCTTATGGTGCATCCACAAGCAACATCAAATAGCTTTGTTCTTTCTTTCTTTCTCTTCTGTAGAGTCTGTAAGTAAACTGAGGCTTGGGAAAAAAACCAGTTTTCCCAGGGACTTCTCAGATGCTCTCCTATCTGCCCTATACTGTTCTCAAATATAAAACTAAATGGAATCATTGTGAAGCTGATGCCACTCCTGGTATTGAATCCAATGAGTAATTCAGTGTAGTTACAGGAAGAAGTGTGATCTACAGGATACCTTGTTCTCTTTGTGTAGGATAGAGCTTCTTATGGATGTCTGCTGTGAGAATCAGCTGTGCAAAGATTTAGGAAGGCAGCAATCTATTCTCTTTTTCCACATCACCTGAAAAAGGACACTTAAAGGACCAATAATGTAGAAAATGTAGCTAAAAGTCACTCTTTCGTCCCCAGCTGTCGACTGTATTTTAGAAACTAGTGTCAATTTCAGCATATTTTTTCTCTGTGTGGATTCAGAGTATTATGTACTCTGTTTCAGCTGTCTTTGTGCAAGTTAAATTCACAAGAACCTGGTGAATTTTTAAAAGAATCTTGTCACTGAAACCCCTCTGAATATGTGTTCTTTGGCAGATACAGGTCTTTAAATCATAGTTTAGCAACCAAACAAGTCTGCTTTTAAATTGGTATTCTATTATTCCAGTATTTTGACGAAATCTGAACTATAAGCAGCTGTTCAGGAGCTGGATGGAAATTAAGAAGAAGGAGTACACAGGGTAAACTTCTACAACAGGTTATTATTGATAATCTATCTGATTTCACAGTACAGCTTTATCAGGTGGGGGTTTATATTTTTATTTCTTTTTTAGTTTTATCTTGCTTTGATGCTGATTTGATGCTGACATTGTGCTTATATGTGCTGACCCATCTATTTTTGTTTATGTTTACTGCAATTCTTCACTACTTTTATTCTTAGACATTTGCATCTGTTATTAATAGTATATGGGATAGAGGTGAATGTAGTGACAAGACTCAGCAGCAATATCTGTTTAATCAGCAGTGTCTGATAAGGCATGTATTTACAGCATGATTGCACTGTCATGTTTGACACAAATGATGGATCACTACTTCAAATCAGTTTTCAAAAACTTACCAAAAATTTCTGATCATAATTACAACTGAGTCAGTGCCATCTTGGTTCTAAAACAGTATAGATATTGATTACTTTATAGTCCATTCCTACTAGGATGGCTAATGTATCAGTTTTAGTTTGCAATGACAACCTCATATGAATCTACTGTTGTAAGCTCTCACTTAAAATAATTTGAGGCCCAAATAAGGTATTTTCTGCTGACTGATATATTTCTATTATATTTTCCTTACAGTAGAGATGGTCATTTAATGGTCACTGATTACTCAAAATAGCTTTACCTGAATAGATGTGTATTTTCTGTTCCTCCTGATTTGTCAGATGCATCAGATTGCCATTGAATTTGTCTGAGGTGTTTGATTTGATTTCAGAAATGTTTATCATTCTTCTTTTATACTTTTTCCTCATCATTGAAATATGAAATATATTTCATAGCACAGTTTGATCTCTTTGATTTCAGGTGTATTTAAATATCGCAAAAAGAAATTTCATGAACCTGAAAGACTATGTCTATACCACCAAATAAATCAGGCAGGAGTACATCTTAGGACCCTGAGGAGAAGTGCCATGACAGGGCCCTCAGGACATACAGCTAAACAGTAATCCCTGTTCCTCCAGCAGGGAGGGACACAAGCTGCCTACTGGGGAGATTCTTTTACCATCCTGAACTATGTCCAAGAAGAGTGCATCTATACTAATAAGTTAAGAGGTGATAAGTCACTGGAGGTCAGTTACTTAAGCTGTTAAGTGACTAGACTGGTCCCTGGCATAGTTTTGTCCCAGAGCTCTCCTGGACAATGCCAAAGTACAGTCTGGGAAATCCCACACACTGTGACCTGCTCCCAGCAGGCAGTCTGGATGCTCCTGTCCTGGAGTTATGAGAAAGTTGCTGTTTTGTTATACATGTACTGCAGAGAGCAGATTCCAGGGCCAGGTTGCTTCAGTGCCTGAGGCAGTACCCTGGCCCAGGCCTTACTGGAGTGCACATTAACAGCTTAGCAGTATGGATGTCTGTGTGTTAGTGTCTGAGGCAGTGCAATACACAAAAAGTGCTGAAGAAAGTAATAGAGATTCCTGCTGTCTGTCTATGATTGTAAAGGAAATGCAATGGAAAATTAATGTGCTAATTAAGATGCTTATATTTAGTTCTTTAACATGTAAACCCAAGAAACTTAATAAATAGTCTCTTAAGACCTGCATATACTTGAAGCTTTAATTACTTCAACATTGTTCACTTGAAGTTTTATCTTAATATTACAAGTGGAGAAATGTATGATAGAAATAACATTAGATAGGCTGGACAGGAACACCCCAGGTTTTTTTAAGAGCAGTGACTAAAAAAGCTATTTAGTTTATTAGCTCTGAAGTTCTGTTTATTACAAGGAAAATAGAATATAATAACCAGATATAAGGGGTGAAGCAAATGGAAATAAAAGGTGTGAAATCAACTTCTTTCTTCTACTCCTCTTTTCTCAGGAGTTTCTCAGTTCCCACTTATCTTGCAGATAATTTCTGCTTGTTGCCTCCTAATCTTTTTCTGCTGCCTAGAAGGTCCTTCCAGTTGAGCCTGGTATTTTCCTAAAAACACTTCAGCAATTTGTTCATGAATGAGCCTGATGAATAGTCAAAAACTTCTCAAACCATGAGCAAACAAGTGAAATGTTGTCTATCACAAATCATTTTCATTTTCCATGGAATGATGAGATGATGGTTAACATTCCAGAAAAACACATTTTTAAATTAAAAAAAAAAAAAAAAAAAAAAAAAAAAAAAAAAAAGAAGAAGGTGGCATTATCTTTAAAGGAAGAGAAATAGTAATGTCAGAGATTTTTGTCAGAACATCAAAATATAGATAGGCATGCACGAGCTGCTCAAAAACTGTGAATCACCAAATTTCACTCCATCCCAGGTCCTGTTTCTTCTTAGGCACAGATGAGCCAGCAGATGAAAAAACTTTTTAAGTCTGCATTATGAAGGACATGATAAATTGAAAGGAGGGAAGTCTAATTTAATGTTATGTTTCATACATGGGTAGTTGAATCAGGTGATAAGGACAAGCCTAAACACTTTACCTCCTTTTGTTTATTGAAGATGAAGTAAGGAACCAGGAAACAATTAGTGATGGTGCGGCCTGATTCTGTTGAGGCTTTTAGGCTGTGATAGCAAAAAAGGAATAAAAGTGACAGTGGAGTTATTGTGCTATAATTGGTCATGATATATGCAATAGGGACTGGCAAAGACCTTTTGAAAATAGTTCATTATTTCAATAATACTTACTTCTCTTACTGCAGTTTGCGCATTTTTTAGGTGTATGATTTATTGAAGACTCCATTAGAGCTGAAGATCTTTGTGCAGCTGATGGAAGCAATAGTCAGATATTTCAATAACTGGCTTCAGGCAAACAAAGTGTATGTTTCCTGGAAATTCTTTTCATAAAGCAACATTTTGCACACTACTTCATTCCTACTTTTGGCTCAAGTGTTTTATATTATTTCACCCTGAGTGAATATATGTTACTTTTAACTATAGCAGATGCAGTAATATGATTGTATCTTATGGCAGGACATGATATACCCCAAGGGTAGGAAAAGGTTAGAAATAATTGATCCACCTTGAACTTTGTGCAAAATAAAGAAATTCTGCAGCTATACAAATGTTAGACCTACTTCAATCCATAGAAATTACTTATAGAATATAGCAAATTATTATTAGCAAAGTTTACTGTGTCTTTTTCCCTATCTTTGGTTGTGATTCAGCATAGTAATGAGATAAACTTCAAAAAGGAAATTAAATTATGTGCTAGCTAAATTATTTTTACATCTAAAGTATGTGCAGCAGGATGAAATATGTATAGTAGGATGACTGTCCAGAGACTGTGTTTGTAGAAGATAGATACTGTCTGAAGATGGACACCAAGGGTTTATCTCAGAACCAGTGAATTAAATGGTGCAGAGACCTCAGTACTGAGTCTTGATTGTCTGTACAGTTAGAGTGATACAATGGTCCCTTGGGTGATTTCTGGCTCCAGTCAAATAATTCCTGGCACAGTTCAAAAGAGCACTTCAGAGGCAGTGTGGAGGTTAGAATCTTCTTTTGTATTGTGCTACTTAGCTTAAGGGCCATAAAAATAAGCTCTGGCATGCTTAATTTACTTGTATATATGGTCCTTATAGTATTGGAAAGCACTTAGCTAATTCCCATATTAATATTCTCCCATGCTTCCTGATTAGTATTATAATAAAGTCATGAGATAATGACGGATTAAAAAAATGTGTAAACTATGCAAAGGAGCTAATAAATCTGAAAGACAAGTCTTGGGTGAGCAGCCCATTAAAAGTGAAATATACCATTTCTAAGAAATGGGTATTGCTTTTTATAACAACTTACAGGTTAAAGTGTTTTCAGTGTTTCAGCAAAAGAAACTCCTGCACAAGGTAGGTCTTACATTAATCTTTAAATAGATACCAAGACTCATGTACCGTATGTAAGGACACGTGGCAGATGGGAGTGTCTGCTTCACTAAGCTTATATGATCAAGGATCTTTTTGATGCTGAAGGGGGAAGTGATAAACAGGATCACAGAGGCCTGACCCAAGGAGACAAGGGAGGCAATGCCTAAGATCAAAAATCTCAAGCTACTGATTGAAGTGCCATCAAAAAAACACAACAACAACAACAACAAAAAAACCAACCAAAAAGCAAAACAAACCACACAAACAAAAAAACCCCACAGAACTTTGGAGAAGGCCACCTGGATTTTGTGACTCATAAGAAGGTGAAAACTAGGAGTGTGAGGATTTGGGATATTCAGTGGTGGCCTGAGCAACTACTGAATGTTTAAAAAGGAACATTTAGGGTAAGGGAATTGGGGAGGTACAAAGGTGGGGCAGGCAGAGAGGTGTATGAAAGAGGTAATCTTCTTGGGGCTGGGGCTGGTCAGTGCATTTGTGTGACTAAGCCTTTTGCTAGATCACAACAGGCTGTCCTGCCTTATTGAGAGACTTTTAACTCTCTTTATGGTTTCACGCTCCATCTTGTGTGTGTGAGTGTCAGCTCCTGGAGAGCTGGTGTGAGTGCACTGGGTACCAGCTACTAGAATCAAACCAAGCATTTAGGTGCTCCTGTGGTCCAAGGAACTGAGGGCAGTGGGGGCTTCCAGCAGCTGGGGAGGAGCAGTGTGTGTCCTGAAAACCAGCTAGCAGAGGGACCAGTACAAGTGAGGAGCTCAAGCACTGATGGCTTGAGTGGGACCGTGGGTCACAGCCTGTGCACCAAGTGCTGGCTGCAGGGGCAGAGAGTGTCTGTATCACTCCTCAACCAGGTGTTTATGTGTATTTGCCAGAATAATTCGACCTGAACTCCCCAGAGACTACAAGGCCTCAGATCTGGGAAAGGGTATCAGGTGGATGGAAGGTCTGTGCTGGTATTTGAGGATATCTACAGGCGTGGGATGCCTGTGGAATGGATGTGTATCTGTTTACAGTGACCACTAGGCTGGACTGGCTGTTGAGTTGGGGACCAATGGGGCATGAGATTGTCATACATAGTCCTACAAGTGACCTCCTGTCTCTGCCAGCCCAAGAGGAGGAGGGGACGGGGCTCTCTGTGTCTATGTGACTCCTGGTAGCGTTGGGCTAGGCTGTGAGTGCCTTCTCTGTGGCAGGTCCTGGTTGTATCTTTTAATTGTGCCTGGGGGATATGCACTTATTTTTGATGTTGGTTGAACTGCAAATGGGAAAGGAGCAGCCATATCCGTCAGTCCAGGACAGAGCTTGACAGGTCCTCAGGTCATGGAGCTGCTGGAGGTAGCAGCAAGTTATAATGTCCTTTAACACTGTATGTTTCTTTTATTGTAAAAGAGGAAGGGAAGAATGGACCAAAAATGTTCAATTATTCTGGTTAAAACAGATGTTTGAAAATGGAAAGGTTAGAAAGTATCCATTTCTGTTTACTACTTTGATGAAAGCCGTGGAGTCCAACCTGTAACAAGGGAATAGGTTTCATTTCTGGGAGTGATTAAAGACATTGATTGTTTGTTACAATCACGAAATTAAACCACACTGAATTTCAAATTGTCTGTCTTGTTCTTAAGAGAGTTCACATATACTGTAAGCTTTTACAAGCTTGGTTGCTTTGCTTGTTTGGACCTTTAGAGCTCCAAACACTTAATTACTTTGGTGTTATTTTGTAACAAAATAAGTGAAATGTTGAAAATGTAACTAATAGGATAATCTGTATGCCAACCAAGATTGTGTTGTAACCTCGTGAAGAGCTGACACTTTCAGTAGTTGAACTCCGTGTCAGTCATCTGTTCAGCAAAGAATGCCACTGCCTGACTGACAGTTCTCATATCAGCGCAGGATTAACCATGGAGCTCTTTAAACATGTTGTGACAGAAGCAATCTGAGCCAGCTTCACTGGGGTTAGAATATTAAATTACTGATGTCAAGCCTCAACACTGACTACTGAAGAAAATATAATGCTCTTGTATGGGCTTCATATTAAGGGAGGAAAAAAAACCCAAACCACATGTATTTGCTGCTGCTGTTCCGTTTGTGACAAGCAATTAGAAATTTGTGAATATACAATCAAGAAAAGGATCTTTCTACCTCAGAAAAATGTAATATGAAAATACACTGGTGCTCCACTAAGTGAATGAAACACTTAAATTTTATCAATATTAAATGCTATTGATATAAAACTTTTTAAAGAGGAGTTGTGTGCTGGTTTGGACCTCTTGCTATAAAGAAATGTGCTGGCTCTGTGATTGGATTTGTAGAGAGCCAGTCCCCTGGCAGTAAAGAACAGGCTACTGTACTGAATGAAATTGAAGGTTAAGAGAGAGGTTTCAAGAGAGACTCAGGGGAAACTCATACACATGTGAGACAAGATCTGAAAATATAGCTGTAAAATTAGTTAAACTTATGAATTTTCTAAAGTGTCAATGATATCTTACTTAAATTGGTTTCCTTTGGGGAAAAACAAAAAAAAGCCCCCCAAAACCAACCACCAAGCCAACCAAAAAAGGTCAAATGGGGGAATGGACAGACCCTAATCCCAAACAAATCAAAGTTTCTTAGGAGGGGAAACTCTCAAAGGAGTTTGCATAATTTGTAATCTGAAGTAAACCAGGTGGTTTGGAGACTTGGGAGATGGGGTGCAGTAGCTGTGCAAACAGAAGATGCTCTGAGATGACGGGGAAGCATCTGCCAGTGGAGATGTTGTGAAGTTTCTCAAAACACGTGCCTGAGCTGGGCTTTAAAAATTAAGTTTTGGGTTGCGCTGCGAAAGATTTTTGGATCTTACATTCCAGAGAATGTATAAGAAAAGATGGACACCTCTGTATGAGATTTAAGTCACATGCAGTTGGGATGCATAGCTAAAACAGTTCCCTTAGAAAACACAACATATATCTAACACTTTTAAAGGGGATTGAGAAAAAATGAGTCAGCTGGGATGCAGAATGTTCTCCCCAGTGAAGAAAAACTTTCTTCTAAACTGTGATGAAGACTTGCTCTTTTATTTCAAAAGGAAGTGACTTCACCTCTGTTGTTCTGCTAACCTAAAGAAAATAATATATAGTGCAATTCACTTCTTGCTGTATGTGTTTGAAGCTGTTCAGACTTCTTTTCTCAGTTAGCTGTTAATCTCTCCTGTGTATAAAGATCATTTGGTCTTGTCTTTAAAAATTCATTAAAAACTGACCAAGAAATGAAGAGGATCCTGCATAAGTAGATGTGCTTTAGAGCTATGCTCCCCATACTTTCTCTTTTTTTCTTGTACTACTTCTGTATTCAATTCTGCCATGTGACAGTGATTTGGCAGGAAAAGGTGCAATTATCTTTATTCCAATAAAGGCTAAATGACTAACTAAGGCAGTAAAATTGAATTCACTTCAGCTCAAGAGAGACTTGAAATTAGGGGATATAACTTCCTGGAAGAGTCTTTCTCTGGACAACTGAAATTCTGTAGTTTTAGAATTTCTTTTTCTAAGATTCACAGGCAAGCTTTAATTAAAAAAAAATATAAAGTAAAACACACATTTTGTTTAGAGCCCAGTTGCACTGTAACTTGTCAGCCCACCCAAAGGCATAAGTATAGAAATATCTGGTCTCTCCATTAGGTGAGGCAAGAGGAGCAAGATGCTTAGCTGCTTATACAGGACATCTCTGTACATATATGGGAATGCAGCTTTAATAGCTCTAATGGGACTTTAAAATCAATCACGGAGGTAACTAGTGAATATTATCTTTACAAAATAAGTTATTTCACAAAGTATGTCTCTTTTCCTGATGGTTGGCAGTACTGTCTTAATCCTGTTCCAAAACAGCCAGGAAGCTACAGTGCCCAATCCAAGCAGTGTTTTTTCTCATGACACAGTAGAGTAGTAATAATAGCAATAACACGCATGCCTGATGTAAATCTATGCCATCAAACAAGCAGTATTGCCATACAAAGAATTGCTGGTTTTGTTACAGATTTGTGCTAAGAGCAATTGTTGCAGGAGAACCTCCAGTTTATCTCTGTAGCTCCATTTCTGTTTTCAGCTAGGATCAGTGCTAACAACAACAGAAATGAGAATCTCAACTTCTCTTTTTTCTGTTTTGCGAATGTTATGAACTGCAGGTGCAGTTGCAGAGAAGCAAATGGAGTTGTAGCTGCAAGCAGTGTCTTATAAGAAATTAATGTTTTCATTTCAAACACAATTCTTGTTGTATAAATAGCGAGGTTATACTGTGAAGTTAAGAAACTGTATTGGTAAGCAAAACCATATTTTATCATTAGGCTATATTGCATTTTTATTTGATTTCATGACTAAATAGTAAGTTTTACATAGGTTGTATGTTGATAAAGTTTACATTTGAAGCTGGTCTAATACCTGAATATTCAATATTTCCCTGTATACATATACTGTGATGTAAAGGAAATTGCCATGTAAGAGATTTTTATTATAAAAAAAAAAAAGCAGGTAATGAAAATGAAATATTTAAGAAAATCAAGACAAGCAATGGTCATTCATTCTGTCTACATTTCCTATTGCAAATGTTGGAGGAGAATAAAATGAATATATGGGTATAAAAGATTTTTCTCAAAACTTGTGTAAGACTTCAACTGTGAAAGGCTCTGAGTTATTTATTAAAACTTTTTTATTTGTAACTATGGCTGTTGTTGCAACTAACCCTCTGTTACACACCAGATCAGTCATTACTGGGTCAGAACCACCTTGTGGGGTTGCATTTCTGTGACTGTGTGTGTAGAGGATGGGCTAGGCTGAGCCTGCCAAGAGCATGCAGGCTGCAGCTGACAGCCCCGGGAGCCACGTGGCTGGGCTTTCAGTCAAAGAAGGTCTGCCTGGTAGTCGCCCTGGAGCCTCTAATTAGCTGTGGCACCCTCACTCTGGCTAAGGGGACAGTGAGTGGTCAGTGGGTCAGAGGTCCTGCCTGGGGGACTGGCTACAGTGACCAGAGCAGATGAGGAGGCAGCACAAGGTCTGCAGTGTGGACCTTGGCCTGTTCTCTTTGAAGCTGTCAACGTGTGACCTTCTGAACGATAATTATGTTCTTTCTTCCCGCTTTTCCTCTCTTTTCCTAATCTCTCTTCCTTTATTCTTTTCTTCCTCTTGTGGGTGACTTAAAGATTCATTTTCTGTAAGTTCTGGGTACCTAACTTAAGTGGCATGGAGTTTGTATTTGCTGGGTGTAACAAAAGTTCCTTACTATAGCAATGCTTTCTAATTCTGGTAATCTGTTGTAATGCTTTTGTGAAGTTGCATGCTATCTTTGTAAACCTTTTTTGCAAAGACACTTATTGTCGCACCAAATTAAAAGAAATCTCTTAGAGAAAAATGTGTAGTGATTCTGCAGACATTTATTCAGGGTACCAAAAACCCAATGGCTTTACAAGGGTTTGTGTGAGTGAAATCTCTTGAAGCCTGAAATTAAGATGTAAACCTGGTAAAATTGGACCGGGATGAAACACCCTCTTGTTACCCTTGAAGGATTTAATACAGCTAGATACCTTATACAATCTGATTTGCTTTTCCAAAAGTGTATGTAATCCCACAGACTTCTCTTTGGGTTTTAACATAGCCTACTCCTTCCATGTAATTAGACTTGCCCTAGCTTCAGTTTTGTTAATTGAGATCATTTAGTATTTGCATGTTTGTTCCTGTGTTTATTGTGTATGTTAATTTGTGAAGTCTAAGGTGATGCTCTGAGCAATCAAAAACATTAGAAATGGCATGACAAGAATCTATATTGTTATATTCTATCATGGGGAAACTTATTGCAGGGAGGGGGAGAAGAACCAAATTAAAAAAAACAAAAAAAACAAAACAAAACAAAACAAAAAAAAAAACCAAACCCCAAAGTATCTATGCTTAGAAAAGTTCTATTCTTCTGATTGAGAGACTAAGTCAGAGCAACATTCATGCATGACACCTTGCTGTGGCTTAGCCACAGCCAACAGCTGAGCTCCACAAATCCACTTGCTCACTCACCCCGATGGGATGGACAAGAGAATTGGATGAGTACCAGTGAGAAAACTCATGGGTTGAGGTAACGACAGTTTAATAGGGAAAGGAAAAGATGCACATACAAGCAAAATAAGGAATAAATTCACTGCTACCCAGGCAGTTGTTCAGCCATCTCCAGGAGAGCTGAGTTCCATATGTGTAATGGTGACTTGGGAAGACAAATGTCATCACTCTGGACACTCCCCCATCCTCCTGCCCCCTATTCATTTTCTTTCCTCCTCTTTATATGGTGATGACAAAGGTTCAAACAAAGAAAGGTGGTGGAGGGAGTTCCTTCAGGGGATTTTTCTCACCCTACCAACACAAAGGTTTTGGTAGTTTAAGTGCCAGGACTGAGAACAAAGGAGTGGTTGACAACTCTAGATTGCAACTTAATGGTGGGGAGGAGGAGAGAACAGACTCCCAGCACCTGGGACAGGGAGAGGCTTTTCCTGGGTGCTGGTTTCAGTTCATTTTTGGGCAGCTTCTGGGTAGAAGCCATGGTTTGCTAAGCTGGTGAGAGCTCCTTCTGGCTGTGCTCTTTGCCTTCCCCCCTCCATCTCTGGGCATGCTGAGCTTCAGAGAGAGAGAGAGAGAGGGAAGGGGGGAGGATCGCTGCTGCTTTGGGACACACTGAAGATCTTTTTTTCCTGGGAACTGACTTTGACTGCAAGGAGATTTCTGGGAATTACCACCGCCCCTTAACTCCCAGTATTTCCTTCATTTGAACAAAGGACAAAGACAGAGAGAGATATTCTTCTCTTCCCCACAGAAAAGGTTCCATCCTGTACCACATGAGTCACACACCCCACTTATCTCTGCCTCACTGGGAAAAGACTGAGAATTCAGGTCTCAGCCAGCCAAGATGTGACACTGACACTGACCATAAATATAATTGCACCAGGAGGACCCTACAGTTTTTGCGAGTTGTTGTTGTTTTGTTTGTTTTGTTTTGTTTTGTTTCTTGGTTTTTTGGGGTTTTTTGTGTTTTTTTGGGGGTTTTTTTTGTGCTGGGGGAGTAGTTTGCTCTGGTCTGTTTATAGTTATATCTATATATAGTAGTAGTGAACAGTTATCCTTCTTATGTACACTTATGTACATTTACTAATTAAAGTTCTTTTTAGTATGAATGTGGGGATGCTCCTTAGTGGCTTCTCTTTTTTTTTTTTTTCTAAGGTTCTTTTACTTTAAAGCTCACAATACTACATCAGCTTTTAAGATTGGAAATGCGTGTGGCTTTTTAACCATAATTATAATCTGCTGAGCAGTTAGATCAAATCCTGGTGAGGTACTCTGTCTGTAAAATGTTGGCCTTGTTAACATCCTTTTCTTTTGCTAATTTTTACCTCTGCTTGCCTCAGAAGTTCCTCAATCATCTCTCATAGATTACAAGAACTACAGTGAAACTTTCTGTTTTGCATAGCTTAATTGGATGCTGTCTTAGTATGCAAAGGGACTTCTCTGTATTGGTAGAGTTGTCAAGTAATGCTGTTGCAGAGTGAAATACCCTGAATTAAATCTTTCTCCTCATTGAAGTCAGTGGGATGTTTGCCTTTGCATTAAGATTTCATTTTGCAGTATTATACAGCCATATCTAAATATTTAAGAAATTATGGGAGAAAAACTTTGAATGAACAGGCAACCTTTAATGCAGAATAATAAATGTAGAGGAATGAATCCTCACTGGGATGTATTTCTTGCTCCCAACTGCCTCTTAAAGTTCCAATTTGTGTAATTCTTTACTGTCATTCTATCTGATCTTTATACCACTTAGTAAATGAAAAGAGCTTTCTATTAAAGTATGGAAACTATATTATGACATATAAAATTATTTACACAGTACATTTGTTCATAATATACAGTGCTTATAGTAAAGAAATGTACAATGCAAGCTTATTCTGGTATCCAGTTCATTTTGTATCACAATTCTTTAGCATAGGAGTATATGTTTGTTTTTTTTTTCTTTTCTATCAATTTTACTTGAATTTAGTAATGTATTCTAAAAAAAGCATTCTCAAAAATGCTTAGTTGGGGGTTTTAAATATTAATAATAGTAACAGTAATAAAAATGCTCTCTAAATAATAAAGACGGCAAGAAGTTGAATCATCAGAAGCCTGAAGGAATGTTATTTTTTCCTGAGGTGGATAAATTACCACCTTTCCAAATCCTCAGAGGCCTGGGGAACAAGGAATTTAACATTTTCAGATGTATATCCTCTGAGTATTTTGTTGTATATAGGATTGAGAAATAGGGAAACCAATGCCTTGCACTTATTCCCCACATGCTTAGGAGGAATAGAAAATGATTGTTGATGAATTTTATCTATCCAGATTTCTTGTCAACATAGAAAATAGGCACAAATTATGTTGATCAGTGTTCAGTCAGTATCCAACTCTGAAACCATGCTACTCTGATTTGTCAAAGTCCCTAGCTGACTTTTTTTCTGACTTTAAACACTTTTAACATCTTTCCTTGAAAATATCAATGACCTTATACATCATTTATACTTATTGGTACTAGCTTTGTTGAGTATGGGGTGATGGCCCTAATAAGGTCTTGATTAGTTGAGGGAAATGCCTCAGCCCCCCCTGGAGGGATGCTGATAGAATTAATGGTGTTACTGAAGAATGGAATGTTATTGAAATAACATGGCCTTTCTTAGCTGCACCGTGGCACCCTGCAGAGACCCAAGGAGCCACCTCTCAGGCATCTATCACCTCCAAAGTATTGACTTTAGTCACACAAACCACCTAGAGGAAAAAAAAAATGTATAAAAAGAGATGAAGTATAAGCCAAGGCTGGGCAGACAAACTACCACCATCTCTGGGAGGGCAACCTATGAGCTACCCCGTCTCCCCCACCCCATCGAACATTGCAGGGGTAAGCAACCAAATTCTTACTTTATTTTCCTATGCCTTACTAATTGTAATTTGTTATAGCTCACTGGGTGTATACGTGTTAGTGGGAAGCAGCTATATTTTTCCTGTTGCTTTTCTTTGGTGTTACTGAGTGTGTTTACATGTGATGTTAACTGTTGTGTTTCTGTTTAGTAATCCTCTGTTAGTTAAGTTTGTCATGGGAAGGGTATACTGCTGGAGTTGCCTGTAAACTGTGTTTTGTGCCAGTTTCTTTTGGGATATTTTGTACAACCCTGCAGCTAAATGTTATCACCGACTAAGTAACCCAAATAGTCATTGTCACATACTTGTATTAATAAATGTTATTTCGGGAGATGTCGTGGGGAAAGTTCTTCCTATTAAGTGTGGTCTCATAACAGAGGTCAGAAACCCTTCCAACCTGTGTGCTGTCCATGTCGATAGGCAGTGTTGGGACAATAAGGCTCTGATTTTCTGGAGGCGCTTATTGCTATTAAGCTCTCCCTGGCTTCAGTGTAGTCCTCACAAGAAGGCCAAAAATCTTTCCAGCCTCTGTTCTGTCCAGTGTTCGACAGGCAGTGCTGGGTTCATAAAGCTTTGATTGTTCCAAGGACGCTTATAGCTATTAACTTTATATTAATACAGGTGAGACTAGAAATCTTTGCATCTCTGTCTCCCTCCCCTTTCTCGTGACAGTTGAGAATGGAATTTTTCATCTGTAGCCAGCTATTTCAAATCCTTTGTTAGCAGTAATATCATGCAGGCTGTGTTGCACTTCTTTCAACATTCCAGGAAAATCGATGACCAGACACTTTTTAAGCAAGGTAAGATTTTTGTCTAGAAATTCAACAGCTATTCCTCCTCAGTGACAGTGGTCATTTTCCATAATAGTAGTTACAGGAGTCTGACTTTCAAAGACATAGAAAAATACAAAATATTCAAAAAAATCTCAAGTAAGAACAGATGTCTATTTACTTGATTATGAATTTGCAATTATAAGAATTACCTGATAATTTTCTGCTGGTCTTCCTCTGCCTTTGATGCTTATGTCTATCTGAGCTAAAACATGTCTTTCTTAAGTAAATGACCATATTTGATGTGCAGTATGTAAAGTACCAGTGAAGGAAAAATACTAAAGCTTCCTCTTGTTCCTCTTACTCTCTTGCTTTTTTTTTTTTTTTTTTTTTTTTTTTTTTTTTTTTTTTTTTTTTTTTCATTTTTGAAGAAGATAACATGTGGGAATTGGAAGGTGGAAAGAAAATCACACCAAAAATTGAAAGTGAGAAATGGTATTTTATTGCTGAATTGAGCTTGGGGAAAATAATTTGTCAATCCTTTTCCATCAACTATAGATGCATCTGATGGAACAATTTGATTAGAAAGTACATGTACCTTCAGAGAGGAGACAACCAAGAATTTTTATGCTAGCAGAGCCTCAGCAAGAAAGAATAGCTGGAAAACAGAACTAAAATTGCAAGTACAAAACATGTTAACTAAAAAGATGATTAGCCACTGGAGTAAAAAGGCAGTATGTGTTATGCCTCTTACAAGATGTCTCTCCATTTCTGGGAATTTTACTATACAAGTTGTTTTGTTCAAGTAAGCAACTACATAACAATTGGTACTTTATTACAGGAAAGTTTAATGACATCTACGATATTTGATCTAAAACATATAAAACTCTCCTAACTTCCTATTGTAATCCTGTTTTTCTTATTTTTGGAAGAGTTTAAAAATCCTGTAAGAGAACATATATTTTCCTGATAAAATCTCCTGAAAAAATCTACAAGTTTTCAAAAGGGCTAGAAATTCTTGAAACTAAAATATTGCAACTAGGAAAAAGGGTTTTTTTTTTGTTTTTTGTTTGTTTGTTTGTTCTGTGGTGTCACTTGTGTCTTATCCAGTGTGTCATTCCTCCCCTTGTGAATATAGATTCCAGATTGCAAATGTCTTAAAGGAGCATTAAAGGTCCTTCTAAACCTCTCTGAAAATTTCATCAGTGACTATGTATATGCGTGAGTAATATATGGACAGGCAATAGTAGTTTATAGATAAGACTACAATGAAATAATCTATGTTTACAGCCAGCTAAAACTCGCTGAAGGACTAGAACTTAGTTTTCAGGTTTATTATATTGTCTTAATGTTGGCCATGCTGCATATTATCTAGCACTGAGCTCTCTTTCTTACATATGGGGCTTGATTAGATTGCAGTTATACTGGATCATCTCTTACCACTGCTTTGTGGTATCCTTTACTGCTGTTGAGTTTTCTTCCCTCTTGTTGATCATTTAAAACATGTCAGTACTATTTTCAATCCAAACTCACTTTATGCACAAAGCACATTGCAATACTTTCTTAGCACAGTACAATGAACAGGAGTAAGAAGTAGTCATCTTTATACTGAAGAATTTAGAAAAGTAGTAGCCAAAAAAAAAAGAGAGAAACATAAAGGGAAGGCAAATGAAAGAGCAGTGGAAATATAAAGTATCTCATAAGCAGTATAGCCTCCAGTTCTCATCTGTGGCCAGCTGCGGAGGGCGTGTGGTTCTGGAGTCCCAGTGATGGGGGAGGTACTAAACTGGGGACTATCATTCATAAACCATGACAATTAAGCAGAAAAATGGGAGGGGAAAGCTAATACTCTGATAGCTTGAACTTCCAGCTCTCAGACTTCATGAGCATTTGGCTGTGGGTGAGTCCTTCTACCCTAATTCTAGTGAAATGCAGTCAATAATAAAAATGTTTCAGGGTTATTATATTTCAGCACTAATCTTTAAAAGGGACCTTCAAAAAACTTTTAGATTTGTCTTTAAGTTAAATAATTACCATTATGGGAACTATAATAAGCTTTTGAGGTTTTTTGCTTCTTTTTTTTTTTTTTTTTTTTTTTTTTTTTTTGTTTTTATGATTCTTTGTTTACTTAAATATGAAGGTTAGAGGCCTTGGAAGAAATAAATTATCAAAGTAGCATTCTGCAATTAAAACCTGTAAATAGTGATTAGTAAGACAGGAAACTGTTCACGTTTTCCATCCCTGTAAAATTGTCTCTGGCCTTGTACACTGCAAAAGCTCCTATGTCTTTGCCCCCAGCAGAAGGGGAATTAGCCTGGTTTGTAGGGCAAGGAATGATGAAGTATCTTTTTTGCAATGCTGCTGTAAAAGAGTACAATCAGTAAAGAAACTTTCCTCCTGTGAATACTTAAGCCATAAAATGCATTTTAAACATCACAAAATATTTTACAAAAGTAAGGTCAGTTTGCATAGTGCTAGAAGAAATCCCAAGTTTCCTATGTTATTTAATGCCATGTAAAACACAGGGAGAGCAAGTTAATTTTATATTTTATAAAGAGTAAACAGGATCTACCAAATTGCTGTTTTGAGAAAAGTCAGCCCAAGAAGATCCTACACAGTTTATATTCAAAAGGAGGAAGGAAAAAAAATCTTTTTTATCACTGTAGTGTGCATATATGCCCAGCTTGTAATCTGACCTGCAAACAATGAATCTGCCCATTGCTTATTTGGATTTAAAAGAAAAAGGGATCCTGATTTACCTGTGAAAGCCATCTTAGTTATACTGAGCTCTCCCTTACAGCTGGTGACTCTTACTTTCTTTATTATTCATTCAGTATTGTGCTTGAGAAGAACAGTCCTTCTCTTTGAAAACTGAAAAAGATATTTGATTTTTACAAAATTAATCTTATCCCCTGAAATAATACAAGTTGGTTCCATTATGTGTTATTTACTGCAGCAGATAAATCATCCATTTGCCCACTTCCTCCACAACTGTTAGTTAAACTGATAAACAAATACTCAAAGACATCTCAAAACCATGGTGGAATTAGAGGTGAAAAAAAGCCAATCATAATTAATGTTAAGGAAGATTTGGATTAAAGTATTGCTTATTTGGTAACCATTTCATTTAACATTAATGTAACTTTTTTACTGTTTCTGTATTTTAATAAACAAGCATTACTCCACTTCCTGCCATTCTGGTTGATATGTGGGTTTTCATTGACACAAGGTATATGTATTTTTCTGAAATAGTCTAATATCTGCTTCCATATTTCATTTCATAGGTTTGTCAAAATTGTCATCACTGTGTTATGAATAAGTATTTTTTCTCATTCTTCTTCACATATTGACTCTATTATCTCTTGAGTGTCATGTGCTCAAAAGAAGTGCGTGTGTGTGTGTATGGGGAAGTAAATTCACCTTTGCATATTGTCTGCTTAGGTCAATACCAAATACTTTATGGTAGCAGCATTGTACTTGTAATGGTTAATGGACATAAGCCAGGCAAAATTTGTGGGTAGCAGTTGAATTAAGTAATTAAACTATGTCAGAATTGCAAAGATGCATAACTTTCGGATATGAAGCCCTTCTGCAGGTCAGGATCTTGCTAAGCAAGCTTTATGTTTTCTGATTATACCAGCTGATCAAATGAAAGGTAATACTTGTTTCCATATGCTTTACCTCCTTCATTCACTTTGCTATGTGGAAAAATACTGAATACTTTCTGTTATGGTATAATGGGTGACATGGGAAATGCTGGAAGACACAAACAGTGCCTGGCAATGTAGATTTTTTAGTTTTTTGGTGTTTTCCTTCTTCATATGCAGACCCATAGTCCAGGTGTGTGTGACCTGCATACAACAATATTCAAGCTCTGTAAACCAAAGCTTTCCTTTGGATTTGTATCTCATAACTTGTATCTTCAAGTTTTTCAGGTGTGAAAGCTATAGATTAAATTGCTGACATTACCGTGATGTTACATGAAAACTAATGCTCTGTCTTGAAATAGAACAAACGTTCTCAAATTCTTCTAGAAATAAAATCAAGACAATTTTCTTGGCCTTATGTGACATATCAAAATCTGAAGGAAAATTCCAGAATTTCAGTTTCAGTTGTGCAATGATCTTATGGGCGCAATTAAACAGCATGGAATAGCTTATTTCAAAATAAAGCATTTTGAGTCTTTGTATCTCACAATTACAAACTTTTTCTCAAAAGAGTGAGGTGTAGCCTCTGCATCTAATAGGATGAGATTTAGAAATCTCATGGGTTTGTTGTTTATTTGAAGCAAGTAAGTCATAATGAAGTGTCATACTTCTACTCATGCTTATCTTTAATCATAAGTTTTTAGTCAAAGAAGTCACAGCCAGACATTCAAGTTATATGTTAACTAGATGTCTAAAGACTTCTTACATTGTTGGGAGGTATCTCACAGCGAGCCATGGAACCACATTAAAAATGTAGGTGAATGATGAAGGCACAGCATGTTTTTTTTTCTCTTGAGGTGTTACCCATCACCTTGACAAGCTCTTTGTAAATGGAAAACTGGTTTAGTCAAAAAGAGCTGCTGTGATTACTGAATGAACATAAAGCTTTCAATTCTCTGTCATTTAACAGATGGCAGGTTACAGAACTGCTTTTTTGGGGGAAAATTTATAGGTTACTATTAGCAGAAAGATAAATAAAATCACTTTCTCTCCCAGGGCTTATGTACAGCAAATTAACATGCCAGGCTACATCTTAGAGGGGCGGTGTAGTAAGAACTGATGCCTTTCAGACTTCAGAAACCTATACAAGGCCATAGGTAGCTATTCAACAGGCTAAAATCTCCAGGCAACAGAGTTGTATGAAAGCCTTAGGGGAAAGAAAGAAAGAAAGGGGGAAAAAAAAAAAAAAAAAGGAAAAAAAAGAAAAAAACACCCCCAAAACCCATCAAAAAACTATTTAATCTTTTTAAGTCTTTTGAATTTGTGTAGATATGATCCTTGCTATCAGTGCAGTGTAGATTTTATCCTTGCTTCATTCTTTCATATCCTGTGGTATTATATTTTTGCTGATTTTTAATTTTCTTTTGTTTGTATGTCCAAGCAGGTGGGGATAGAAGTATGTTGAAAACAAACCCAAAAGCTCCTGGGTTGTATGTGCCATCAGAGATGGCAGCAGAGATAAATTTATGATTTCACCCCTGAAATAATCACTGTAAAGGGAAATATAATCTTAGTACTTTTTTCTGTATACTGTGGGATGTATCATCAAATTATTAAAAAGCAAAACAAGAGTGAAATATTCTCTGAGGGGTGGCAAAGGGATAAAACAGTGGTCATATAGCTATCCAAAAGTTTAGATCTATCTACCACAGTAGATGCTGATACTTTTTCTCTTCAATATTTTGGAAGAGTGAGCAGTCAATACAGTCCCAGTGGCTTTGTCTACTCCAGAATATTGCCCCCTGTCAGGACATGGGCGTGGGCACTGACAGCTGTCTATGCTGTTGTCAGATGGATCACAGCATGAGTTTTGTTTGGGCCAAGTAGCACTTTCCTGAATAATTCCTGGGGATGGTTCAGAAGTTGATACAGTCTACTGACTGTTCTGAACAGGCAATCTGGATGCAGCCATTCTCTTCTGCAGGCTCAGAAAGTTTAATAATACTGTGCCAGCTGGCCTCAGCTCCGTTCTGTGTTAGTGTATAGTGCAGTCAGGATGTCTCCACATCCTGGTCTAGTGACTCACATGTATGTGAAGTCTCTGGAGTACATCATGGTGTACAGTGGAACATGATGTCTTCTGGGGTTTTGAGAAGGGCTTTTTTTTTTAAATTTAGAGGTCACCCTTACCCCTTGCACACTTGTAGTAGAGAAACAAACACAGAAAGAATGAATTCTTGGACAATTTCAGTAGTAAACTCTCTTCCATTGTTTCCAGTAAATAATCTGTTAGACAATAATAGCAGAAAATCTCCTTTAGCTGCACATTGAGCAAGTATTGCAATAAAGTAAGCTTCCTTTGAATCAGGCTCACAGATGGATTTATTGTTAAAATAGCTACAGTACTAATTTTGTTGTCAAGATTGTGATAAAACTAAGACATATGAAAATATGTTCTGGTGTTCTATATGCTGTTTTGAGATTAAAGTTAAAACAGAGGCTGACAACCAAAGTGGACAGAATGTCATAATACCTAAAAACATCACAAAAAATTAGTGAGTTTCTTTTTTTGTTTTATTTTTTTTAACACAGTGGTGTTGGAGTTCCAAAAGAATTACAGCTGGACAACACATGGAAAAATTTTAATAGTGTCTGTCTGCAAAGTATTAGTTATAGCCACAATCTCGTAACATGGCATAGATGAGAATCTAGTGCCATCTCCAGATCCAAAAGCCCTGAGACTTAGTCCTCTACAAAGTCCTGATTAGACCATTACTGAACAAACAAACTACAAATTGGACTAATCTAGACTTCAGTGGGGTGTAGAATGTTATTTGTGTGGACTCTGAAATGCCAGTTGCGCAAAATGAGTTTGAGAGTAAGATTTAAAATAAAGAAGGAAAGTTGTGATTTGTAACTACAGTATAGGAAATCTTCACCCACTAATGAGTCCCTGAGCTCTAATGTAAATCAAGTTCAAGCCTTAGGAAGAAAGTGCTTTAGAAATTTCAAGGGAATTTTACACAAAATGTTTCAGAGGAAATGTCTGGAGAAATATGTCCACTCGCTGGCACTCTCCAATTCCATGCAAATTTATTACTTAGTAAAAATGTTTATAGGTTTCACTTTTTCAGTCTCATTCTTCTCCTGGGAACAACATAAGACAACTGAACCTGTGATATTTGTGGTTTAATCTTTTTATTTCCTTTTTATGAATTGTGTATTTGGTTAAAGGGATATCATGAAACTTTGACACTTACTGTCTTTTAATACAGAATGGAAACAAAATGAAACATTTTTAACAAGCACTGAACTTAATTTAGTTTTGCTGTGGGTTTAAGTAACATTTTTTCCTAGACACCTTCTTCCTTATTCTATCAGTGCAGCAGGATTTTTAGCAGAGTTCTCATATGAAATGAGGAGACATCAGCCTGGCATGATTCAAGCCTGAGGGCTTTTGAAGTTTCTCATGTAAAAACCGACTACTAATAAAAACCCAACAAACCCAAACCAAAAAACAGTTAAGAATGGATTTGCATGATAGGCTGATACATTTTTCCATAAGTGACATATTGTCACTTAAAAAATACATGCTAAAAATATGTGCTTATATGAACAAGATTCCAGAAGTTCTGAAGAGGACACTGCATTTTACAGATGAAGAAAGTTTTAGAAAACCCAAACAAAACGAAAATCAATTTAAGCTTTTGTTTATTTAGTACCTAAAATCTTCTTTTTCTGATTAATTAGGATGCCACAAGCAACATAATGTAAAATTGCATATGTAGGGCCTCTCTTTGCTTACTTGTTTCTCCTCCCCCTCCCAATTGTGCATGAGCCCTTTTACTAGGTATTTGTTCTACTTACCATGCAAGGATGTTACCTTATAGAAAGCAGGTGTCATTAAGAAATTGTAGATCATGGTTTCATGAGGTGGTTAGTTTTGGTGTCTGAACTTGTTTTCTTCTTGATGGTCTTCATTCTTATTCCCACGCTGCAGTTAACAGCACCTCAGTGGTGTTATCTGCTGCAGCTTAGACATCCTACCAAACATGCAATTACATGCATGTTGGAGGGGTTTTTTTCCTTTCAAAGTCAGGTAAGTTCTCTGCAATTATTCACAGATGGTTGTGTAAGCCACTGTTAGAAACTAGAGCACAACACAAGGCAGCACTGAAAAAGAGCAACAGAAAATCATAGTGTTGTGTTGTAAACAAAGGTTGGTGACAGAATTTGCTGTTTTATAGAGTGCTCTCTGCCTCACCTTGTCTAGATAAATAGAAAACAAGTATTGCATGTTGTGAAACACACATAAACTCACTTAATTTGGGAATCCTTTCTTCCCTCAGAAGTATTCTAAGTCATGAAATTTTGTAAACTCTCACCTCACAAAACTCACATTTTCCTCCAAACTATGTTAAATTTTACAGACCATAGCTGTGGAGTGCAAAATACTTCTCTGTTCCATGTAGGTATAAGAAGTGCTGCACATTGAAATGTATGTTACTTGAGGTCTTCCCTGGTAGCAAACTATTTATAATTCTCCTTTAGCTAAAGCTTTTGAGATGGCAAATTCTTCTCTTTCCCTTATACTGCTATTTAACCATATAGCCAAAACAGGGAACAAGTTATTTGCCACCCTTGTTGAAGTATGAGCCTGCAAATGCTAACCAGATAAAAATCTCCATAACTCACATAGTTTTCAGATGCCATTTCTAAGAACAGCTGGGGACAAAGTTGAAAAAGACACTGTGGAATTTCTGTTGTTGCAAGGATTTCCAGCAACAACAACAACAAAATGAAGTATTGAACTAGGAGAGGGAAAAGACCCAACATTCTTGCAGGAAAATGGAAGGACAAAGTCTGCAGAGGCTTGAGATCTGCAATGGTGTCATCCATTGATTTTAACCATATAGGCTTCTGGCATGGTCTTAACCCATGCCCGAGAAAATTCTTAGCATTGATCAGCGAATAGGACAGGACAGAGACTTTTTCCAAGACACTGTATCAGTAAGGGATGAGCAAAAAAAGTTAGTTACATTGCTATGATTTTTGCTGTTCTATATCTTCAGGACCTAAGTACAAGTCTTTTAATTCCTTGATTTTCAATTACAGGCAAAGACAAGAGGTTTCTATATCATACTGAAATCCTGTTAAAAATTTACTTCATGATTGCTTGTAAACAAGATGTTTGAGGCCTCTGCTAGCAATAGTGTGACTTAGGGAAGCATAAAGCATGAGAGAATAGTTATGGAGAGCTTGTGAGACCCTCAGTCCAGCTTTGTTATAAGCCACCACAGCTCCAGAAGTGGGGGAGTGCCTGAGCCAGAGGAGACCACTCCTAGTGCTGGAACAAATTGTTCTGAGGGCTTTTTTTTAATATTAATAAACAGAAAATCAAGGTGAAAGAAAGAAAGAAGGAAAGATTAGAGAGAAAGAGATAAAAAAAAGAGAAAGGGGGAGAGAGAGAGAAAAGAAAACAAGTCTTTTTTGAAGGAATATTGCCTTACCTTAGATATTAATACGGACTGCAGATAAGTTGGCAAGCTGGTAATAGCTGAGGATGAACAGTAGTTTATCTATAACTGAAGCTGATATTTTACAAACTTAATCTGCCCTTGCTTCCTTTCTTGTCTCTCAGTCCTATAAGATTTTCCCTGACCTGTAAGTATCATAGATTCTGTGGTAGTTTTAGTTAGGCCTCAAATTAGCAGGCTCAAGGAGTCAACATGGATTGGGAGAGACACCTGTTACCTGCCTGGGTAACCAAGGAAATATTTCATACCAGATGACGCAAACCTAAGATATAAGTGCAGGAGTGAGAAGTGTTAGTTCAGTTCCATCATGGCTGAAGTACAGGCAGGATGTGCTACAGTTGTTCTGCTGTGCTGTGCTCTGCCTCGGCTGCCGCTACATTGTATTTTGTTTTAGTTTCAGGGTGGTAGAAACATTTTGTTGTTATACTTTTTTTTTCTTGCTGGGTGTGCTTGTAAATCTAGAGTGATAGAATCTGTTTTTCAGTGGGAGGTAAAAAATTGTTGTTATATCTAACTTGTGTAAAGTGTGTGTGTTATACTGTAGTTTTCTCTTAATTTTCTATTTTCTGTATAAATATATATAGTTTAAGCATAAACCTAGTTTGAAGCTTTTTTTTTTTTTTCTTTCTCCCCTTTCTCGGCTGGAGGGAAGCTTTCTCTCTGTATTGGGGGTTGGCATTTTGCCAGCTCAACCCAAGACAGACTCATAGAATCATAGAATCGATTGGGTTGGAAAAGACCTCCGAGATAATCAAATTCAACCCTTGGTCTAAGTCCAGTCCGTTTACTAGATCATAGCACTCAATGCCATGTCCAATCTCAGTTCAAAAACCTCCAGGGATGGTGAATCCACCACCTCCCTTGGCAAGCCATTCCAATACCTGATTACTCTCTCTGTAAAGAATTTTTTTCTGATATCCAACTTAAATTTCCCCTGGCAGAGCTTAAGCCCTTGTCCTATTGCTGACTGCCTGGGAGAAGAGACCAACCCCTACCTGGCTATAACTTCCCTTCAGGGAGTAGTTAACTTTGAAAACAGAAATGTAGTACATACAAGGTGTTTCGTATGTTCTATTTATTGAGGAATACATGAGATTGGGTACTTTGCATTAGGCTTTATCAGATAAGAGTTAAAGAATTTTTTTCTTCAATGTATTTTACTGAAACATAAAACATTTTGATTATAGTAATAAAAATTATTTGGCATGTATCTATGATATTTGTACACAATGTTATTGCAACTTTAAAACTTAAAGAGAAGTAAGCTTCTGCCTTATTCTCTTAAAATTACTGTACTTACCTTATATGGCAGGTCTTAATAATTCAAAATTCAAATTTATTTAGTAGCAACATTCATTGCAAAGGATATTGGGAACAAAAATATTTTTAATGAAATCTCTCTCCACCGGTTTTTATTCACAACTGATCTGTCTAGTTGTAGCATGTATCTTGTTGTCTTCCTCTCATTAAGTATAAACTTGTTCTCTCATCTTAGCATGATAATTCTCAACCTGGGTCAGACAGACTTGTGTTTCAAGGATTCAAAACAAAAAAAAAAAAAAAAAAAGAAAGTAGGAAAAAATAGTCTTCGGATTGCTAGATGTATAAAATTTATGTATATATGAGTAAGATAAATGTGAATCTTTTCTTGCTCCACTGCTTTTTTGATAGTTGCAAGAATATAAAAATCTTGTTTGTGCAACATGTTTCCTTTCATCATGTTAGTATACCAAGATAACTATATCTTGGTACATACTTGTCTTGCACCTTGAAATGTGTATATTTCCATATAAAATCAGAAGTCGATTAACTTTATTATTCTCTGTCAAATTCAATATTAAGTGTCTTAATGAAAGAAAAAGTCAGACCCTAACACCTTTGTTTTTTCAGGCTGGCAGAGCAGGCAGTGTGCAAGTGTTGTTTCCATCTATGTCAGCCTGATGAGAAAAATTCTTCACTCACTGCTCAGTGAAGTAAACTATCCCATAGTTTACTATGTGTGTAAAATATCCCATAGTTTAACGTTTTGCTCGGAATGCTTCTCATTTCAATCTGCTTATAACTGTAATTTGTTCTTATGCTTTCATTTTTTCCCCAGCTTTGAATTCAGATGGTATAATATTTCTTATGACCTGGTGTTGCGTTCCAATGTCTTCATAGTGACTGCATTTTAATCTTCATTTCTCAGATTATGCCTGGAAAAATCTTCAAGTACCCTCTTAAAAGTTCTTCAGATCTTGGTCACTTTAGTAGCCCAGCTCTGCATTTGCTTCATGTTCAATTACTCTTATTTGGACTTGGGTAATCAGATTTGTGTGCAGGCCTCCAGAAAAGGTCATAGCTGGTTTTTGTACTGTATCTTTTTGCTTGATAAGTACCTTGTTTAACACATGGAGATACTAGTGTTTTGACCCTTTTATCCTATGGGCTTTCAAGCACAGGATGGACTTGTTTTTTATGAGTGTAGATCTTTTGTCTAATGGGATCTTCTAAAGTGGTCAGGTTAGAAAAGATATTTTCTTGGGTTTATTTGTTGTCATACATGAGGCGATGAGCTAGAGATAGTGTTCCAATTACATTTTTTATGTTGATAGTTTGGAAGTAATACCATGGAAGGATAGTTGAGAAAACAGAAGTTCCATCATTGCAGAAGGTCATCACAATCTTTCTCAGATTAAGAAGGGCAGATACCGCACATAATTGTGATGATTGTACCAACAAACTAGAAAACTGACCACAGAGTACACTGAACTTTTTAGAGTAGATGGAAGGGCTTTATTTTGATATTTTTAAGACATTGACTAATTACTTTTGATGTCTGGTAGCTGGAAAACTTTCCATTTATTAATTTTGCACAGCCTCAAATGCTTTTTATAGCCTTGTGTGGACTGTCATGCTCCACTTGTTCTCATCCTCTTTCAAAAAGAGAGATCTAAAACCTTGAAATACTGCTCACTGATCTCCATTCATCCAGGAAAGTGTGTAGTACATCTGAGGCAAAATAAATATGAGGATATAGAAAGTTTTAGCATTAACTTCAGATTACCTTTGGACTTGAGAGTTTTCTGGCATTGTTTGTATGACACTGACTTATAACCAACAGCAAGACATTTATTACATAATAAAAGTAAACAACTAAAAATAAAATCCATCAATCTTTGGTTATTACCTGTAAAAGAAAATTAAAATATCAATCTCAATGCGAAAGATGTATTAAATTTTTAAAGTTGCTGCATACTTCTAAATGGTTTTAATAGCTTTCAATTCAATACCATTTTGTACATACTTAGAGAGGGACAGAGACCATTTGTTTTGTTTTGTTTTGTTTTTTTTTAATCTTTGTAAAAAGAAAGAAAGTTACATTTTCCAAAAGTGATGCAATCCAAATATTTTATATAGAAAATATTGCAATAATTTATGTGTGCACCAATATAGAAATTAGCATATAATAGGAAAGAGATTTCCTGTTGTCCTGGGATTGTATGAAAATACAGCTCTCTATTTGCTCAAATAAACATAACAGCTTGATTTCTGTAGCTAATAAGGCTCTGGGTTTCTCTTTGATTTTTTAATTAAGACAAAAAATCACAAGTAGGCCCAACAATGACAGACTGAATAAAGTGGTTGCCAGAAGATAAATAATTGGCAATGTTTGATGCTGCAATATGTACATATCTGTGCCTATAGACTCTTGAATGTTACATTTGACAGTTTTTAGTGTAAATATATCTTAATAGCAGGTATTCCATGAACTTTCACTTTATACGTTTTTGTTCCTGTGAATGAGCTTTTCCTGCTCTTAAGAGTCAACCTAATGATATCCATTAATTTTTGATGAAATAATTTTTAAGCAGTATGTAAATTTCTGTAAATAACTTGCAGACTAAAGCTTTCCCAGCTTAGTTGTGTCTGCATGAGTATATGGATGTGTACAACTGCCAATGACAAACAGTTTGGCAATACTCTTCTAGTAGATTTTGATCATGATTTTTTGTAACTCTGGACTTGAGAAAAAAATCCTCATTTCATTTTGGGGTGAATAAAGGTAAAACTCTATGCATAATTTTCCCCTGGTGACTCCATTTTAGCTTTTCCAAGATGCTGTTGAATTGAAAGTTAAAACCCCATAAAGATACTCAGTTTGCTGGAGGCCTATCACTGCTGAAATAAAAAACAAGCCATTACTGGGTCAAGTGCTTTATAATGCCTTCATTAATGACCTAGATAACATAGTGTATGTTCAGCAAGTTTCCAGGTGATAGAAAACTTGGAAGAATGGTTGATATACCAGATGGTTGGGCTGCCATTCCATTTTCACTGGATGGAAAAATAGGCAACCAGAAATCTCATAAAGCTCAATGAAGGGAAATCTAAAGTCTTGTTTCTGGGATTGGCAATATGTCCTTGTGGCAAAGAAGATCAAGAGAGTTCTGCGTTGCATTATGCACAGTGCTATATAAGGT
Organism: Hafferia zeledoni; assembly: GCA_035583235.1. Taxonomy (NCBI): domain Eukaryota; kingdom Metazoa; phylum Chordata; class Aves; order Passeriformes; family Thamnophilidae; genus Hafferia; species Hafferia zeledoni. The sequence continues at coordinate 94,350,924 of JAWWEV010000115.1, forward strand.
TAAGGGAGATGATTGTTCACTAAGTATCTTTATGAGGTTTTAACTTTCAATTCAACAGCATCTTGGAAAAGCTAAAATGGAGTCACCAGGGGGAAATTATGCATAGAGTTTTCACCTTTATTCACCCCAAATGAAATGAGGAATTTTTTCTCAAGTTCAGAGTTACAAAAAATCCTTATCAAAATCTACTACCAGAAGAGTAGTACCAAACTGATTGTGATTGGCAGTTGTGTGCATGCATTCACTCATACATGTGCTGAGACCACACCTGGAGTGGTGTATTGACTTCTGTGTTCCCAGTGTGAGAGAGGCACTGACATAGTGAAGCGAATCCAGCAAAGGGCCTCAAAATGGTTAAAGTCAAGGCACGTGTGACGTGACGGGAGACAGAGATCTGTGATTATTCACACTGGAGAAGAGAAGGGTCAGGGGGATCTTACTGAGGTGTGTAAATCCCCTTCTGGGCAGGAATAAAGATATGATGCAGTTTGACTTTTCCCAGTGGCGGCCACTGGCAAGAGGAGAGGCAATGAAGACAAAGTGAAATACATGAAATTTCATTTAAGCAGAAGAAGCAGCTTTTAAATACTAATAATAATAACAACAACAATAACAATACATTTCTTCTGTGAGGTCAATCAAACACTGCAAAAAGTTGCCCAGGGAGTCTGTGGGGTTTCTGTCTTTTGAAATAGTAAAAACCAAACCAGACATGGTCTAGGCAATCTGCTCTAGGTTCTTTGTCTCTTTTGCTTTCCAAAAAGTGTTGTTTCCATGAAAACAAGTCTGTAAACCATGTTGATTTTGACAATAAAGAAGAATTTCTGAAAGGGTGGCACCATGTCATTTCTGTTGTGGTACTGTTCTCTCATAAATGACCTACGTGCCTCTACAGTGTTCCATGTTAATGTAGAAATCAGATCTAATAGATAATAAAGTATTCATTGTACATAGCTCCTGGAAGTAGAAAGGACAAAGTGGTTTAATAAATTGACAGTGAAATATTACATACTTTCCAATTGATTCAATATTTGGAATTATTTAAAGAAGAAATGTAAAAATCTACCATAATGGGGGTTTATGTAAGACATTGGAAACTGAAAAGAAATCAACATATTGATCTATTTAGTCTTTTTCTAGGTATAAATCACAATTACAGAATTCTTTAGAATTAATTTTTCAAGGAAAATTTCATTATTTACATCTTAGACAAAAACCATAATATTATTTCAAAAATAGATTTATTAAATACTTTAACATGTATATATTTATAAATATATAAGTTCAATTTTTGTTCAGTACAGCACTTTTTCTATTTTGAATTACTAGTAAGTTGTGGGTGTCTTTTGTTTGGGTTTTTTTTGGGGGGGTGCCGTTGTTGTGGGGGGGGGGGGGGGGGGGGGGGGGGGGGGGGGGGGGGGGGGGGGGGGGGG
>JAWWEV010000115.1:94352366-94365008 GCA_035583235.1 Hafferia zeledoni
TTTGGGGTTTTTGGGGGGGGGGGCGGTGGTTGGCCCACCCCCCCCCCCCCCCCCCCCCCCCAATTCCTTTTGAAGTAAAGTTGTTGCTCTGAATTGGAGCAGAGACTTTAGTTTGACTTTCTTTCTTGCAAGAAAATGTAGCATTTTTTCATCTCCTGTATTTTAGCTTATTTTGTTCTGTGTTTATAATGAGTATAGTTCTTACCCTCTTCAAAAATTATTTTCTTCTTCTGTGATTCTGTAAATACAGTTCAATGTATATCTTGTCTTTATGCATGAAACTACTAAATGCAACACTTACTGCAGCCATGTGGACAGGGTAGCATGGACTGTGCATGACACTTACTGAACATCTTGACATATACCCTGAAATTTTCTGTAACCCCGATTTTCTCCACAGAGCTTCCAAAGTTCCTCCCAATGTTGTAATTTCAAAGCCGTCAATAGTGTCAAGGGACTATCTGACTTCCTCCTAACCTATGCTTTCTCCTTTGTGTGTGATTTTGCCTGTGGCCACTAATTTAAGGTAATGTTAGAACAAACATAGAGGATTGTAACAGTGGAACTATGGAACAGCAAAAAGTCAGGAAGCTTGCATCTGGCTAAACTTAGGTGCAACATGGAAAACTTTTCCAGTTGTTTCAGTAAGAGCAGGAAAAAAGAACAAAAGGAATATATCCTCATAAAGTTTTGTAAAAATATTGAAATAAGTGGATGGAAAACATTCACCTTGATCCTTTGGGTTTTTTTCTTTCTTCTTTCTATTTTTCTTAATTGGTGTTCAGCTGCTTTCTGAATTGCTGCTGGGAAGTTCCAACTACTGCATGCCGTAGAAAAACTGAGCAACTGATTCACAGAAACTGTTATTTTAACTGGCATAAGCGGTGTGAGTTTTTTGCTGTTTAGGCCTCTAGGCAATCTTTGCAATCTAGTTGATTGTGACATCTGCAAAAAAAAAGGAATAAGTTATTTACTCCTGAAATCATTGTCAAAACTGAGCCTCTGAATACCAACCTCAGGAAAGGCTGGGATGGTATTTTTTGTAGTTTTATAATCGATTTCAAATCTAGTTGCCTTATTTATGAAAAAATTATTAGAATTTGGGCTGCCAGAGACATCATATCCTTCAGAATTTATCAGAAAGTATCTTTTTTCAACTTGATCTTTCAAACCAAAGTAGAAAATTAAATTTAGAAAGGCAGGACATTACACTGCCAGTAGTTGTCATGATGCCAGGAAGGGTTTGAAGTGAACACATGAAAAACATGTTGGCATTGCTTACTGTATATTTAAAGATTCTTGAATTCCAATGTGTACTCAGGAGTAAGAAAACTTGGGTGAAATATAACAGTCCTTCAAAAGTTTATTCAGTTCATTGATTTTTTTTCAATATCAACCACTGCTGTTTAATTTTCGGTGATTTCTCTGTTACTGTAAATCAGAAAGAGATGGATGATGAAATCTAATACATATTAAAAAAAATCCCCCAAAATGAAAATTGAAGCAAGGAACTTCTCCATAAGTGAAAGCACAGGATTACTATGTTTAAGGTGCTGTAAATATGCTTGCAAGTGGCCTGTGCCGCAAACATACACAGTGTTTAGCTTTACAAAGCATCTTAAAATGGCTATCTCAATGAATACTCTGATACATGCCATCTGAGAATGAATAATTGTTAAATATGAGTTTATTTAATGCTCTTCATATATCACCAAAAATGGTATAATTTCTCTAATAGTCCCCACGCTTTCCTATATGCTAGCAAGGCACCTAAGACACTTCCCCTTCTGGACTTCTTACCCAATCCAGTCCCAGATCTGGCACCTTCCCCCCAAGAACTTATAAAAGCCTCGTGTATTTCACAATAAAGGTCTTTTTGCCTCTCACCTCTGGACTGCAAACATTTCTTTCCCAGCACTCCTCAGCTCTGGAGGCAGGCAGGAGACACCTCGCCTCCCTCTAACACTGCATAGTTCTCAATACACAGTGAAAATCAAATTATTTCATGAAGCATCTATGACTGCAGATTTTCAATCCTAATAACAGTAGACCTTAGTAACACTACAGACAAATACGGGTCTTTCACTGCAAACTTGGCAATAAATTTAAAGCTTGATGGATGTGTATGATATCTTTGGTCAACTAGAACTCTCGTAATCCAAAGATTCAACTATTTTGATCACTATTGGGAACCTTTAAAGAATAATTCATCCTAGATCTAGACTAGGGGCAGTCCAGTCTGTGCAGATAAAACTGTGCAGCAACCTCAATATATTTCAATAAAAGTTTTAGAAAAGCACATAAATAATGTACTTGAATTCTTGATCTTGACAAGTGGTGAAATCTTGTGAACTATTACATGTATTATTGAACATGGCTGTCATTCTCAGATCACTCATCCTTTACTGGGTTTTAGGAGGCTGTGGTAAAATGTGTGCCAGTTTCAGGATGCCAAGTATTATTTTTTCATGAGTTCTTGACAGATGTAGTGGTAAGAAGATGCAGGTAAACGTCATATTGTTGGAGATCATCTTTACACAGATAGAAAACTGAGTTGCTTCAGTAAAACTTCAACACTTTGGCAGTGACAGTTGTCATGTATGTGGCAAGGCGTAGTTTTGCTGTGATGTGCTATACTTGAGCATGCAGTTTATAAAAAGTCATAATAGCCTTGAATAATGGACTTTTTTTTTTCTGATAGCATATTTACTCATAAAAATAAATGCTGACTTTTGAGTTGTATAAACTTTTGCTATGTGCACCAGATCTTTTGATGAAACTACTCCATTTTATGCTATTTTGGGAAAACATTTTCATTTGAAAATAACATAAAGAGATTTTTGTTTCAAATTCAGGTATTTTCCTGTGTCAAAGCAGGTAACAAATTTTTATTAGTTTGACTTGTATTGCACAATTGCCTGTGTTAACCTACCATGAACTAAGGCAGCAGAAAGGAGAAAATTTGCCAAGAGAGGTGCCATTTTTTGTTGTGCTAAAAAGACATATAATAGCACATAGCAATATATACTGTAACTTATAATGTATCATTTTTTTCAACTTTTTGTAATATAAATCCATAAATTTATTTAATTCCAATTATTCTGATGTCTTAAAATTACTTTTGTTACTTTATTTAATATGCATTCTTTCTCATATATGTGAATCAATCATTGACTCTTTTTTCAATGTGAATGAGTACATCAAAATAAACACCTTATTCTATTATCCCTGCTGAAACAGTGCAAAATAAAGCAGGTGTCATATTGTTTGCTTCTGCTTTTGATAACTACTCCCACAACAATCTTAAGTAGTTTCTATAGTGCACAGAAATCTTAGATCTTTGAAATGCAACATTAGTAGAACATATGTCTAAGTCATCATTCATTGGAGTGCTATGTGGCTTTTGTTTCCTTGCTAATATTTATATAATATTTTGGTATTTTTCTCATAAAATGGTGTTGCAAGTTCTCTCTCTTAATTTTTTTTATCTGCAAGGGTTTTGACCTTTTCAAAATTTTATTATATAATTTGGGTTGTAAATTAAGTGTATTTGCTATAATTTAAATGCCAGTGTGACTAACTGTTTGTGTAATGAAATAAGGGTGTGCATGCAATAATTGAACTCATATGGTATAATGGGGCTTAATTAGCATTGATATATCAGTATAATGATTTACAACACTCTGCTTCTGCATGTATTGAGTAATTAATTATCTCAACATGCATGTTAGTGAGATTGGTATGGTTATGTTTATTCTGCACATGGATAGATTGAGGAAAGAGAGTGTGGGTGAAAGAATTTGTCCATGAAACATGTGCCCTCTGAAATGATTCCTGAATTACATATAGGCTTGAAAGCTTTTCAGACTACTATTTCTTTAACGAGCATGTTTATCTTCTGTGCTCTGTTCATGACATATTTCAACTTCCTGCACTTATTTATTTATCTCTAAAGGAAATCAAAGAATTTTACTTTGTATTACTTCAGTGAAAGGAATGGCATGCCATTAATAACTTTCGAAGGAGCTCAAGAATGAAACCAATTCCATTTTCCTCCTCCCCTACACACTTTTGTTTTTCATAGGTGCAGGAGTATCGTCTTTAAAATGATAACTCATTCAGACAATCTCTTTCAAATAACTACTGTTTACAAATGGTAATAAGTTTCTGCAATAAAAAAGGAAAATATGTCCATTCATATCTTCCCAATGTCACTGCTTAGTTCCCTTCATATTTCCTGTTTCTATTAACAAATATTGACTTAATTTCTTTTATAGAACCTGGACTAATTTGAAACTAAACAGAAAATCAAATTTTTTTATGTATTTGAGACTTTAATTTACTGGTCAGAGACCAGTTAATTATTGGATTCTTAAAAATTGCTATTTCACCACCAAATTAAAACCGCTTTTCACTGCCTGCAGCCATAGTTATGTTGTATGACTATATTTTTGCAATATTTATGAAATAGAATTAGATAAAAAGTTCTTTTACTTCATTCAAAGAAAGTCAGCAAGATTTGTAGGATGTTTTTCTTGAAAATAGATCTGTAAGGCACTTTACTGAAGGACTGTTAAACCAAGTCTGAAATTAGCTTTGAAAATTATGATGTCTGTTATATACTGAAATATTTTGTACAAGTAGGTTCTATAATCTAATTTTGACTTATTTGTATAAGGAATATTGTTTAAAACAAACTAACAAGCAAAAACCAACACCAAAAGCAAAGCCAAATAGTTAGTTATAATTGTTGGACAAGTATTCATTACTTAATTCTATAAATTTTAACTGTATTATATTTCATTCTTTCTTTTGACAGTATTACCTAGTCACACATGTGGCAACCCAGGAGAAATACCTAAAGGAGTACTTCATGGAACAAGATTCAACATTGGAGATAAAATCCGATATAGCTGCATCTCTGGTTACATCCTAGAAGGCCATGCCATGCTGACATGTATTGTGAGTCCTGGAAATGGTGCATCATGGGATTTTCCAGTTCCTTTTTGCAGAGGTAAAAATGAAGGCATGAAGTATCTTTTAAATATTCAGAAAATATTTAAGCAGCAGATTAAATAAATTTATTTGGAAGTGGCTTGATTTTTTTTTTTTTCCTACTTTCTAAATATAAGTGTAGTAATGTCCTGTCTAAAAATCTACATCATTTAAAACCTGTAATAACAAAAGCAGTAAACAATAAAAAAGTTCAGATGTTAGCTTCTGGTCTTTTTTGTTTGTTTGTTTTGGTTTTGTTTTGTTTTGTTTGTTTTTGTATACATGGTCCATAGCTACACCAATTTGATAGCAAGACTTGGCAAACGATTTTTCAAATTCCTGCTTTGGAAAGTTTCTGCCAGGAAAAGGCTTCAATGATGTAAACTTTGAAGGGTGGTCTAGTCTTTTTGAATCCCACTTCTGCTCAAAGTATGGACAACTTCAAAGTTGTGTCAGATTTCTGTGTTTTGCCCAGTTGAAAATTGAATATCTCCATGGATGCAGATTCTAAAGCCTTTCTGGAAACCTGTTATGGTGTCTGGATGCCCTCATTCTTATGTCCAATTTAAATTAGAATTTTATAAGATATGGCAATTTTCTCTTCTTCTGTTGTGAGTCTGTGAAAAGATTCTGCCTCCATTTTTCCTAAACTGATCACTGCAGTAAGATTTTTACTTAACCTTCACTTGTCCAAGCTGAAAAAAAATATATTTCCTTCATCGTCTTTTTTTCATACATCACATTCTTCAGCATCTTGACAATTTCAGTGGCCCTTCTCTGGACTTGTTCTAGTCTGCCTATGTCAGAATCTCTTTAATACTGGAGAACGCTGCATTGGACAAAGTATTCCAGATGTGGCCTCCTGAGTGTTAAGCAGATAAACTTTCTCTCTTTAGCTGCTGATTATGTTCTTGCTCATGCAACCCAATATGAAGTAAGCTTTTAATACTGCAGAAGTGCACCACAGGCTCAGCTTGTGTTTCATCAGGAATTCAGGTCCTTTTTGTTAGAGCTGCTACCTAGCAAGCCATTTTTGCATGGGATGATGCTGTTCCAGGTGTAGAACTTTGCAGTTCTTTTTTGGAATTTCAGGAGAATTCTGTCATTCTTCCAGCTTGTCAAATCCTGTCATAAAAATTTGTCTGAATGGCAGTCCTGCCCTTCAGGTTGCCATTTGCAACCCTTTTCAGGGTGTATTCAGTCCCCTACTCCGGACTGTATTATATAAATGTATTCAACCCCAGTTTAAATCTTCAGGAAGTGCTCCAAATCACTGAACACTAGTTTGACTTTAAACAATTGGCCCCTGCTGTATCAACCTGATGGTCCAGACATTTTCCACTCACATATTAGTCTACCCATCCAGTACATATGCCCTCAATTTGTCTACAAGGACATAGTGGAGAACTGCTGTGAAAACTTCGTTGACATCAAGCTAAATCCTTTCATAAATGAAAGCAGTGAGATAGTCAAGAATAATTTATATTGGCAAAGGCTGGCTGTTCCTGTTCACCTTTGAGTCCTTTGTGTGCTTGTGAATGGTTTTCATAAACACTTTCACCATAATTTTCTGAAGGTCTGAGGTGAACTTGACAGATAGATAGTTGCTAGGATCCTTGCTTTTTTTTTGAAAATGGGAAATAAAAAATTATTTTTTTTCTGATCATGAAGTATCACCCTTGGATTGTCACAACCTTTCAAAGATGATACACTGCAGCCTCGCACTGTGGCACACCAAGAAGCGCTGGGTATATGCAGTCAAGTACCATGAACTTGCACATATCCTGTTTATTTCTGTAATTCCTTGTATTGTCTCTCCTGTGCTGTGACTAGTACTTTTCTTCATAAAACTTCTCCATTTTTATTGAGAATTGGGAGGCCTGAGGGTAGCCTAATGAAGAGAGCTGCAAAGAGGACACTGAGTGTCCCAGTCTTTTCTATGTTTTCATCCCAAGGTCACTTACCCTACCGATGCAGCAGACATGTCCTTCATTTTACTTTTGTTGTTGTTCCACCTATGGGACGGTTTCTAGAATGGCTACTCTTCCTATTCCTCACTGGTTTAATTTCATTTGAGCTTCATCCTTTCTCCTTCGATCTCTGTATTCCTGAGCAACACGTTTCAGTATAGAATGTGGTGGTGGTAGGTCAGCAATTGAATTTGATTTTAAAGTTATTCCATTCCTTAGTGATTCTATGATTCCATAACCCTTTCAAGTACCTTGTCTCTGTCTTCACATTTCATACCTGTTTGGGTTATTTATTTATTTTTTTATTCATATTTCAATTTAAACATCTCAGTCAGGATTTTCCTGCTCAATCCCAGCAGGCTCCTGTGATGCTTACATATATGCACATAAATAGATGCATCATTCCTGAGCTGTAAAAAAGCTGCTCTTGAAGTCAAACAAGCTCTGCTGGGCCCCTTATCCCTTCAAGACATCAGTCCACGAGGTCTTGTTTACTACTTCAGAAATAAGTTGAAATCTGCTAGGCTGAAGTCCAAGAAGTTGATTCTATAACTTATCTTCCTCACTTCCACAATAAGCTAATGCTTAATGTGACCAAAGCTTATTTTAATGGCTCTTTGCTCCTACATCTAGTTGGCATGTCCAGTGCCTGCATTAATAAAATTATTCCCAGTGACTTCAGAATTGCATTGCTCTGCTGTGCTGTCATCCACAGAGGTGTTGAGGTGGTTAAAGTTTCCAATGATAACCAGACCACTGTCTGTGAAATTTCTAGTACTTTAAAGCTTTCAACAACTTCTTCATCAGATGGTCTATAGCAGATATTCACCATAATGATCTGTCTCTTGACTTTCCCTTCTCATTCTAGCCCACAGAAGCTCAAGAGCTTGTTGCCTGTAGTGGAGCAGAGACCTCTGTTAATTCAACATCTTGCTTTCTGTAGGGTTCAGCCAGTCCTTTTCTTTCTGCATTTCCTAAGAGCCCATCTATCTATTGCAGCCCTGCAGTCAGGTGAACTGTCTCACTAAGACTCTGATCTTCATAACACCAGAGCTCTGTGACTGTATATGCACTTCTAGTTTGTCCAGTGTGCTTCCCACGAAGCACATTTTTCAGTACAAGCATTTCAACTGATCTTCCAGTCAGGTTGCTTTCTGAGACAGTGGGAGAGAAACATTCATTGCTCTGTCCTATGTTCTTCCCTGGACCTGTCTCCCACTTGCCCTTAGGTTTTTGCCTGTCCTCCCACCAAAATTTGTTTAGAAGCCTCTTCACTAGGTCAACAAAACTGTTCCCCTGGTCAGCCAGGTAGATCCCATGTTTCCCCTCCTGTACTAATTCCTTAAAGAGAACTCTGTGATCTAAGAGGTCAAAGCCTTGTTGTCGCGCACTGGCTCTTTAGTCAAGTGCTGTTCTGCAGGAATCTGATAGTCCTACCCAAGCTTTTCCCCTTGTATCAAGGAGAACCCCTCTGGTCTCCTGTGCTCTTCACTCTGATCTCATGCTATGTGGACACTTCACTGCTCACACTCTCCCTTGGCAGTATTAATTGTACCCATATGGGTGACCAACAAAGGGAAGTTATTGTATCCTGTAATAATTTGTAAAGGTTACTTGTGCCTGAAGAGTCTTACAATGTAATTTCTCGCAAAAAAGGAAATATTTTATAATTTTTTTGTGCTGAAAAAAACCCCAAAACACGAGGGTTAATAATCAAAAAACAACAGACATTTTAGTAATATTCATTGTTTGTATCTCATTTAGATCAGTAGTCAACAGAGATCTTTTACTAATGCTTCAAAACAGGAAAAAAAACCAACAAAAAACCCAAACCAACCAAACAAAAAAACCCCAAACCCAAAACTTCTAACCATTCGATGTCTGATCTTAAATGTTGTTATTTTGGAAATTTTTGTCCTAATAAGAGGTAGTAAACAGATTTCAGAAAAATATACATTTCATAAGTCCATGATATCACCAATGTCTACTAATATTTGTTATATTTCTAGAGATACTGGCATTGTATTTCTGTTTTGGCAATGTTTGCTGCATACAAATATCTTTACAGGATGGCAGTTTTGTTCATAATTTGTAACTCTGTGAATTGAACCTAGTAATAAAAAATCTAGTGGGGTCCTTAACCTCCTGTAGAACTCAAATGAAATCCAAACAATTCTGTATACACTGCTGAGAAATGAGAGCTGTAACAGGAAAGTTACTTAACACGTAATGATTTATGTGAGCTCAGCCATTCTCTCCATGGATTTTTAGTTTTTGTGGAATGTGGATTTGATGAGAGATTTTAGACATTCCTTATTTTATTTCATTTTATCAGTCGGTAACATATGCCACAAGTTGGCCCTTTCCATTCACTATGTCTTCAAGCAAGAAATATTCCCCTATTGTTTCTCTAAGAACCTTGATCTTTTCCATGAAAGCATCTTTTGTTACAGTTTTGTTTCTAGATTGTATTCTTTCTTGTCATCATAAACTAATTTCATGGCATACATGCAAGATAATATAACAGAGTTAAATAATTAACTACAAGGTTCATACACTAAAAAATTGTAACAGCCTTGTTCTCTTAGCTTTGCTGATGCAGAAATAATTAGTTTTCTGCAGTTCTGTTGCTTAATAATTTCAGAAGCATTAAGAAGCTGTTGTCCAATAATTTATACATAGTCTACCTATACAGCTGCTGTTTTAGCTAGAAGAATTCCTAGTGAATTACTAAGCCTGCAGGAACACGTAGACAGCATTGACTCTTGTATCTGCCATTTTGTTTCTCCAACTGCTGCTTAGAATTTGCTTTTTAAACTATAGTGAGAGTGGTAGAGCTGAACTGTGCTGCAAACTCATTGATGGTTTATAATGAACTCTGAACAGAAATCAAATGAGCAGTCACTGCAATTTTTAGAAAGCTTTGAGAATTTGAGTGTAAAGACATTTGGTTTTAGGGTCGTGGGGTTTTTTTCTTTCTTTCAATAAAACCCCCCAGATTCCACAAACTAGAAAACAGCCCCCAGAGAAAATTTCAAAGGTAAATCCTGAAAGACAAGGTAATTTTTAAAACTTAGTCCTGTTTTTTCATATAAGTCGGAACCACTCTGGATTTTTGTGCTATTGTAACATAACCAAACATTACCATGTATTTCAACAAAAAAATTGGTGCCCTACAAAAATATTCAGAGAGAATCAATTGCCCACCTAAATCCTGTTCTTATGGAGTTTTTTTCCTGATGTTAAAAAGGTCTTTGTTGTCTGAAACACAGCTACCATAATAGTGTCACCCAAAATGTTTGCCTTCTTTGTCTTGAGGTTGAAATACTGTGCAGTACGAGTCTGAAACATTTTGAAAGTTAATTTCATTCTCTTCAATAGTTCCACTAATAGCTGATTTATGATATATGACTACTTCTAAATGAACTTTTTATAATTAGGTTCTCAATTCTCAGTAATTTTGAGAATCCCTAGTTGATTATAGTTGCATGAGTTGAGATTTTTATGAAGCTAACATTAGGAATACAAATTGGATTACTGATATTACAATGGTAAGCTTTTTCTCACAATGAAAATAGCTGTGAAGGAAAGATCATGTAATATATTATCATTAAAAAGACATCCAATTATTGGAGGGAAAATAAATAAGACAAACCAGTAAAAGAGATCATATGTCAGAAAGGTTCAAAGGGAACAAATAATAATTAATCAGGTTTCAGATTTAAGAAACATTATTGGAGAATCACTTTAGTGAAAAATATATGTTTTACATATATATATATATATATGTGTGTGTGTGTATATTTTATATATATATATATATATATATATATAAAATAGAAAAGCTATTCAAAAAAAAAAGAGAAAGGAAGTAGAGGACGTAGAGTTTATGATTCACTATAGAGTAAAATAAACTAGGTGCAGAAATTCAGAGGTGATATTTTTGAAACAACTTGCAGAGAGAAATTGATGGGTTTGGTATTATCCATACCTTCTAAGTTAGCAAGTAATTCTCTGATGTAATTTCTTCTTTGCCTCTGAGGTTTAGACAAATATGGTTTTATAAGTTTAAGGAGAACAAAAAAAAATATGTCCTGATCCCATCATTTGTCCATGTTTATAGTTAAAAAAACAAACTAAAACAAAACAAAAAAATCCCCAAAACCAAACCAAACTAAATCAAACAACAACAACAAAAAAAAAACCAACAAAAAACAAAATAAAACAAAAAACCCAACAAAGTAAAGAAAATTTCCCAATAATTCTGCCTATTGATGTTATATTAAATGATAAAACAAGAATATTTTCCTAAAGCTAATTTTTAGAATGACTTGGCCGATTCCTGTCTGAGGAATTTTGTTCTCTTTTAGAATAATCTGAATTGGTGCAGTATTTACATTGAGATGAAATTTGGAATAAACTTCTTTGTGACTAGTCAGAGAATGTGTTTAAGGAAAAGCAGATAGAATATACTGTATAATTTCTTACACAGTAATGGAGGACTGACTAGGTCATATCCAATGGAGATATGGACATATTTACAAGTATTCATTCTTATATATCTATGTGTATGTATATGTATATATATATTTACATGTACATATATTTATGTTTAGATGTTCTAACATGTGTCAGTAGGTATGGAGGGATCTGATAAGAACAAAAAGATGCCAGGTCCAACTTGATCTGTGAAATAAGGTGCTTGGAAGATGGGAACAAGTGAAAAATGAGACAAATTTTATAATGAAAATATAGCAGAGATATCCAGAATGATACTTTACTGCTAAAGAATAAACCCCCAAACTTTAGTCTGACCATTAGGAACATAAGCACTGTTAACTTCAGAGTAAGAGTAATTTTCTAAAAATGAGAAACAAACTTCAGGCCAGTCATAAAAAGATAAAGGATTGGATAACTGCACAGAGACTACTGGGAATAACTAGATTAATTTTTCTAATTATATATAAAAAAAAAAAAGTAAAATTTGCAGCAGTTGTTAATGTGTTCAAAAAAAATTCAGCCTTTTCTCTTTTTGCTTTAAAATTAGGGTTTTACTATTAATTTGTTGTAGACTGTTCCTTTAAGGGATCATTATCAGCATTAAAATATACTCTCAAGTGAAGGATAATCATATCTCTGGAAAACAGCTTAGGATACTTAATTGAAAAAGAAGATAATATTGACAAGATATTCAGAAGACTGATCTTTTATTTCTGGGAGAGAGGGAGTATGAGATTACTGCTGACTAATTTTTGAACTCCTTAACTGGAAACCAAGTTCTTGCATAAAAATGTGGCAGAGTTGGAGTTTTGATTTTAAGTTTGCTCAAGTACAAACTGTCAGTTAATAAATGAACTTTTCTGCCAGGTTAACAAATAATTAGTTTATGTCTGTTTCTGTATTATTTGAAATTTATAACTATGTTGACTAAGAGATGAGATATCCTGTCTAGAGTAGATAGAGCAGAAATACATCTTTGTAATATAACAAACATATGATAGGAAAAAATAATTAAAGGTTGCTAAATTAAGCACAATATTTACAAATTAAAAACAACCAGTACAAGACTACCCATCTGAGTCCAATACTGTCAGGGCCCATTGTGGGATTCTAGAAATTTAGAGATGAAGAAAATTCCATCACCAAAGACAGAAGTCTGTGTTTGCTCTGCTTGTGA